>CM064542.1:20221602-20776602 GCA_032716605.1 Paralithodes platypus | reverse complement strand
CTGACATGTGTTCTATGAACATTATACAACTATTGGCAAGGAAAATTGCATAAAGGTGTTGTATATTGTGGCAAAGATATACAACTGTATAAACATTCTCATATATTTACATAACAATAACAATGCATGGAAACAATTGCGCATAGTTCGCGAACCAATTATGCAATATTATTTTGGTTTTCACCATTAGAAAGATCATAATTTTCCAATTATGGTGATATATACAGTTATATACGTAATCGAGCAAATAACGCAACACCGAGGTGGGGAACAGCTCAGAACCCAGCTAGCGTCTGCGGAACGGAGACGGGTGAAGCGTAAATATTCGCATTTTGGCTCTTCATTTCAAATATTCATAGAGCAAAAAGTATTTGTCGTAGGAACTTCTAGTTTTTTTATTCTCTTCAGCATTATCTGCCGTATTCATAAAACCTAAATTGAAAACCATAGATCTCGTAACAACGAAATAATTTGAACATGTTATAATCCATATTATGCAAAATCATATTTTTTTGTTCTCGGTCACTGCTTGAAAACTATTGAAGATAGACAAATTCTGTTTGCTGGTTTGGAAAGAGCAGAAAAAATACTATTATTTAAGCAAATAAAAATATATGGTCATCACTCACAATTTCGAGATAGGACGGTGTGAAGACAATTGCGCGGGAAATACTTTTATTCCGGAGTCGTTTACACTTTCATATTTCGATTTATTTACATTTTTATTTTGTTATCATGTAGTATAGTTATTCCTCTTTCCATTGGCATATGATACATCACAATAAACAGCATTCTGGTGGATGGAAATACAGAAATACACAAGGCTTCGAAAACGCGCCCAGGCGGAATATTTCACCCAAACCCCAAAAGTGTCTCACCATTTGTAACTTTACAACTTAGCCGGATGCGAGAGTGTTAATATCCAGTGTGAAATGAAACCGACAGAAATGTACTGAACGGGTTACGTATCGTCACCAAATTTGGTGGCAAATTGGTTGATCAATGCAACGATTGTCCAAATTTTGTGTTTTTGTTATTCAAAGGCCAAGGTGAATGTTGAAGGTCACAGATTATGGTCACTATTTCTTTCTTATTTACATTTTAAATTTGAATTACAACATATTCAAAATTATACAAAATAGTGTTACGCTGACTTTATTATAGATAAATATTCAAATGGTTATGATTCAATGTGATCATAAATGTAATTATATACTCCCAGGCGGACATGAACCACCAACAGTCAGGACGAGTGTCCATGCTTTAATCCACTACACACAAGTATCCTCCATCAAGCTGTGGTATAGTGGATTAAAGTATGGGCACTTGTTCTGACTGTCGGTGGTTCAAGTCCGGCTGTGAGTATAAAAAAACATTTAGTATACATATCTATATTATATACTGTATATGAACCGATTTTACCTAAGAGATTCAATACTATTTGCAGAATTCTAGGTCACAGAGTTGCGTATGCATTTTTTTTCCTTTTTTTGGGGGGGAGGGGGGTAATGTGAAAACTACACACCTACTTTATTATTATAATTATCAACTCTGCGAAGCAGAGTGGTATCGCGCACACAGATCCCACCCGTATACTGTGCACCACCAATCAGCTTGCCTGTCGTCGTCTTCCTTTGTCGTCGTTCGTCTGTCTGTCCGGAAACTCCTCCTAGACTGTTCGATGGATTTTCACCAAATTTCACAGGCATATCCATTTGATCTATGCAATGGTCAATCAAAAAGAAATTTTAAGTTTAATCTAAAGTTTAAGGTCAAAGGTTAAGGTTCAAAATAAGGTAAATATTTATTTATTTTGTTTTTACTCAAATGTCTTCATTTTCACCATTACTGGTAACATTGATATTTTATTGACCAAATTTTAGGTAAATATTCTAAAGAGTAAGGTCAAAGGTCAAAGGTCAAAATAAGTTTGTCACTAGTAATTCTTATAGTAACTATTAGATTCTCACTAGGCTTACCATGTATATTCGGAATATCTAGGCCAATGTCATACAAGAAACTGAACAAATCCATATGAAAAGTCAAGGTCACAGGTCAAGGTCAAATATAAGTTCAATATGCTAATCTCTTTACATTTCATGCAAATTTCACAACAATTGGTGATATACTTGCACTTTAGATGAAAAGGAAAATACTATATTTTGAGACACATAATTAAGGTCAAGATAAAGGTCAAGGTCAACTATTCTATTAATATATATGAAACTAACTGATGGGATTTATTTAAATTAGGCATGCTTATTTGAGTTTCCTAGGCAATGTCAATGCAAACAAAAAATGTACTCTTACATAAAGATCAAGGTCAAAGGTAAACTTTTGCTATTTATTTTTAGTTTTTACTAAAATGTCTTAATTTTCACTAAGCAAATAACTGGTAACCTTGATATTGTATTGCCCAAATGTTTGATACATACTCTAAAGCAGGGTGTCAACCTCATTTGCTCTGGCAGGCCAAATTTGGCACGGTACAATATTGTAGGGCCGCATTAACCCTTCTGTACCGGCAACGTCTTTTACATTTTATTGCAACTACGTTTGTATGATTTTGTGCAGTTTAAGATGGACCTGTGGTAGTAAAAAGGAATAAGTGAGATAGTTCGAAGCCTATCAATTGCTGTTGGCCCTTTTGAAACTGAATAAAATCGTCAAATAGTAGCCAGATTGAAGTAAAAAAAACGTTGCCGGTACAGAAGGGGTTAATGTAGCAGGCCAAATATAATATACCGGTAATGCCTCCACCCGTGCTAATATAAATTAAAATAAATGCTTCATAATATTCAGATTTAACAATTTCAGAAAATATTTAAAAAACATAAAAATATATTATTTAAATATGAATTTACGACAACTGTGGCACCTGTCGCACTAGTTGTGTTTTTCCCCATAGCCTTGGGCAACTTACTGAGCAGTACTGCAAGAACCGTCCCACTGGCCCCAAATTGAGTATATCATAAGCCCGTTGACGATTTGATTCAGCTTAAGAAGAATGTCGAAGGGTGAAAGAGTATTTAATCTACTGTAGGCTTCTTACTCTCACAAATACTTCATAGAATTAGACCTTAAGTTAAAAAAGTACCAACATAAAATATATTTAAGATATACTAATTGTCTAGAAGAAAATGCAATATTTGACACTACTTGGCCAAACTGGTTCACGGGCCTTATGCTAGAGGGAGGGGGGCCGCATGCGGCCCGCGGGCCGCATGTTTGACACCCCTGCTCTAAAGGGTAAGGTCAAAGATCAAAATATGTGTTTTACTAGTATTTCTAATACTAACTGTTAAATTCTCACTTGACTTACCATGTATATTCGGAATACCTAGGCCAAGGTCATATAAGAAACTATACAATTTCATATGAAAGTTCAAGGTCACAGGTCAAGGTCAAATAAAAGGTCAATATACTATTTTCTTTATTTTTCATGCAAATTTCACAAAATTTTGTGAGATATTGCACTTTAAATTTAAAGAAAAATATTAACTTTTGAGACATCATGAAGGTCAAGATAAAGGTCAAAGGTCAAGGTAAACTATTCTATTATATATGTGAAACTAACTTGTGGGTTTTAATGAAATTTGGCATGCTTATTTGATTTTCATGGGCAATGTCAATGCAAACAAAAATGTGCTCTTACATAAAGGTCAAGGTCACATGTCAAGGTCAAAGGTCAACTTTTATTGTTAATTAAACAAAATTACTCAAATTTTGGAAAACTGGCTGTTAGTTGCTTATTACTTATATAACATATATATCAAAATTCACATAAATATTGTAATAGTTTAGGTCAAAGGTCAAGTTCAAAAGCTCAGTTGCCCTCTGACCCCTGACCAGTGCGGACATCCCCAGTGACCGCTAGTGAACCTGTTTACCCTTAGTGAGGTCCTAGTGAACTTTCTTAGTGATGGCTGTTGTTGATGAGTCTGCTGTCTCCTCCCATACTCTCCAGCTTTGTCTTGCTTTGCAAGAGAGACTGGAGAGTGTGGAGCAGGAGATTCAGTGTCTCAAAGATGAAAATTTGGCCTTGAGACTAGCTATGGCGGAGAAGTGTGAGGCTACCGGAAGTGTTCCCAGGGATCGTGAAGCCCCTTGGAAAGTGGTGTCAACCAGTACAACGGCCTGCAAGCTGAAAAGGCAGCCACTCAAGACCCACAACAACTTCAGCACCTTGGCTGATGAGAGTGATGGCGAGGAAGTGGCGATCATCGAGGCAGTGAGAGGGGAGGGGGGGAAGTCTGCTGCTGTTGCTGCTACAACTCCTGCTACACGCCGACAACGGAAAAAAGCTAAGTTCATTGTCGGTGATTCAATGGTTAGGTACCTTGACGGGGCTACTAACACTCATGTTAGTAAAGTTGTCTGCCTACCTGGAGCCGGAGTCGGGAGGGTGGCAGAGAAGATGGATGGTGTCCTAGAAGTGGGTGGGGAGGATCCCATCATCTTCATCAACGTGGGATCCAATGACATATGGAGATGCAGGACTGAGGAGTTGCTGACCAAGTACCAGGAAATGCTGGAGAGGATCAAGGAGAAGGGTGGATTTCCTGTGGTACACAGTATCCTGCCAAGAAGAGGAGTACGGAAGGAATGGTCCTCCAGGGCTATTGGTGTAAATAGCCGGCTGGAGAAGTATTGCAAGGCAAAGTCAATACCATTCCTAGATAACTGGACCCACTTCTATGGTAAGGATGAACTGTATGCCCAGGATGGAGTACATCTTTCTCGACTAGGAGTTTCGACCTTGGCCAGCTCACTGGACAAGATTGTTGCGGGGTTTAGTAAAAAAACCCTGGGTGTGTAAGTAAAATACTGTCTCCATATGGAGCAGGTACTTCATGTGACAAACCAGTGAGTAAAATAGAATTAATCAGTCAAGATAGTGCGAATATAGTGATGTGTAATAGTCGTATCGATAACACTACACATGTAACTGAAAGTAAAGATGAGATTACTGATAGAGTAGAATTTCCGTCTAGAGCTAGTAGTTCAACAGGAAATAATAAGTTAGCTAAAAACAATAGAACATTAGTTGCAAATAAAAGTAATAGGTTGAGGGTATATTATACAAATTGTAGGAGTTTATGTAACAAAATGAACGAACTTAGAGCACTCGTTAGCACAGAAAATATAGACATAATAGCGCTAACTGAAACGTGGATTAATACAGAATCTAGGCATTTTTTAGCAGAATTTGATATTCCAGGATATAGTTTGTTTAAATATGACCGAACAAGTAGGAGGGGCGAGGGTATAGCAGTGTTTGTCAGGAGTACATTCAAAAGCTGTATTAAATCAGGTATTAGACTAAATAATGATAATGAAAGTGTTTGGGTAGAGGTTAACGAAGGTAGTGAGACCATAGTTATTGGAGTTATATATAGACCGCCTAATATGAGTAGAAATGGCGGAACATCGTTATGGGAGGAAATTAAAATAGCATCAAGGTTTAGCAATGTGTGCATTATGGGGGATTTTAATTTTCCGAACATTGATTGGCAGCACCAAATAGGCGACTCCGATTCAGTAGAGTTTATTGAGGTAGTACAAGATAGTTTTTTATTTCAATTCATAGATACGCCGACTAGAGGTATTAATATTCTTGATTTAGTTTTCAGTAACAATGAACATATGATAAATGATGTAGAGATTGGTGACCACCTAGGAAATAGCGATCATAAATCTATTTATTTTAATATACAATGGACAGGGAATGCTAAAGAGAATACGACACTTATCGCAGATTTCAGAAAAGCCGATTATGGTGGGCTAAGAAGAGACTTAAGGGTGGACCCTATTGTTAAGCAATTAAGTCAGGATATGCCAGAGTTAAACTTGCCACCTACATATAACCAGTGTATTGCTTCACTCCACAATGCTCAAAATAAATATATCCCTAAAAGAACATTTAGATCGCCGCAGAACCAACCAAAATGGATGACTAATAAGCTAATAGACCTTATAGGAAAAAAGAAAGGAATATATAGAAAAATAAAGAAAGGCGAAAATCATCTACATATATACTATCAGACTCTATCAAGACAGGTCAAAAAGGAAATCAGGAAAGCAAAAAGAAATTATGAAATAAGGATAGCCAGTGACTCAAAAAATAACCCTAAAGCTTTTTACCAACTATATAAATCTAAAGATAGAGATGTAATAGGCCCCCTAAAAACTTCAATAGGAGAAATAACAGAAAATTATTTAGAAATGTGCAGTACATTAAATAGTCAGTTTCTTTCCGTTTTTACTAATGAAAATTTGGCACAGATTCCAGAAGTCAATATGGTATATAGTGATAGTATAGAAAATATGTTAAGTACAGTTAGTATAAGTAGAAATTATGTGCTTAAGGAAATTAACAGACTGAAACCTCAAAAATCGGCTGCTCCTGACGAGGTATATGCTAGAGTATTAAAAGAATGCAGAGATGAGTTAAGTAGCCCATTAGCATTTTTATTTAACAAGTCTTTAGAAACAGGTTTAGTTCCAGAAGCTTGGAAGCTTGCAAATGTAGTTCCGATCTTCAAAAAAGGTGATAAATCTATAGCATCCAATTACCGGCCCATTAGTCTCATATCAATCATAGGAAAGTTGCTAGAGTCTATTATTGCTAGGAAAATTAGAAGCCACTTAGACAAATTTAACTTAATAAATTCTTCTCAGCATGGATTCACTCAGGGACGTTCTTGCCTTACTAATTTGCTTAGCTTTTTCTCAGAGGTATATGAAGCAGTAGATAGTGACAAGTCATATGATATTATTTATTTAGATTTCAGTAAAGCTTTCGACAGAGTCCCTCATGAGAGATTGATGAGAAAGGTTGAGGCACATGGAATAGGAGGATCGTTGTTGGGATGGATTAGGTCATGGCTAATTGTTAGGAAACTGAGAGTCAGCATAAATGGTACCAAGTCAGAGTGGGGAGCAGTCAAAAGTGGTGTCCCCCAGGGATCGGTATTAGGTCCCCTGATGTTTCTTATATACATAAATGACCTAGATTTAGGTATAACTAGTAGGATAAGTAAATTCGCATACGATACTAAAATGGGGAGATCAATTGATTCAGATAGCGATATAGAGTGCCTCCAAAGGGATCTAGATACCTTACATGAATGGTCAGTAAATTGGAAGATGAAGTTTAACATTGACAAATGCAAGGTATTAAAGATAGGGAAGATGCATACAAATGTTAAATATAAACTAGCTAATTTAGAATTAGAAAATTCAGACTGTGAGAAAGATCTAGGTGTGTTTGTTAGCAATGATTTGAAGCCTAGAAAACAGTGTATAAGCGTTCGTAATAAGGCAAACAGGATTCTCGGGTTCATCTCTAGGAGTGTGAGTAACAGAACTGCTGATGTTATCTTAAAACTTTACTTGTCATTAGTGAGACCCCATATGGATTATGCTGTCCAATTTTGGTGTCCTTATTACAGAATGGACATAGATTCATTGGAGAGAGTACAGCGTAGAATGACAAAAATGATCCATAATATTAGAAATCTTTCGTATGAAGAAAGGTTGAAGAAATTAGGTTTACATTCGTTAGAGAGACGCAGAGTTAGAGGGGATATGATAGAGGTGTTCAAGTGGGTTAGTGGGATTAACAAAGGGGACATGACAAATGTACTAAAGCTCAGTGATAGCGAAAGAACTCGTACCAATGGTTTCAAATTAGATAAATTTCGTTTCAGAAAAGATATAGGCAAATATTGGTTTGGTAACAGAGTTGTAGATGGGTGGAATGGACTACCAAGTGCTATAGTGGGGTCTAAAACGGTAGGGAGCTTTAAGATAAAATTGGATAAGCATATGGACGAGAAGGGTTGGGTGTGAAGGGGGATCAGCCGGGTTGGGGTTGCATACCCCCATAATCCTGCGTTAATCTCTAACCGTTTTGGTAAGATGATCCTCAGGGTATTAGAGTGTTGAGCCTATAATTGGGCTTTGAAATTGAACGGGGGTTGTGTGGGACAGGGATCTGCCTTGCTTAGGCCAATCGGCTTTCTGCAGACTCCCATTTTCTTATGTTCTTAAAAGAAGAGTGTTTGTCATTTTCCCTAAACTCCTCCTAGACTTTAATGTATGGTCACCAAATGTTACAAGCAAATTCAGTTGGTCAATGCGACGACCATCCAAGTATATGTGTTATATTTTTAGTCAAAGGTCAAAGGTCAAGGTCACAGTATATGATCAGTATATGTAATCTTTAAGTTTTTATACAAATTACACCATATTCATAATAGTAGAGTCATTTTCAGAGCTTCCGTGACTGTGTTTAGGATACCAAAGTTTCTCAGTGAATTTAACCCGTACAGCCCCAGCGACGCGTCTGACGCGTCGGCGATGTATGTAACGCACAGCCCCAGAGACGCGCCTGACGCGTCACCCTAATTGCGCCGACCGTAACCTCAGGTGTAGCCACTCAAGAGGGCTCAGATATGTAAGGGAACTGTGTACGTATCCCACGCAACCGTGCCGATGGTTGAAAACTCTCAAGTCCACGTGCGTGCGCGCGAGCGCGCAATAACCTGTTTTTTTGGGATAATTGCCTTCAATTTTTTACTCTTGTAAAATCCGTTTTCGGGGGCTCTGTAGGACCATTTTTTAAGCTTTTTGAGCGGTTTTTCGTGGTTTTTCCTTCATTCCTAACCCATTCGCTATTGTTTCTGGAATAAAACCATTTTTTGAAAACCGGCCGGGTTCTGGTGCGCAAACATTACAAAACTAGCCGGGGCTCCACGGGTTAACAAGGGCAACTGATGCTAAAAAAAATAAGCCTCCATACACCTCACCAAAATGACGGGAAACTTGTTATTTTAGACGTTTTTCAAAATGGCCGCCGCCGTCATCTTAATTTTTTTATAAAGTTCTATTTCTTGAAGTGAATGGCCAAAAATGACAATTTTGGTGTGTATTCCCACTAATTTTGGTGTAAGAAAACCAATGGGATGGCATAATTAAAAAATAATTAATAACTAATTACCAAATAATTAAGAAAATAAGAAAATAATTAAGAAAATCAATGGGATGGCATAATTCATGATTTAGAGTCCCATTAACCTCAACATCTAAGACAAATATGATGTTGTTAAATCCACTGAGAAACTTTGGTATCCTAAACACGGTCACGGATCCTCTGAAACTTACTCAAATAATCTAATATATAATTTAAAATGTAAACCAAGAATGTTGACTGATCAATTCCTTCTTTTTCAGGTTTGTTGCATCGAATTTGGCGTGAAGAATCATAAGCATGGAACGTAGAGGAGTTAGTGATGTGCCTGACCCAGGACCTGGATTAAAATGCATATTATGTCAACATCCCTGTATAGCTGATGATAGTACGGACAAGACATCTGATACAAAGTGGGAGAATCTAAGGAGCAAGTGTTTTCGGTGGAAGGAACTTGATAAATTTCAGCATGCCTATGCAGCAGTGGAGTGGGACAAGGGGCCTAAAGGCCTGTACATCCATAGTAAATGTTACACCTAGATCAGTAGTAATCGCTATATTCAGCAAGCACAGAATCGTAAACGGAAATCTGAACAGGAAGAAGTTCAAGCATCAACTTCAAGTCAACAACTCCCAGGAAATGTGCCTAAAAAGCTTCGTTATAGTACTGGAGTGGTTCATGATAAGAATCTGTGTGTGTGGTGTATGAAAGGACCACAAAAAACCAGTAATCCTGGCAAGTCCAAATTTTGCTGCTGTCAACAGTAGACGCATGGAACCGGTTCAAGTTGCATACAGTTTGTCTGTCAGATGAGCCTATAAGAGAAAGATTGAATACCCTACTTGCATCTATCCCAGACAGTCGAACGGCGTTTGGATTGGAAATTCGTTATCATCGTGAATGTTGGCGCAATTATGTCAGCAACCCTCTGAAGGAGTCTTTTCCTGATGAAAAAACAGAGCATCTGCAACATGTTAATCTTCGAGAGGCCCAAAATATCTTCTATCATGATGTCCGTCAAGTTATCTTTGAAGATCATGAAATCCGTACACTGCAAGGTCTTGTAAAGGATTACAAAGGCATTACTTCAAATTATGGTTACTATTCCACAGCAAAGTCCAGTTTAGTGAAGGAAATTCTGATCAAGGAATTTGGAGATGACATAGCATTTCATGAACGAGGTCAGAATAATGTGAGTGAACTGGTATATGATGCAAGAGCTGCAGGTTCATATCTTGAGGCTGCAATATCCTCTCTAGGTGTAAGTGACGATCAGCTGGTGAAGAATGTAGCTGGGCGACTCAGAGATCAGATCATCAAAACAAAAACTGTTCCTTGGCCTACATACATACATGAGCTAGAAGAATATGAAGACCTGAATGATCTCCTATTGAAGCTCATCACTTGGTTAAAGCACCCCACAAAGTCTGAAGTCGATAACAAGCCCCAAGTCAGATCAATTGCATCTATTTTGACCAGCTACATCACTGGAAGACGTACTGCATTTGAGAGAAACCTCGGTGTACTGCTACATGGTATGACAAAGAGCAGATAAATGGTAGACATATTACATAAGGATGGCCTGGGAATCAGTTACAATGATGTGCTTTTGCTTAGAGATTTCTGGGCAGTTACTGACCTGAAGCATTCAACTGAGTGTCCTTTTGAACTTTCTGAAGGAACACCGGCAATATGTATAGTCGACAACGATGACTTCAAAAGTGACACTTTGACTGGAAGTGGCCAATCACATCGTACAAATGTCATGTTTGTTCAGCCAGACCTACCTAAGCTAAATCTACCTACCCTAGATGATGATAGACCAGTTGCAAATAGCACCTTGCCTTCGTACCTCTCTGATAGCCTCAAATAACTTGGGAGCCAGATGCAAAGAATTGAACCATACAAAACAGTCAAGCGTGGTGAACCACCCATCAGACCAAGGATAACGGATGAACAACATCTGGAAACAGTTCCTCAAAGAATGAGAGGTGTCATCCATGCAATGGCCCGAGCTAAGGAAGACGGAACAAGACAAAAGCCAGAAGACCAGACTGTACCAGCCTTTTCTGGCTTCCAGGCCATGCTATCACCAGAAACCCAGAAAAGTCAAGCGATTTATCATATGACTTATCCTGATCCACCAAGCAAGACCATTCTGTATGATGCCCTGCGCAAGCTTGCAAAGGCAATTGATGACAAGAAGATGCCATTTGCCATTATCGTCGGTGATCATCCTGTCTACGCATTATTGCTAGAATTGAAAAGTGAGAATCCAGAGATATTTGCTGACATATTGACATTCATGGGGCCCTTTCATATCCAGATGTCTTTCATCAATGCAATCTACAAAAGGTTCAAAGGCTCAGGCATTTCAGATGTACTGGTGGCTGCAGGCGTCGTTGCAGATGGATCCGTGGATCAAGCTCTGTGTGGAAAACACTTCAACCGCGGTGTGCGTTGCCTTCGACTCTTCTACGAGGCTTTACTCCAACATGCACTAGACAAACGTTTGGAAGGTGCCACTCTGTGTGAAGAGATCCAGGCATCTCTCAATAAGTTACGCAGTTCAGTAGACCAACAAGAACTTAATGATGCACATGCTGAGTTAGAGAGCAATGCCGATCTCAATGGGCTCGTTGACTCCCTATTCCAGAACTTAGATGGTGCTCCACTAGCAAAATTCTGGATTTCATTCTTGGAGATGGTAGAGATACTGACTCAAAATATACATGCTATAAGGACAACAAACTGGATCGAGTTCAAGTCTTCACTGAAGTTGATGCTTCCTTGGATGCATATTTATGACAACGATAGATATGGGCGCCATCTTCCAGATTTCATAGCAGTCGTAGAAAGTCACACAGGATATCATCAATGACTTACAGAAATTTGTTATCCGGTACATCTATTGTGACACCAAACACAAGACCCTAGCAGAGGTGAGAGCAGGAAAGTGGTCAGTATTCAAGAAAAAGAAGATCATCAGACTGGTACCTGATTCTGACAGTCCACGACCACACTTAGAGTGCACCAATTACCTCACATATCTGCAGAAGAATTTCCAGCTTCAGAATCATCCATCACCAATTGGCCATGGATGGCACCTTGTAAATGGCTTATGCCTCCCAGTACGCTATACCCAACCTGCACTTCCATCATTCCTGGATCTTCTAAAAACTCCAAGTCATCCACAAATGGAGAGCAGCGATGATGACAGCGGAAGTGATTCTGACAGTTGTGCATCATATTTGTCCTGCAGTGATAGTGCATCTTAATGCAGTAGGTCTCATGTTTTATTAATTTAGGATACCAAAGTTTCTCAGTGGATTTAACAACATCATATTTGTCTTAGATGTTGAGGTTAATGGGACTCTAAATCATGAATTATGCCATCCCATTGATTTTCTTAATTATTTTCTTATTTAATTATTTGGTAATTATTTATTAATTATTTTTTAATTGTGCCATGCCATTGATCTTCTGACACCAAAATTAGTGGGAATAGACACCAAAATTGTCATTTTTGGCCATTCACTTCAAGAAATAGAACTTTATCAATTTTTTAAGATGTCGGCGGCGGCCATTTTGAAAAAACGTCTAAAATAACAACTTTCCCGTCATTTTGGTGAGGTGTATGGGGGCTTATTTTTTTTAGTATCAGTTGCCCTTGTTAAATTCACTGAGAAACTTTGGTATCCTAAACACGGTCACGGAAGCTCTGAAAATGACTACTATAATGCTAGTTAATACGAACATTGGTGTTAAGCTAACTAAATCCTCTATAAGAATTTCTAAGGTCAAAGGTCAAGGTTAATGGTCAAAATAAGATATTTACTAGTATTTCCTATTTGTTGTAAGATTTTCACTAGGCATATCATGCATATTCAGAATGCCTAGGCCAAGGTCATACAAGAATAAACATAATTCTATTTGAAAGGTCAAGGTCAAATATAAGGTCAATATGCAAATTTCTTTACTCTCCATGTAAACTTCACAACATTCGTTGACAGTTGTGCTTTAAATGAAAATTAAAACGTTGAATTTTCTGATTTCATGAAGATCAAGATAAAGGTCAAAGGTCAAGGTCAGCTATTCCTTTAACACGTCTGGAACTAGTTGATGATCTTTAATGAAGCTTGGCATGCTTATTTGATTTGTCAGGGTTACAACAATGCAACCAAAAAAATGTAATCCTACATAAAGGTCAAGCTCACAGAACAAAGTCAAAAGACAACCTTCATCATACAAAATACTCAAACTTTGAAAAGCTGACTGTTAGTTGCATTTTACATAAATACCATATACAGTATATAAATTTCATGTAAATATTCTAATACTTAAGGTCAAGGTCAAAGATCAAAATAAGAGTGTTAATACTTGTCCTCAAACTTTTCCTAGACTGTTTTACCTTTTTTGTACTGGCGACATCTGTTTTTTATCATATTCTAGCTTTAATTAGACGATTTTTCGAAGCTTAAGAAGGATCTGTGGTGGAAAAAGGGTTAATTAGGATAGTTGAAAGCCTGCTATTAAAAGTGAATAAAATCGTCTATTATTATCCAGTAACAAATTAAAAGGAAAGAACTGGTGCTAAACGGGTGAATGTATCGTCACCAAATGTTGCATGTAAATTTGGTTGGTCAATGCTACGATTGTCGGAGTTGTTTTCGTGGCGAAACATCCAGTATTATTGGTGATTGTATTAGTTAAGATGGTCATAGTAGTAGTGATGATGGTGATAGTACTGATGATGAAAGTAGCAGAGATGGTTGTAACAGCAGGGATGATGGTGATAATAGTAGTGATGATGGTGATACTTGTGTTTATAATGATGACAGTAATGATGATGGTAGTAACGATGGTGACAATAGTATTGGTGATGATGGCAGTACTAGTAGTAGTAATGATGGTGACAGTAATAGTGATGATGGTGATAGTACTAGTAGTAGTGATGATGGGTAAAATAGTAGTAGTGAGGATGGTGACAGTAGTATTGATGAGTGTAAGATGATGGTGACCGTAGTAGTGATGATGGTGATAGTTATAGAGATAATGATGACAGTAGTGATGATGTTAGTGACGATGGTGATAGTAATGTTAATGGTGACTGCTGTGGTGATAATGGTGACAGTTGTAGTGATGATGGTGACAGTTGTAGTGATGATAGCAGTAGTGATAATGGTGATAGTAGTAGTTATAATGGTGGTAATAGTAGTGATGATGGTAACCCATCGCAGAGTTGGGTATGCCGTTTTGATTTTGAGCAAAGCGGTACTTCTACTTTATTATTATTATTATTTGTATTATCTCTCTCTCTCTCTCTCTCTCTCTCCCTTGTCTGGTGACCATCAAATCACAACTAATTACCAACTCTCCCCTCCTCCGGCCTCCAACCTCTCACTGCTTCCTTCCTTCCTCTCACCCCCTTGCTCATTTATTTGTTCTTCTCACTCCCCCACTCACTCCTCTTCGCTCACTCTCACACTTCTTTACACGCTTTTCTAGGCCAATAACTCTTCTCTCCTTACTTCATACTAAGACCCCTCACGCAATAACCTTCCATTCCTCACACCCCTCTCCTCTCTATTCTCCTACTGTTAACGGTTTTCTCCATACTTGTACTTCGCTGACCTCTCCTATTCATCCCCCCCCCCCCCACACACACACTCATCTCTGGCCTGCACCTCTCTCTCTGCGCCACCATCTCTCATTTCTCTCTAGATTTTCTCTTACTCACCGTCTCCCCTCTGTTTAACTATCCTACGCTATTCTACTCTCCACTCTAAGAAATGCTGTTTTTATCCTACATTTTTCATTCTCCTTATTGCTCAACTTTCCTTATCTTCTCTTTATGTATTCATGTTTGGTCATACAAACTTATTCTTTTTCCAATTCCACTTCTCATCTTCCACCCTTTCACCTCACTGTTTTGCTCATCTTTCCCTATCTTCACCACTTTGTTCCACTTTTTTTATTTTCTATCTACACAAACACTTCCTCACTCATATCCAACTTTAACTCAATATTTCTTTCCCATCTTAACCCAATCTACCTCATTATTCCTCGAATCTTTCCCGCTGTTATTTATTTAATTTAGATATTTTATTATATTTGCTTTTAGTTTTACATAATTTATTTAGTTATATATTCATTCATTGTTGGTGTCACTGCAAGTCAAGACAATCAACTCTATTTTCCCTCCAAGTAACTTCTCCGCTCCAGACTTCAATTTTTATGTTTCCCTCAGTCCTCTTTACCAATTCCTCATCTTCCGTCATGCTTACTCCTTCAATTAGTACCCACCTCATCTTTTTCGAAACTTTCACTTACTGCCGCATATTTGTGTTTCCTTTCTTTCCTCTCCTCTAACCTTTTTGCACTTTTCTCCTTAGCCCCATGCATTTTTGTGTTCTTTCTTGTATATATTAGTCTGCTAATTTATAATATTTGTTTCTATTTGTGTAACCTTCTTTATTATTTATTAGTTATGTATTACTCATTATGGGACTAGTAAGCCTTGGTCGGCAACCAATCAAAGGGAGACAATCTTATAAAAACCTGTGTGTATGCATTTTGTCACCTTTGATCAGCAACCTGTCTATGGGAGTAAACCTTACACAAATCATTACTGTTCACCTAAGGGTGAAGCGGTTTCTGGATGGATTAGCCACCCACCACTGTTAAACAAATAGTGATTAAAAAATACATACAGAGCCTTGAAGTCTGACAGACCCTAGGTTGAGTGGTCAATCCTGTTGGTCCTTGAATAAACTGGCACAGGTTGCCCTTGTCACGGAGGGGCGTTTTGCGTATGCTCACCCTAATAAAGGGGAGTAAGGTGACCGACAACATTGGTCTCAATTTGGAGTTGGGAAGGTGAACTTGCAGCTGGAGGAAGACGGGGTGAAGTATTATAATGGTGTTAAGTGTGTTCGGTGTAAACACTTACGTTATGTTGGTTAGTGAGATATGTGATTGGGAATTAACGTTAACGCTACTATTATGTACTTAACTATTTTAGTTGACTGACCTGTGGACTAAAGCAACTCTTCAAGTAATTGGGTTATGATAAAAGTAATACTAGTGTTTTATATTAATACTTGCGAGTTCTTTCATTTTCTTTTAATTAAGCTTACATTGCTGGTAAGAACAAGTACGGTGATACTATTGTCTCATATTAGTAATATCGCCTTAGACTAACATTGCTGTGTTAATGTTACTTCTAGTGATTTCCTAAGCTGAAGAAAATTATTTTAGCTTCAAAATATTATTTTTGCTTTTCATATTATTTGAGTGAGACCTGAATCGAATCTATGAAGCGATCCTGTAACTTAATTTACTCATAATCAAACCTCAATGTTACGTGGTTAAGAAATACATTTATCTAATTATTAAATATATATCTAACTTTTTATGTGACTTTGATATTAATCCTGATAATAATAATATAATACTATTAACGTAAAACAAGAACCAAGAATAATAACTACATTAAATATAAATAAAAGGACATATAAGAAAACTATCTATTAATTTCAAAAAGGGAAAGAGACAGAAATATTCTTACCTTAATATTTATCTTTCAAGACTTGATATATAATTAATAGTCCTTCTTTAGATATAACTTATTCGGTTCATAACCATAGCCTACTAAGCTTCGGTTAAATAATATTTTTTTATGAATACTACATGACTTTAATTAGTTTCAGTATTTTTTCATAATTAAAGAGTATCCGTCTATAAAGGATACCAAGTCCTTTGTACACACAAAGGTGTACAAATAAAGTCAAGAACAAAACAAGTCTAGTGACCCCTCGAGGTTGCTTGTCCATAAAAACACTGTTGTCTAACGTGTTCAATAGTAGTTTAGAGTAGGTAAGGGATAATTGGAAAAGAAACCACTGTACTGGGACTTATGTCCATGGCAGAGTAAGGAGATGTTAATAGGGGACAACTGGGAGAGTAATATAACACAGCACCTATAAGTGATCCTCCTCATATCTGGGAAAAAGAGAGCAACAACTTTTTACAAACGCAGTGATCCTCGATGTATCTGAGGAAAAAAAAAATTTCATTAACAAATTTAGTCACTTGCCGATTTAATTAAGGCCAGGTGTCTGCCTCAATTTTTTTTAAAGAATCAATGGTACTGTAGTTTCTAACATCTCGATGAAGCCCATTCCAAAAGCTAACAACTCGATTGATGAAGATATTCTTAGACTCTTATGAGTTAAAAGGTATACCAATTATTTTGCAATAATTTCCTCACATATAATTTGATTTGACGATCGTAAAGTACTTAAATACAGTTCATGTTGTCGATGTCTTTTATGATTTTGATCACTTGAATAAGGTCACCTCTTGACTCTCACTTGTGGATACTCAAATCTCATAATCAGGAAGGCTGTACCTAAACGTATGGATGTGAAATTTGCGTCATATGCCGGTACAATATGTTGGGCTACGATAAGTGGCATGGTGAATTAAATCCTTGGCATCACTACTTTCAGTCAGCCTCCACCCTCACGGTTGATAAAGAGGCGTTAACTCCTCAGTTTCTCTCTGGCAGTTGAGTTGTGAGCTGCAGTCCTCTGCCTCTTTATAACAATCACTGCCAATTGTCATATGACAATTGCTTGGTCTGCACTATACCGTACGTTTTTTTGGGACTAAAAGTGACCTTCATTCCCAGCACATTTTCATGTATAAACAAGAGCTAGAACGTTATTCAATGATATATCCCTGAAAGTAGGCGAATAAACCTTTCCAATGATATCTGAATCATGTCGGTATGACCACTGTTTGTTGTGCAACAATATTGCAAACGTGGGCAAAAATTGGTAAAAATTAGCGGTTTATGGTGGTTATCGCTATTTTCAAGTCTGCAGGGAAGCGTGAGATGCTGTGAGATTACCTTAGTGTTCGCCCTGGCATGCTTGGCGGTACATGTATGGGTCCCGCGCTGCTTAGATTCACTTGCCTGCATGTCAGGCCACGTACAACGCAAATTTTCGGGATTTTCATATGACAATTGCCGCAGTGATGTCCATATTTTGTATATAGTATGCCCGCAGCCATTGAGTTAAACATGGCGGAAATTGCGCCTGGGCAATAGGTAAGTGTATTTAAATACTGTATGTTTGGGTTGTGTTTTTGTTATTGTATATGAATAGAATAAGCTGATATTTTAGTCCAATACGAGTGTTAGAAAATATTCCTGAGGCATGCATACTTATAAATCTTTGTATACAATAAAATAATGGGAGTAGGGACTTCGGATTTGCTATTTTTTGTTCTCATAAAATTAGTATATTTATCACTATAACTAATAGCTCTATAACACCTAAGAACACAATGCACCGAGAATGATTTACTGTAGAGTGGTACACGTGCGGCGAACCACGAGGGCATATTCTTGTGTTATTATAGTCATATAATGGGGACATTGTAGGCACTAAACGGGCAAGGCAGTACCCAGGGGAGGCCTATGGTAAGGAGTTGCTGGAACTCACTTTTCATTTGACTGTCTTCTCCAATTGTTTCTATCTGTGCCTCACCTACACAGAGAGTAATTCAGCTAACTATCACGTTCCCATGTCCGTGGAGGGAGTATAGAATGAATGAGTAACTTTGACTTTCGGAAAGGCATTTATTTCTAATGAGGCGAAAACCTTGTTTATCAACAAAGCAGTAAACTTATTAGACAAATTGCCAAGAAATGTTGTAGAGTGCTGTATACAGTAGTTCAGGCATTTAAATATCACCTTGATACATATCTTGCCATGAATCCCTGACTGGCTGGGTTTGTAGCCGAGTAATGTGATCATATGAATTAAGTTCATAGTGCAACAGTTTTGTTTTCTGGTCCACAGTTTTCCAGTTGATTGCTGTAGCATTCATATATATTTCGTTTGTTTACACAAGTAGTCTAGTGGGGGCCACTAGATATGCTGTTGCTTGATTTGCTTTGTATTCCTTTGTCTTTCAAACCGGTGAACAATATGCTGAAAAGCTTTTCCTTTTCTGTCACTGTCCCAACAAGAAGTACTAAGTCATCAGCATATGCTAATATATTAATCTCGAAAATTCTATGGATAAAATCCTTATTGCAATCCATCCATTGCACTTGGAAATGTGTCAGTACTATTAAATTTAAGAATAAAAACTGAGAAAAATCCTCATTGTATAACCCCTCGGTCAATTTAAGTAGCACTAAAGCACTACTGTCACTTAGTTCTTTGATTTCCCAGGAAGTTTATCAAAAGCATCAAAATATCAATAGGAATATTATTAGATAATAATGTATTTTCTAGTAGTATGATAAATTTTATCAATGGCGTTATTCAAGTCAATAAAAGGTGATGTAAGTTAATTTGTTGTCATTGTACAAGATATCTTATGCTCTAATAATATAGAAGAAAAGTTATTGATAGAGGAACCTCATATAGAATTAAACCTTCCTGTGTTTAAGAAAACCAAACACTTATTAAATATCTAAACCACGAGGAGTTCATGACTAGCTTATAATTCATAGATCCAATATTACTTTCTTGTCTTTTGGTATGTGTTTTCTATGTGGAAGAAGGAGGCAAAAGGCAAAACTGCCTGTGATGAGTGCCTCCCCCAGAGTTGAAAGTGTGACGAGCTAAAATGTCTGGACACACAGAATTTGAAACAATTAAAGTCATAGGTTGAGGGAAAGATTGATTCAGGAAGAGAGTTCCAGAGCTCAGCTGTTGAATAGAAGAAAGATTGGGAGTATTGTTTCACTCATGAGTTGGAGAGTTGCACAGAGTAGGGGAGGTGATATACACTGAGCTCTGATTATTGCAATAGTGGTAGAATAGCGAGAGAGATGCAACATTGCAGCGAAGAGAGAGAGAATGAAGAGAGTCGGTGAGTGGAAGGGAATTAATGATACGGAAGGCTTTCTTTTCTACTTTGTTTAGAAGTGCTGTGTGAGAGGATCCTCCCCACATATGTGAACAATACTCAATACAAGGACGAACTGCGCCCCTGTTCAGAACAACAAGCTGTGTAGGGGTAAAGAACCCCTTGAGGCGGTAGAGCAAACCCAGCTTCTGGGAAGCCGTTTTAGCAAGAGTGGTAAAATGGTCCTTCCAAGAGAGACCAGAAGAAAAAGAGACACCGAGAATACTGAGAGAAGATGAAAGGTTAATTTTTGTATCGTTGAAGTATAAGGGATAGTCCTATAGGAGTTCACGACGTGTAGATAGATAAAGAAATTGGATTTTGGAAGCATTAAAGGCAACAAGGTTTTCTCTGCCCCAATATTGTGTCCTTTGACAAACCATTAACCCAAGAAGCGAAATATGCCATCCGCAAATGTCTGCTATAGGCCTTCTGGAAAATAGCCCATAAAATTCCCCCAATAAAAACACCCCAGTACCGGTGAAATGGAAGCAATATCTGATTAGGTGGTATGTCTAGTTACCACCAGCTCCTGCCGTCCATTAATATGTGTCTTACTCCCCATACCTCCCTCTTCTCCCCAACCTTCTCCCTCCCCTTCACCCCTCTTCAATTATCAACATTTGTCTGTCATTTCCCTCCCCCCCCTAATTTCTTTCTCCCAACGATAATATGTCAAGTTATCGCTCTTCCTCCCTCCCTGCACTTCCTCCAGCACTTTAACATACACAGGAGGCAGCCATAAATGACTAGTGTCTCGTGAAAGCAATATCCCGGCCAAAGGCCGATTCCTTCTAAATTACAGGCTTGCTATCGCTCGCCAGCGAAATATTGACACCTAAATGCCACGAAAAGTCTTAATATTGACAACAAATGGGTGAAATTAATATGATTTGGAAACTATTGAGGCTAAACATGACGGAGAACCAATACTTCCCCTTAACCATAGTTCAAAATCTCATATCCTCACCTGGGCATTATATTTAAGAAAATTTATTCCTATAAAAATCAGTCAGGTTATTTACAATCTATAGATACCAAACAACATATATGTATGACGATCATGTTGTATTTTAGCAGTTTCTTTAGCAATTTAGGAAGGATCTGTGGGAATTATATAGGTAAAAACTGTGTCAATTAACCCTCTCCGTCACATATGACGAGACCGCGTCACATGGCGGTATTGCCCAAAGGTATCGCTAGTGAAATAGCTCAATAAGTAAGTTATATGACGGTTTTGCGTAATATTGAGCTCAGTAAGTTAGGTAAGTTAGATCAGAATCTGTCAATTGGTGGCAACCCCATATTCCTCCGACTTCTAACGGTTCCTCAGTGTGAGAAAGACTGTTGTGGGGGAAATACGGGGTGCTCGGGCAACCCCTATCTTTCGTAAGTTAATATGTCTGGGGGGGGGGGGGGGGGGGGTTAACTCTCGGACTTCCATATACCCTTTCTAATATAAATAAAATCTTCTGATAGTAGCCAAAACATAAACAAAATAAATTGGTCATCATATCTTCCTACGGGTTAATTACTGCAAATACATACATTATAGTATTTTACTGTATGAGCGGTATTCTGTCCCCCGTTTAGCTAGGGCATTTTTTGTTTTATAAATATTCATATTATTATTATTATATTATCATCAAAGGCTGAAACATTCATACATAATTATGTAAAATATTAATATATTCTACCTTTTGATAAGCATCTATAGTTCTATACATTCATCTGTGGACATTTTTAACATGGTAGTACCTACTCGTCATTGGTTGTACTGGTATGTGGTAGCCTACTCGTTTGCTACTATGATATAAGTCGTAGTTATTATTAGCGATTGGTAGCGATAAGTTGCAATTCGCAGGCCGAAAATGACCGTTGAAATTCTAATTATTGAAATTCAAAATTGGAACACTCGTAACGGATGCGTTGTAACTCGTATCAGATGAGCATCTCACTCTCTATTAGTACCTATTGCTAGCTATTCGTATACGCGACCAAAACATTTTTTTTACACTGGTGGCTGTAAATAATCTAGTGTGAACGGAATGAATCGGGTGAAACATACGTCTGTGAGGTATTATCATAAGATTTCGACCCAATTCCAGAATGTTTAGAGCGTTAGTGTAAAGATTGTTTTTTGGTCGAGTGTACAGTTGGTCAAGGATGAAAGTATACAGTTTTTCATCTGCTATAGCCACACATAGTTTGTCATGTTGGCAGCCCTGGTAGCCATATCTCAGAGCCCGCCCACCTTATACAGGGTGTTTAAAAACGTGTTCCTGGACTTAGTTGTCAGACGGAAATATGAATATATTGCTCTATAATCTTTGACGTGAATATCACTTCGGAGATATTAACCTGACAAGCGCGATTTGACAGTAGGTGCTAGGGTAGTTATTTGTGCATTTCTAGCCCTGGATTCTGACAGAATTCGTTATATTTACAATATAAACCATTATTTGTTTTCGGTATGCTTTTATTTTACATATATGATGTATATATGAACCTTCAAGAGTGCTAAAATAAGTGGGAAAAGCATTTGGGTGGTGAAAAACGAAGATATTGGCCACCCGGTCATAATCTCAGGCGAGAGAGAGAGACAGGCAGCCTTCCCCTCTCGCTGTCTGGGAGTCAACTGAGGAGAGCGGGGCGGTGTGTGCCGGTGTCTGGGTGTTGCATAACGATCTTTTATGCAACCCACTTGTGCTACATTATCGCGGGAGAGAAAAATAACCGATAAATGATGATAATAAGAGGAAAAATAGGTGATAATTGAGGAGGGGAGGGAGGGGGGAATAAGGTGGGGAAGGAGGGGAGGGGGGTGGGTGAGATTTACATGGATGAGTACTGGAGGGGAATTATCTCACCTAGAGACAAATTCCTTTGTTTTGATAGGCCCTTTTTTTTTATGGAAGTCTTTTTTTATGGTCCTGCTTCCGTGAGGCCTATCGCGTTCCCTATAGGAAGCCTTCCGTGAGGCCTATCGCGCTTGCCGGGTTAAACACTTAATGTTATTGATAGATATACAAGAAATGCGAGAGTGAAAACGAAAATCAAAACGTCTACCTATATACGATATTTCAGTGGAATACAGGTCCATTTTCACACGTGGTAATATGTGGCTAATAATGTAGGGTATGGTGATATCAATGTTGCAGTTGGTTTGCAGGTGTTCTGCTGATAAAAATAAAAATAATAATAATAAATAAATAAATAAATACAAATCACAAGTAAAGCCTCATTATGCTTCGAGGACTGACTCATAAAGCAATGGCGCTCGCAAGATGAGTAAAATTGCTGCGTCATTACCCTATTGAACACACAGGCTTCCTTACGTCCACGTTTAGGAATTATATTTTTGTGTATCTAAAGTAGACGAATATGGAGTGGCTATAAAAGATATTACGATATACACTTAACATTATAACATTCATAATAAATAATGAGTAGAAAGAGGAATCTAATAATACTTGTTAATTAATAAGTAGGTAAATATTTTGATATTTCACTTTCATCCCCAAGACTGGATTATATGTGATCCAAAGGGCAATGAAACGGAGGCAAGCGCCGCGGCTACGCCTGTTCCAGCGTATGCCCCCAGCTTTGTTTTGCTATCTCCATAACAGTATTTAGTCACCCTGAAGGTTTATGAATAATTCTCTAACTTTTGATATTTATGGAAACGCTTTTTCGAAGCACTCCGTATATTAATTAATGTATCAATATAATAAACCCCATGTGTGTTGGGATGGTTTGGGCTAGTGGAAAGGCTGTCATGGCTGCCAACATGACAAACCATGTGTGGCTAGAGCAGACGAAAAACAGTATACTTTCATCCTTGACCAACTGTACATATGTTGACAAATTCGTACAAAGGCTGAATGCGTGGCTATTTTTACCAAGAGTCGTGACGACTTTTTTTGGTAGGCTTATTCGCAGCAACGCTCATGAATGTATAAAAGGGGTTTTACAGTTTATATTTCCCGCCTACTACTCTCTTTTTCGCCTATTATGTTATCCTTGTGTCATTTTTTCAAGAGCCTTTTAATTTGCTCTCCAATTTTCAAGTCCCCCTTCCTGCTCCCACAACACCTGGGGGGAATATCTTGAGTCGTGTCCTGTGTCAATACTGATAATGGACCCAACGTGCAGCTTTATTCTGGGAAGGTACTCTCTCTCTCTCTCTCTCTCTCTCTCTCTCTCTCTCTCTCTCACACACACACTTACATACACATTCATAAACACAGACCTGCATACAGAAATGTCAACTTGGGTTAAGCAACCATAGCATTTAATGTATATATTTGTGAGAGGTAGCCTACTAGGCAAAAGCTGCAGTTACTGAGAACTATAGATAATTAATAAAGGATAAATCACTTGGCCTACATTCCTGACTTCTATGTCACACGAACATGGAGAGCAGTTTGCTACTGTAGGCAATATTATTCTGCATAAAATACATTAACTTGCAAAATATATTATATAAATTAACAAATTAAATGCCTCACAGTTAGACAATTTTATGCAGTTAAAGAAGGATCTGTGTACCTACCCGATAGCACTATCGTTTTTTGTTTTCTTAATGTGAGCGAGGGGGAGAAAAAGGCAGAGCTGCCTGTATCGAGTGCCTCCCCCAGAGTTGGAAGAGGGACGTTCGAGCCAAAATGCCTGGACACGCGGAGTTTGAAGCAATTTAAGTCATAGGAAGAGGGAAAGACTGGTTCTGGGAGAGAGTTCCAGAGAGCAGCAGTTGAAAAGAAGAAAGACAGAATAACGTTTAACTCTTGGGTTGGAGAGTTGCACAGAGTAGGGGTGGGATTGTGTTGCAAGATGGGTAGTACGTACCCTATGTAGAGGAGGTGGTATACACTGAGAAAGCTCTGAGGAACATTGATTATTGTAGTAGCGCTAGAATAGCGAGAGCTATGCAACATTGCGACAAAGAGAGAGAGATTGCAGAGAGTTGGTGAGAGGACGGGAGTTAATGATACGAAAGGCTTTCCTTTCTAATTTGTCTAGGAGTGCAGTGTGAGAGGATCCTCCCCACACACGTGAACAATGCTCAATACAAGGACGCACCGTGCCACTGTACAGAGCACAAAGCTGTGCAGGGGTAAAGAACCCTTTGAGGCGGTTGAGCACACCCAGCTTCTGGGAGGCTGCCTTAGCAAGACTGGTAATTTGGTCCTTCCAAGTGAGAGTAGAAGAAAAAGAGACACCAAGAATATTGAGAGAAGATGGAGGATTGATTTTTGTATTGTTAAAGTATAAGGGATAGTCCTGTGAGAGTTCTGGATGGGGAGTAAGATGAAGAAATTGGGTTTTGGAAGCTTTAAGGGCAACGAGGTTTTCTCCGCCCCAATTGGAAATAGTAGTTAGATCAGAAGATAAGTGTTGAATGGCCAATTACATTTGTTTTTGAGGGATTGCTGGCTGGGGCATTCAGGAAAACTAATTGAGTAGTGTAAGGTAGAGTCGTCTGCGTATGAATGGATGGGACTGGAGTTGAGAAGATCATTTATGAAAATCAGAAAGAGAATGGGAGATAGGACAGAGCCCTGAGGAACACCAGAATTGATAGGATGAAGAAGTGAGCGTTGGCCATCCACATCCGCAGCTATGGAATGACCGGAAAGGAAATTAGAGACAAAGGCACAGACTCTATCGAAGGCCTTCAATATGTCTAGCGCAATAGAAAAGGTCTCACCGAAGTCCCGAAAGGAGGATGACCAAGAGTTAGTAAGATATGATAGAAGATCACCAGTAGAGCGACCATTAAGGAAGCCATACTGGCGATCTGAGATTAGATTATTTGAAGAGAAATGCTTAAAACATTTGGAAGCAAGAATAGTTTCAAAAACTTTAGAGATACAAGAGATGAGAGCAGTTGGGCAATATTTGGGTGGTTGGGAGCGGTCACCCTTATTTGGGATAGGTTTGAATGAGAGCAAACTTCCAGCAAGAAGGGAAGACGTTAGAGGAGAGACAGAGACGATTAGAGTTTGCCTAGGCAGGGAGTCGGCATGGAAGCACGGTTTTTTAGTATAACAGGAGGAACACAGTCCGGACCGTATGCCTTTTTAGTATTAAGCCCAGGGAGGGTAGAAAATACATCTTTAGAAGAGATTAGGATATTAGGCATAGGTAGGAGAGGGAGGAATTGCACCGGAATCATCCAAGGTTGAGTTTCTAGCAAAAGTTTGAGCGAAGAGTTCAGCTTTGTCAGAAGAAGAAGTGACGGTTGTGCCATCAGAGTGGAAAAGAGGAGGGAATGACGAGGAAGAAAAAAAAAATGCGAGTGCTCTATGCAATTTGTACTATTGTTAATTAATATCTTGTCAAATTACAAATTTATTTGTATATTTTATTAATTAATATTGTTTAATATGCAATATCATCATCTTCTTATATAACTTGTTTGAATAGAATATTTTGACTTAAATTGTAGTTTCTTTATTCATTCAAATTTTAAATAAAATGTATATCGGAGCATTATTGTTAAGATATTTGCTTTCTTAATTACTATTTACATTACTGTACTGTACTATTATGATTGTATCTATACATTACCAATATGCTATACAAATGTTAACCATTATTAATTTGTATTATTATTATTATTATTATTTATTTGTGTTACATAAACATACTGTATATACTAGTTTACCTTATATCTATGTATGGATAGATTTGAATTTAAATGTTCTGTTCTGATGCTCATTTGTTTTTGTTTTGGTAACTGTCAGTTAGCTGAGAGACATTTTGGAGGGAACTGTATCATTTGAATTTGTCACCTTCTAAGTGAATATAATGGATACTACAGGAAGATATATTTTAGTAATTCCCACTATGGAGGTGTAAGAATATACATGGAAGTGAACTATCATGGTAGCAGAGCGTAGTTCCCTCTGAAGACTTCAAGATGTCTGGAAATGAGAGCAGCGCAGGCTACAAGGTTCACCCCCTCTTCAGTGACAGTAAGCCTTATGACAGATGGGTGAATGAAATCAAATTTTGGAGGAAGATTACTAAAGTTGACAAAAAGCAACAAGGAATAGCTGTGGCCTTATCACTTCCAGAGGGAAGTTTGACCAGAGATAAGGTATTTAATGAATTAGATCTGGATATGTTGGATTGTGATGATGGCCTAGACAAACTAGTGAAGTTCCTGGAAGGTTTCTATAAAAAGAATGACCTAACTGCAGCATATGAATCATGGTCACAATTTCACAACCTCACCAAAGGACCTGCAGATACAATGGAAGAATATGTTAGACATTTTGAAAGATTGCAGAAGAAACTAGTAAAATATGATATCAAACTTCCAGACCCAGTACTTGTCTTTCAAATATTGGAAAGTTCAAATCTGTCTCACAAAGATAAACAACTAGTGCTCACTGGAGTGGATTATTCAGTCAAAGATAAAATATTTGAACAGATGGTCAAGTCTCTGCTCAAATTCTTTAGTAATCTAGTCCTAAATCCTAGTGAGTTATCTGCTCAACAGGTGGCGTGGTGTGTGTGTAAGTGTGAGAGTCCGAGTGTAGGGGGTGAGACAGTGAAGCACGGGAACAAGGTGGCTTCAGAGATGGGGTCGTTTCGGGCCATGAGTGAGCACCGTGCCTCATGTGAAGGCAAGATGGCAGGTGCTCGTTGTACTCTACGTGCTTCACATGTCTCACTCCCTAGACTGGAACAAGACCTCACGGGCTTCACTGTTCATTGTAAAGCGGTGAATGTTAAGGCTCTCAGCCTATGCCGAGAGGAAGTAAGTTGGAATAGCCTATATAAAAACAAAAATAAAATAAAAAAATTACAGCAGTTTCAGCAAATCAGCCATTCAAGTGAAGATTGAACCAGTAATGTTGACGGCAGCAGATTATGGTAGCAGTATACAAGATCCTGGTAGTTTAAGAGGTTCAGAAGACAGTGAAGCTGGTATTCCTGACCCAGTATTCTATACAAATTATCACAAGAAGATGCCATATTACAATCAAGGAAACAAGAATTACAAACAAGGAAGAAATGTGCCATCACAGCAGTGGCACCAGTCAGATGACAAGAGGATGGCATACAACACTCTAAGGAAAGAAAACCCAACAGATGCCTACGGAAAACCTACACGTTGCCGGATATGTGGCTCAAAGTACCATTATGCATACAAGTGTCCCGACAAAGAACAAAGGATACCAGCAGTAGGTGAAGTAGAAGAAAACAAGGTAACAAGTGAAATATGACAACTAAAGGAATGCCATCAAATTATGTTGAACAGTGGTTTATGTAATACATCTGATGGCAACAAAATTAAAACATTGATGTCTGAATCTTTCAACTGTGCTGTGTTAGAAAGTGGTTGTACAACAACAGTATGTGGAGTTGATTGGTATAATTGTTACATTCAGTCCATTGATCATGATAAATCTTCATTAGTCAAGGAGATGAAAAGTTCCACATGGTTTAAATTTGGGGATGGTGTCAAAGTACAGTCTCTTAAAAGAGTTAACATTCCTTGTACTATAGCTCATGAACAGTGTTTGATTAATGCTGATGTTGTTCCTAATGACATTCCACTACTTTTAGGAAAATCATCTATGAAGAAAGCCAAAATGCAACTAAATTTAGAAAATGATACACTTGTTGTTTTTGGTATGAGGATTTAGCTGACTTGTACAACCACAGGTCATTATTACTTGCCATTACTGCCGTAGAGATGATAATGCTGTGAAAGTACTGTTGACAATGGATGGTAGGGAAGATAAATTGAAGGTTGCACTTAAATTGCATAGACAATTTGCTCATCCATCAGCCAAGCGTCTGAAGTTGTTGCTCAAATATGCTGGAATTAATTACTCTGATTATAATAACTTGGTTGATCAGATATCAGAAAATTGTGATGTATGTCGTAAATATAAGAAAACGCCCAGTAGACCAGTTGTGAGTCTTCCACTTGCTAGAGATTTTAATGAATTAGTTGCATTAGATCTAAAAGAATAGGATAAGGATAAGAACATATGGTTCTTACATCTCATTGATATGGCAACTAGATTTTAGCATATCTACAATAATTCACAAGAAAGAAAAGCAGGTCATTGTTCATAACATTTTGGAGAAATGGATAGGCACAGGTTTAGGGTGTCCAAAGAGATTTCTAGCTTATAATGGTGGAGAATTTGCAAATGAGACATTTAAAGATATGGCGGAAAATCTGAACATAACAGTGTTACATACAGCTGCAGAAAGTCCATTCAGCAATGGCCTATGTGAAAGGAATCATGCTGTCATAGATGATATGGTCAAGAAAATGTTGGAGGACCACCCTAATTATCCATTGTCAATATCTCTTTCATGGGCTGTAGATGCCAAGAATTCCTTACAAATGGTAGAAGGATATAGCCCCTATCAGTTAGTGTTTGGCCGTAACCCTAAACTGCCTTCTGTCCTGAATGATGAGTTGCCTGCATTAGAAGGTACAACCATGTGACATATTCGCTAGACATATCAATTCTTTGCATTCTAGTAGACAAGCATTTATTAAGGCAAAGTCTGAAGAAAGAATAAGAGGGGCATTAAGGCATAATGTACGTGAGAACAAAGAGTTTGTATGTGATGGTGATTATGTGTATTATAAGAGAGAGGACAGTAATAAATGGAAAGGTCCAGGCAAAGTAATTGGTAGAGACGGTAAAGTAGTGTTGGTGAAACATGGTAACAGCTTAATACGAGTACATAATTCAAGGTTAACAAAATGTAATTACAAATTTGAAACTCATATCCAAGTCACAGACAATAATGACAATAATGCTCACAACAAGACCCATACCAGTACCAATTGTGACATCTCAAATAATCATATGTGTGATTCTGACAGTGAGGATGAGAATAATTCAGAGATTAATAATCAAGACAAACAGACTGAGACAAAGACACAGACACTCCCAAAAGTTGGCATGAGAGTTCAGTATCTCCCAGTTGGTGATTCAGTATGGAGAGAGGGTGTGATTGTAAGTCGGGTGGGAAAGTGAATGGAAAATATAAGGATTGGCTTAACATTCAGGAAAATGATGAATCAAAAGCCATTGATTGGAAGAATGATGTACAAGACTGGAAAGAGATGCATGAAAATTTAACAAATGAAAATGCTAAATACTGTATATTATGTTGTAGAAAGTAGACATGAAGAAAAGAGAGTAAGGGATGCTAAAATTAAAGAATTAAATAACTGGAAACAATTTAATGTGTATGATGAAGTACCCGACAAAGGTCAACCATGTATTTCTGTAAGATGGGTGTGTAGTGAAAAGCAGTTAGAAGATGGACACATTAAAGTTAAGGCTAGGTTGGTTGCTAGAGTCTTTGAAGAGAAGAATAGTGATGTTCAAACAAACTCACCTACAGCTGGAAAAGAAACACTCAGAATTTCCATTGCTTTGATGGCTATGAACTCATGGAAATGTCACTCAATTGATGTAAAAGCTGCCTTCCTGTAAGGAGCAGAATTTGATAGAGAAGTTTATCTTAAACCTCCTAAGGAAGCAGAGAACATAGAAGGCAAACTTTGGAAACTTAGAAAGTGTGTGTATGGTTCGAATGATGCTTCTCGAGTGTGGTATTTCACTGTTAGAAGACTACAATTAAGCCTGAATTGTGTACAGTTACAAGTTGATCCATCAATGTTCTATTGTTATTTACAGAACCAGTTGGCTGGAATATTTTTTATGCATGTGGATGATTTTCTCTGGGGTGGTACACAAGAGTTTGAGGAAAATGTAATAAGTAAAGTTAGAGAGAAATTTGAAATCAGTACCCAAGATGATACTATGTTCAAATATATAGGATTAGAAATTAACCAAAATAATTCTGAGATAACTTTAAGCCAGAATGAATATTTAGAAATATTGGCTCTGTAAAAGCCATTCCTATCTCATATGCTAGGTCTCTTTGTAAGGAAGATGTTTTAACACCTAACGAGCGGCCTAGGCGGTAATTTATATGTACCGCCCAGCGGGGTGTTTTTACCCTAAATAGGGTTGCTTACGTGATCATTTTCATGCCTAAATAAGACTCAGAGTGTAAAACAAGTATCTATCCCTGAAAGGGCATAAACAGAGCTTTCCAATGACATCCCAACCATCCTTGTACGACCGCTAGTTTTCTTGCAACGATCGCGCAACACGAGTGCAAAAACCATGTAATTAGGTACTTTCCCTACATAATTCCCTGTGTAGCAAGTGTGAGGGGGGAAGGAAGGATGGTTTTCACTTTAGTTGGCCCACCGCGGTGGTGTGCGACGGTCGTAGCCTTACTACGCTCCTCACACCGCTCAGCTCTCTCTCTCTGCAACATTACGTGCTGAAAATGGCACACGACATAAGTTGTGAACCGCCACTTAGTCCAAATTTCTTTCACACGACATAAGTTGCGCGCCGCCAATAAAGGGTTAAAACATGATGAAGTAAAGTATTTCAGGAGTATCATAGGACAACTTAACTGGCTATGTACACAAACAAGACCAGATGCCTGCTATGAAATATTAGAACTGAGCAATTCTTTGAAGCACCCTATTGTAGCAGATATTTTGAAGGCCAACAAATGTTTGAAAAAGTTAAAAAATTATGATTGTGTTCTTCACTTTCCATGCTTACAGAGTACTTCAAGACTTTCTCTTCATGTTTATTGTGATGCATCTCATGCAAATCTACCCGATGGTTATTCAAGTACTGAAGGTTTTGTGATCTTTCTTGCTGATGGTAATGGTAAAAGTTGTCCACTAGCTTGAGGCTCAAAGAAAATAAGAAGAGTAGTTAAAAGTACATTAGCTGCTGAAACTTTAGCGTTAGTAGATGCTATTGATGTATGTATGTATCTTAAGCATATTCTGTCAGAAATTATGCAGAGAGGTGACATAAATGTAAAATGTCATGTTGACAACAGATCGTTGTGTGATAATGTACATTCTACTAAAAGTGTCAGAAAAATGTCTGCGCATAGACATTGCTAATATAAAACAGATGCTTGAAAGAAATTAAATAAACTGTATTCACTGGGTCGAGTCAAGTAGTCAGTTGGCCGACTGTATGACAAAAAGAGGTGCATGTAGCAGAAACCTAATAAGTATATTAGGTCAAGGATGTATAGATATAAGAGGACCATTAGATTAAGACTGTACAAAAAAAAAATAAAAAAAAAATAAGAGGAATATATGTGAAGATATTATCTTTCTTAACACTCAAAGAGCGGCCTAGGCGGTAATTTCTATGTACCGCCCAGCGTTTTTTTTTACCATAAATGGGGTTGTTTCCGTGCTCTTTTTCATGCATAAACAAGACCCAGAGCGTAATACAAGTATGTATCCCTGAAAGGGCGTAAATTGAGCTTTGCAATGACACCCGAACCATCCTTCTACGATAAGAACATAAGAACATAAGAAAATGGGAGTCTGCAGAAAGCCGATTGGCCTAAGCAAGGCAGATCCCTGTCCCACACAACCCCAATTCATTACAAAGCCCAATTATAGGCTTCACACTCTAATACCCTGAGGATCATCTTACCAAAACGGTTAGAGATTAACGCAGGATTATGGAGGTCTGCAGAGCGCTGATTGGCCCAACCCCGCTGATCCCCCTTCACACCCAACCCTTCTCGTCCATATGCTTATCCAATTTTATCTTAAAGCTCCCTACAGTTTTAGATCCCACTATAGCACTTGGTAGTCCATTCCACCCGTCTACAACTCTGTTACCAAACCAATACTTGCCTATATCTTTTCTGAAACGAAATTTATCTAATTTGAAACCATTGGTACGAGTTCTTTCGCTATCACTGAGCTTTAGTACATTTGTCATGTCCCCTTTGTTAATCCCACTAACCCACTTGAACACCTCTATCATATCCCCTCTAACTCTGCGTCTCTCTACGAATGTAAACCTAATTTCTTCAACCTTTCTTCATACGAAAGATTTCTAATATTATGGATCATTTTTGTCATTCTACCCTGTACTCTCTCCAATGAATCTATGTCCATTCTGTAATAAGGACACCAAAATTGGACAGCATAATCCATATGGGGTCTCACTAATGACAAGTAAAGTTTTAAGATAACATCAGCAGTTCTGTTACTCACACTCCTAGAGATGAACCCGAGAATCCTGTTTGCCTTATTACGAACGCTTATCCACTGTTTTCTAGGCTTCAAATCATTGCTAACAAACACACCAAGATCTTTCTCGCAGTCTGAATTTTCTAATTCTAAATTAGCTAGTTTATATTTAACATTTGTTTGCATCTTCCCTATCTTTAATACCTTGCATTTGTCAATGTTAAACTTCATCTGCCAATTTACTGACCTTTCATGTAAGGTATCTAGATCCCTTTGGAGGCACTCTATATCGCTATCTGAATCAATTGATCTCCCTATTTTAGTATCGTCTGCGAATTTACTTATCCTACTAGTTATACCTAAATCTAGGTCATTTATGTATATAAGAAACAACAGGGGACCTAATACCGATCCCTGGGGGACACCACTTTTGACTGCTCCCCATTCTGACTTGGTACCATTTATGCTGACTCTCTGCTTCCTACCAATTAGCCATGACCTAATCCATCCTAACAACGCCCCACCTATTCCATGTGCCTCAACCTTTCTCATCAATCTCTCATGAGGGACTCTGTCGAAAGCTTTACTGAAATCTAAATATATAATATCATATGACTTGTCATTATCTACTGCTTCATATACCTCTGAGAAAAAACTAAGCAAATTAGTAAGGCAAGACCGTCCCTGAGTGAATCCATGCTGAGAAGAATTGATTAAGTTAAATGTTTCTAAGTGGTTTCTCATTTTCCTAGCAATAATTGACTCTAGTAGTTTTCCTATGATTGAAGTGAGACTAATGGGACGGTAATTGGATGCTATTGATTTATCACCTTTTTTGAAGATCGGAACTACATTTGCAAGCTTCCAAGCTTCTGGAACTATACCTGTTTCTAATGACTTGTTAAATAGAAATGTTAATGGATAACTTAACTCATCTCTGCATTCTTTTAATACTCTAGCATATACCTCATCAGGACCAGGCGATTTATGAGGTTTTCAGTCTGTCAATTTCCTTAACCACATCATTTCTACTTATAGTAACCGTACTTAACCTATTTTCTATACTATCGCTGTATACCTTACGGACTTCTGGAAACTGTGCCAAATTTTCATTAGTGAAAACGGAAAGAAATTGACTATTTAATGTACTGCACATTTCTAAATCACTTTCTGTCAATTTTCCTATCGAAGTTTTAAGGGGACCAATTACATCTCTAACCTTGGATTTATATAGTTGGTAAAAAGCTTTAGGATTATTTTTTGAATCATTGGCAACCTTAATTTCATAATTTATTTTTTCTTTACTAATATCCTTTTTTACCTGTCGTGATAGATTCTGATAGTAAGCAAGTAGGTGAATTTCGCCTTTTTTAATTTTTCTATATATTCCTCTCTTTTTTCCTAGAAGATCTAATAGTCTATTATTCATCCATTTGGGTTGGTTCTGTGTTGATCTAAATTTTCTTTTGGGGATATATTTATTTTGCGCATTGAATACTGACTTGATAAAATTATCGTATGTATCTACCAAGTTTGACGTCTCCTCCTGACTTAAGATGACAGGTGCCTGAGAAAGGATACACTCATTTGGACACCTGGATCGACTTAATTTTTTGACCATAGGGTCCGCTAACAGGGCTTCTCTTAACCAACCATAATTGGCTTTTCTGAAGTCAGGTATTAATGTTGTATTCTCTCTGATATTACCTTTCCATTGTATATTAAAATACACAGAATTGTGATCACTATTTCCAAGGTGGTCCCCGATTTCTACACTATTTATCATATGTTCATTGTTACTGAAAACTAAATCGAGAATATTATCACCTCTAGTCGGCGTATCTATGAATTGAGATAAAAAACTATCTTGTACTACCTCAATAAACTCCTTTGAATCAGAGTCGCCTATTTGTTGCTGCCAATCTATATTAGGGAAATTAAAATCCCCCATAATGCACACGTTGCTAAGCCTTGATGCTATTTTAATTTCCTCCCATAATGATGTTCCGTCATTTCTACTCATATTTGGCGGTCTATACATAACTCCAATAACTAAAGTCTCACTACCTTCGTTAACTTCTACCCAAACACTTTCATTTTCATTATTTACACTAATACCTGATTTAGTACAGCTTTTTAATGAACTCCTGACAAACACTGCTATACCGCCACCCCTCTTACTTGTTCGGTCATATTTAAACAAACTATATCCTGGTATATCAAACTCTGCTAAAAAATGCCTGGTTTCTGTATTAATCCATGTTTCAGTTAGCGCTATTATGTCTATATTTTCTTTGCTAACCAGTGCTCTAAGTTCGTTCATTTTGTTACATAAACTCCTGCAATTTGTATAATAAACACTCAAACTATTACTTGTATTTGCAACTATTTTTCTATTGTTTTTAACTAATTTATTTTTACCTGTTGAACTACTGGACCTAGACGGAAAATCTACGCTATCAGAATGTTCGTTATTACTATCAATTTGATGTGGCTGGGATTCTATTTTACTTACACACCTATGGTTTATTAACCAAACCCCGCAACAAACTTGTCGAGTGAGCTGGCTAAGGTCGAAACTCCTAGTCGAGAGAGATGTACTCCATCCTGGGCATACAGTTCATCCATACCGTAGAAGAGGGTCCAGTTATCCAGGAATGGAATAGTATTTGCCTTGCAATACTTCTCCAGCCGGCTATTTACACCAATAGCCCTGGAGGACCATTCCTTCCTTACCCCTCTTCTTGGTAGGATACTGTGTACCACAGGAACTCCACCCTTCTCCTTGATCCTCTCCAACATTTCCTGGTACGTGGTGAGCAACTCCTCAGTCCTGCATTTCCAAATGTCGTTGCTCCCTCCGTTGAGGAAGATGATGGGGTCCTCTCCACTCGCTTCTATGACACCATCTAGCTTTTCTGCCACCTTCTCGACTCCGGCACCAGGCAGACAGACAACTTTACCAACATGTGTGTTAGTAGCCCTACCAAGGTATTTAATCATTGAATCCCCTACAATTAAAATAGACTTAGCTGTTTTCTGTTGTCGGCGTGTAGCAGGAGTTGTAGCAGCAACAGCAGCAGACTTCCCCCCCTCCCCTCTCACTGCCTCGATGATCGCCACTTCCTCGCCATCACTCTCATCAGCCAAGGTGCTGAAGTTGTTGTGGGTCTTGAGTGGCTGCCTTTTCAGCTTGCAGGCCGTTGCACTGGTTGACACCACTTTCCAAGGGGCTTCACGATCCCTGGGAACACTTCCGGTAGCCTCACACTTCTTTTCCGCCATAGCTAGTCTCAAGGCCAAATTTTCATCTTTGAGACACTGAATCTCCTGCTCCACACTCTCCAGTCTTTCTTGCAAAGCAAGACAAAGCTGGAGATTATGGGAGGAGACAGCAGACTCATCAACAACAGCCATCACTAAGAAAGTTCACTAGGACCTCACTAAGGGTAAACCGGTTCACTAGCGGTCACTGGGGACGTCCGCACAGGTCAGGGGTCAGAGGGCAACTGATCACTGGTTGTCTTGCAACAATCGTGCAACCGAAGGGCAAAATCGCTAAAATACGGCAATTTTCTTACATTATTACGTGTAAAACGAGTGAGAGAGGGTGGAGTACAAAGGAGTACATCTCAGTAGCTCCACGGCCACCGTGGTGAGCGGTCAGGAGGTAATCTACGCTCCTCCCACCGCTCCGCTCTCTCTCAGAGCACATTACGTGCTCAAAATTGCATTCGACAATAGCCGGGCCCCGCCCATAGGCCACATTTATTTCCTCGACAATAGCCGGGCGCCGCCAGTTAAGGGTTAATTACTATTTTAATTTACTGTACTGTACTATTATGATTGTATCTAAACATTACCAATATGCTATACAAATGTTAACAATTATTAATTTGTATTATTATTATTATTATTTATTTGTGTTACATAAACATACTGTATATACTGGTGACAGGTCAGTTGAACCAGTGCCACTTCAACCAGTGCCACTTTAACCAGTGCTAACTCAACCAGTGGCCACTTCAACCAGTGACCATTTCAACCAGTGACCATTTTAACCAGTAGGTTAGGTTAGGTTAAGTTAGGTTAAGTTAGGTTAGGTTAGGTTAAGTTAGGTTACTGGCTAAAATGGTCACTGGTTGAAATGGTCACTGGTTGAAGTGGCCACTGGTTGAGTTAGCACTGGTTAAAGTGGCACTGGTTGAAGTGGCACTGGTTCAACTGACATGGAACTGTATATACTAGTTTACCTTATATCTATGTATGGATAAATTTGAATTTAAATGTTCTGTTCAGATGCTCATTTGTTTTTGTTTTGGTAACTGTCGGTTAGCTGAAAGACATTTTGGAGGGAACTGTATCATTTGAATTTGTCAACTTCTAAGTGAATATAATGGATACTACAGGAAGATATGTTTTAGTAATTCCCACTATGGAGGTGTAAGAATATACATGGAAGTGAATTATCAATTATGACTGAAAAGTACCTTGCAGTTGGTCTACATATTATAATTCTACAGAAGAGACACTGGTTAAAGACATACTGTACTTCCCTTTGATCACCATTTACCAAGATAACATATGGTACTACTGTACAAACACACATTTACAAAAGACAGTCCGAAATCAGTGAACAAAGTCATTAACTATAGACATTCACAACAATGTTAATTGTTGTAAAGCTGGGAGGGTTCTGTGGGGGCGCTTGATTAAAGCCTTGACCTTGTTTGGGACCGTGGGGCTGCTCGGCCAGACAGCCTGGGGAACAACAACAACAATGTTAACCCACTGAACCCCAGCGACGACAACGTGTCGTCGGCAATGTATGTAACGCTAAACCCCATCGACGACAACGTGTCGTCACTGGTACTCCGGTCCCAATTACTCCCGTCCTGTTGCACCTAGAGGGCTCAGATTTGTGTGGGAACTGTGTAAGTATGCCACGCAACCTTGGCAATGGTTGAAAACTCTCAAAGTCCAACCGCGTGTGCGTGAGCGTGCACAAACATGTTTTTTGGGTGTTTTTGCCTTCAATTTTTTACTCTTCTAAAATCCGTTTTCGGGGGCTCCGTAGGACCAATTTTTTACCTTTTTGATCGTTTTTTGTGGTTTTTCCTTCATTCCTAACCCATTCGCTATTGTTTCTGGAAAAAAAAACATTTCAAATCCTGCCGGTATCTGGTGGTACATTTATTTATAACTAGCTGGGGCTCAGTGGGTTAGCACTCAAAGAGCGGGTGATAAGGTATTTTACACCGTGCCGCCCAGCGGGCATAATCACGAAATATTCGCTCACTTTCACTCGCCCTAGCGCCGTCACTATGGCTCAAATGCGAACGAAACGGTCATTTTTGGAACGAGCAACTCTTCATCTCCCCATATAAGTCTAGTCTTGATGTTGTGAGTGAGTGTGGAGGGTGGGAAGAGGTGAGGAAGAGGGGTTACTTTTTGGTCTATTTCCCGTGCGCGTTCGGATGCGTTCGCTTTGCCCTGACTTTGGCCTCCCGCGCGTCTACTATTCCTTCGGTTATCAGTCTTATTTTTCTCTTATTTCTCCTTATTTCTGTATTCTCTGTATTCTCTCTCTCTCTCACTCCTGTCTGTCTGTCTCTCTCTCTCTCTCTCTGGCTCGCTCGCTTTCCCTCTCTCGCGAGCTCTGTCTCTCTCTCTCTCTCTCTCCCTTTCTCTCTTCCTCATCCGTATATGTATTATTATTTCCTCTAACTAATCCCTCTATTTCTTTATTTGCTTGTAATATTTCTGTATTATTATATCTTTTTCACTCTCTTTCTTCAGTTCAGTTTCTGTATTCTCTCTTTCTCTCTCTCTCTTCCTCATCCGTATATGTAATTCTCATTATTATTTTCTCTAATCCCTCTATTTCTTTATTTGCTTGTAATATTTCTGTATTAATATATCTTTTTCACTCTTTCTTCAGTTCAGTTTCTGCATTCTCTCTCTCTCTCTCTCTCTCTCTCTCTCTCTCTCTCTCTCTCTCTCTCTCTCTCTCTCTCTCTCTCTCTCTCTCTCTTGCTTTGCAGGACATATTTTTTGTTTTATATATAATATTATTTCAACACATTTCCAAATCACCCTATGGTGTAGTGTTGACGACTCATTTTTTTTGGTGGTGTTCCCAGGAGGTGTAATCCACATGTGATTGAGGTAGGCAAAAGGCAGTTATGTGATTGAGGTAGGTAAAAGGCAGTTATGTGATTGAGGTAGGGAAAAGGCAGAACTGCCTATAGCGAGTGTATGAATGTGATTGAGGTAGACAAAAGGCAGAACTGCCTATAGCGAGTGTATGAATGTATGTATGAATGAATGACATGGATGTATGAGGTGGACCAAGAACCAGATGGATGGATGAGATTCGAAACTTATGGATGTAATGGGTGATGTTGCTGATGATGATGAATGCACTTGTGTTTGGGTAGTGTGCTATTCCACCATATGAATGATTGAATGACATGAATTCATGAGGTACTCTGAAATAGATGAATGAATGATTGAATGAAGTTATGAATGACATGAATTCATGAGGTACTCTGAAATTGATGAATGAATGATTGAATGAAGTTATGAATGACATGAATTCATGAGGTACTTTGAAATAGATGAATGAATGATTGAGTGAAGTTATGAATGACATGAATTCATGAGGTACTTTGAAATTGATGAATGAATGATTGAATGAAGTTATGAATGATTGGCAAGAAGGGAGGAGGTCAGAAGTGTTCCAGTGTGTGGTACTCGGTGTAGCAAGGAATAGAACAGAGTCCCACATCACACCGACTACACTTGGATGCGACTTCCCTCCTATGTCGGGGCCTCCTTGTCGTGTGACTGCAGACGTGGCACACCTTCTTTCCGGCCACCCGGCCAGCAGCAAGTTGTGTAGGGTTGGGAGGTACAGTCACAAGCCTGTGGGTCGCGAGGTAGTCCCGGCACTCAAGGCGGCTGGGCAAATCCACGATCGCCCTCGGAATTGGTGCCGCACGTGTGGTTCCGTGCTTACGGAGGATGGCCTCGATGATGTCCTTGGAGAACAGCCTTACAGAGCTCTTCTTTCCTGTGTGCGTCATCCACAGGTTGTATGCATTGAGGACAGTGACATCAAGAAGATGGAGTACGACCTTCTTGTACCATTTACAGGTCTTCCTAAGGCAGTCAACAGCAGTGATCTGCATATCACTCTTGTTCACCAACCGCATGTTCACATTATACTCCAGGACAACGTCAGGTTTGGAGATAACAACTACAGTCCTGTTGCCTGTGACACGGTCCTGCTGGCATCTCCTCTTCCCGCTATCTCGCAATGCGGACTTGTGGTAGGTGGAGAGGACATTGACTGGCTTTGTGTCGTGCCAACAAATAGCCAGTATGTTCTCACAGCTGCTCTTCTTCCGGAAGATGTCTCCTTTCTGCGTCTTCTCAAACCGGGGCCAGTGTTTCCGGTTTGACCTAACAGTTCCACAGCTTCCCGTTCTCCTTGTAAGGAGATACCTGGCAAGGAGAGGAGAGTTGTAGAAGTTGTCAGTGAACAGGATACGGTTGGCATCTAGATACGGCTCCATCAGTGTCTTGACAACCAACCCAGAAAGACCCAAAGGGTCGTTCGGAATGTCCACATCAGTAGCGGTATATATGATAAGATCCAGCACGTATCCTGTCTCGCAGTCACACAGTACAAAGAATTTGATCCCGAAGCGGTGACGCTTCGACAGAATGTACTGGCGGAAAGAGAGACGTCCACGGAAGAGGATCAAGGACTCATCGATCACGACATTCTGGAAAGGTTTGAAAAACCGGCGATACCTGTAGAGGAGAGAGTTCAGAAATGGCCGTATTTTCCAGATCTTGTCGGCTCCGTGTCGCGCAGTGTTATCCACAAAGTGCAAGCACTTCAGAATTTGCCTATACTGGTCCCTTGGCATGTAGGTGTTGAACACTGGCGATGCTATGATGTCATGCATAACCCAATAATCTAACATGTTGTGTTTCTTTATGTGGGCCATGAGCATGGTGAGGGCCAAAAACACGAGGAGTTCGCCGATGTCAATGGGTGTCCATCTCCGCATGTGGGGCGACCTCATTTCATCTGCGTGCTGGCGACCATACAGGTTTGTCTCTGTGACAATGTCCCCGAGCAATTGATCATAAAAAAATGCCCGGAAGTAGTCGTAAGGGGTGTCATTCTCCGAGCAGGGAATGGCAGGCTGGACACCATTCGGTGCCTTGTGAAAGAGGGGTGGATGACCAGGCATATCCCGAGGCAGGTAGTCCTACCACTGAAAGACAGGTGGTGGTACTGGCCTCCTGGCCCCTCCTGGGGCACCTCCTGGGGCACCTCCTGGTGCACCTCCTCGGGCACCTCCTCTGGCACCTCCTCGGGCATCTCCTCTGGCACCTCCTCGAGCCCCTCCTCGGGCCCTTCCCCGGGCACCTCGCTGTGGCTGTCCCTGCTGTGACTGTGGCTGTCCCTGCTGTGGCTGTCCCTGCTGTGGCTGTCCCTGTTGTGGTTGTGCCTGCTGTGGCTGTGGCTGTCCCTGCTGTGGCTGTGCCTGCTGTGGCTGTCCCTGCTGTGGCTGTCCCTGCTGTGGCTGTGCCTGCTGTGGCTGTGCCTGCTGTGTCTGTCCCTGCTGTGGCTGTCCCTGCTGTGGCTGTGCCTGCTGTGGCTGTGCCTGCTGTGGCTGTCCCTGCTGTGGCTGTGCCTGCCCGTCATCAGAGTCGCTTCCCGGCAGTGGGGATATCCTGGCTTCCGGCGAATCGGGAGAGCTTGGGCCGGCATCGCTTTCCTCCAAATCCAGCCGACGCCTGGTCACCCTCGTCCGCGCCATCTCGGGTGGCGTTGCCAACACGGGGGGATGTGCATCTGCAGCTGGTGTAGAGGTTGCTGGACCAGCTTGTGCATGGGCGGGGGTAGTTGGCATCTGGTCTACCCCCGAGATGTTGGCGAGCGAAATCACTGGAGGCTCTGACACGGCGGCTCGCTGCCTGGATGGGGGGGCTGGCTGGGGGGTCAATGACCTGGTCCGTTTTGCCGGTCTGGCACTGTTGCCTATGCAAAATGTGGGAATGGTATATCGTATGAGGGGTGTGCAGACTCCAACTTTATAACTGTAAGACATGATTTATTTGAAAGAGAGAGAGAGAGAGAGAGAGAGAGAGAGAGAGAGAGAGAGAGAGAGTGTCGTGATAATATAACTATTTTACATATGTATCATATATATGATAAAATAATATATACGGTACATATGTTCCCCACAATCATATAATGCCAAGCACAAATATTCAATCTTTCGTTGTTTGTATTTCCGTAAATCTACCGAACGCCTGCAATAATACACACATAATATGCTTGCAATCAAACTCTCAATCAATTTCAAGGTCACATGCAATTATAAAAAGGTATATTGTAGACCACAATCTTCGCCAAGCTTCGTTGTTGCTTGTATTATCGTGAGAAATGTACCGTACACCCTGGTTATCGTGAGAAATCTACCGAACGCCTGCAATAATTCACTATACAATGCTTGCAAGCAAACTTTCAAGCAATTTCAAGGTCACATGCAATTATAAAAAGGTATATTGTAGACCACAATCTTCGCCAAGCTTCGTTGTTGCTTGTATTATCGTGCGAAATGTACCGTACACCCTGGTTATCGTGAGAAATCTACCGAACGCCTGAAATAATACGCTATAAAATGCTTGCAATCAAACTTTCAAGCAATTTCAAGGTCACATGCAATTATAAATGTATAGGTAGACCCAGAGAGGAAGAGAGAGAGAGAGGGAGAGAGAAAGAGAGGAGGAGGAGGAGGTCAAGGACATCTGTTAGGTGTGATTTTGCCTGGGGGTAAGATTAGATAGGGAGTGCCCTGGCCTATATCAGACAAAGAGAGTGAGAGAGAGAGAGAGAGAGAGAGTGTCGTGATAATATAACTATTTTGCATATGTATCATATATATGATAAAATAATATATACGGTACATATGTTCCCCACAATCATATAATGCCAATCACAAATATTCAATCTTTCGTTGTTTGTATTACCGTAAGAAATCTACCGAACGCCTTAAATAATACGCAAATAAAATGCTTGCAATCAAACTCTCAATCAATTTCAAGGTCACATGCAATTATAAAAAGGTATATTGTAGACCACAATCTTCGGCAAGCTTTGTTGTTGCTTGTATTATCGTGAGAAATGTACCGTACACCCTGGTTATCGTGAGAAATCTACCGAACGTCTGAAATAATACGCTATAAAATGCTTGCAATCAAACTTTCAAGCAATTTCAAGGTCACATGCAATTATAAATGTATAGGTAGACCCAGAGAGGAAGAGAGAGAGAGAGAGAGAGGGACAGAGAAAGAGAGGAGGAGGAGGAGGTCAAGGACATCTGTTAGGTGTGATTTTGCCTGGGGGTAAGATTAGATAGGGAGTGCCCTGGCCTATATCAGACAAAGAGATTGAGAGAGACAGAGAGAGAGAGAGAGAGAGAGAGAGAGTGTCGTGATAATATAACTATTTAACATATGTATCATATATATGATAAAATAATATATACGGTACATATGTTCCCCACAATCATATAATGCCAAGCACAAATATTCAATCTTTCGTTGTTTGTATTACCGTAAGAAATCTACCGAACGCCTGAAATAATACGTAAATAACATGCTTGCAATCAAACTCTCAATCAATTTCAAGGTCACATGCAATTATAAAAAGGTATATTGTAGACCACAATCTTCGCCAAGCTTTGTTGTTGCTTGTATTATCGTGAGAAATGTACCGTACACCCTGGTTATCGTGAGAAATCTACCGAACGCCTGAAATAATACGCTATAAAATGCTTGCAATCAAACTTTCAAGCAATTTCAAGGTCACATGCAATTATAAATGTATAGGTAGACCCAGAGAGGAAGAGAGAGGGAGAGAGAAAGAGAGGAGGAGGAGGAGGTCAAGGACATCTGTTAGGTGTGATTTTGCCTGGGGGTAAGATTAGATAGGGAGTGCCCTGGCCTATATCAGACAAAGAGATTGAGAGAGACAGAGAGAGAGAGAGAGAGAGAGAGAGAGAGAGAGAGAGAGAGAGAGAGAGAGAGTGTCGTGATAATATAACTATTTTACATATGTATCATATATATGATAAAATAATATATACGGTACATAATTATGTTCCCCACAATCATATAATGCCATGCACAAATATTCAATCTTTCGTTGTTTGTATTACCGTAAGAAATCTACCGAACGCCTGAAATAATACGTAAATAACATGCTTGCAATCAAACTCTCAATCAATTTCAAGGTCACATGCAATTATAAAAAGGTATATTGTAGACCACAATCTTCGCCAAGCTTCGTTGTTGCTTGTATTATCGTGAGAAATGTACCGTACACCTTGGTTATCGTGAGAAATCTACCGAACGCCTGAAATAATACGCTATAAAATGCTTGCAATCAAACTTTCAAGCAATTTCAAAGTCACATGCAATTATAAAAAGGTATATTGTAGACCACAATCTTCGCCAAGCTTCGTTGTTGCTTGTATTATCGTGAGAAATGTACCGTACACCCTGGTTATCGTAAGAAATCTACCGAACGCCTGAAATAATACGCTATAAAATGCTTGCAATCAAACTTTCAAGCAATTTCAAAGTCACATGCAATTATATAAAGGTATATTGTAGACCACAATCTTCGCCAAGCTTCGTTGTTGCTTGTATTATCATGAGAAATGTACTATACACCCTGGTTATCGTGAGAAATCTACCGAACGCCTGAAATAATACGCTATAAAATGCTTGCAATCAAACTTTCAAGCAATTATAAAATGTAAATTGTACTTACCAACACCCACACCAGTATGTTCTTCGTCAGGAACGTCTCCATCTTGCTCAACGTCCTCTGCAGCATCAACCTCAACATTTGCGGCACGCAAATTATGCCTGGGGTGAAAGCCAATGATCGGCATATCTTCGTCTTCCGAGTCTTCCTCACTATCACCACTATCACCCAGACATTCCATGGTGTCATTCAACAGCCAATTAGAAAGTTCTGAAGAGTTCATCATGATATCTAGGTCCTGGCGGTGAGTGGGGCCTGATGAGTAGGGTGGCGCGACGCACTAGGGGTGGCGGCCACCGAATCGGACACGGGCAAATTTTGACCTTCCATCACGGCTGCTTGAGGGTTACTGAGTCATGGTCATGCAGTGGAGATATGCGAGTGGGACCTTGTAGTACACCGCCTGACCACCAGGTTACGCTTTCCACTTAAATTAGGGCGGGAATTACCCACGGACTTAAGTCGGGCCCCGCCACATAGTCCAATTTTTTCGATACGGACTTAAGTCGGGCCCCGCTAAACAAGGGTTAAAGGATTCCCCATACGGGTGGTAATGCACACTCACGGATCCAGTTCATACACACACACACACACACACACACACACACACCACCGAAGCCTACCACCACTTCTTCCCCACCAAGAGGACCAAAATGCACCCCTCTGACGTCCCATGGATTACTCCTCGCATCAAGAGACTGATGCAGAATCGGAATAAGGCCTTCTACACGGACAACAATCGCTACAAGGACCTACGCAACATTGTGATAAGGGAAATCCGTTGGGCAAAGAAGTCCTACTACCCTACAAAGATTCATCATTTAAAACAAACCAATATCAGTCAGTGGTACTCTAAAATTAAGAATCTTTGTGGCTTAAGTAGTGGGACTCCTTCGATCCCCTGTGTTTCCCATGTCCCTCGTGAAGATGCACCTGAACTGATAAATAATCACTTCTCTACCATATGCCAGACCCTCCCCAAACTAGACCGCACCAACCTCCCTGCCTTCCTCCCATCCCCTTCCCCCCCAGTAACTGTTCAAGAATATGAAGTGGCCAAAAAGCTTTCCAGTTTCAAATATAAAAGATCAACAACCCCAGTAGACCTACCCATGAAAATATGCAAAGAATTTTTGGTTGAATTTGCCACCCCCCTTTGCTCGATAATTAATGCCTCCTGAAGGCAAAGTAAATGCCCTGCAGACTGGAAAACTTCATACATCACTCCAATTCCCAAAACTCCCTCCCCACATTCTCTTAACACCTTAAGAGCGGCCTATGCGGTTTATTTATATGTACCGCCCAGCGGGGTGTTTTTAGCCAAAATAGGGCTGTTTACGTGATCATTTTCATGCCTAAATAAGACCCAGAATGTAAAACAAGTATCTATCCCTGAAAGGGCATAAACAGAGCTTTCGAATGACACCATAACGATCCTTTTATGATGGCTAGTTTTCTTGCAATAACCGTGCAACGCGAGTGCAAAAAGCATGTAATTAGGCACTTTCCCCATACAATTCCTTATATAGCGAGTGAGAGAGGTAGGAGGGAGGTGAGATTCGTGTCAGTAGGTTCGCCGCGGTGGTCTGGAGCAGTCATACGCTCGCTACTCTCCTGCCACCACTTGTCTCTCTCTCTCAGCAACATTACGTGCTGAAATTGCCACTCGAGTTATGTCGAGCGCCGCCACATAGTCCAGCTTTATTTAACTCGACTTATGTGGTGAGCCGCTAATTAAGGGTTAATGAACTCAGACCAGTTGCCATAACGCCCATCCCTAGTCTAATCTGTTAGGACTTTGTATTCACCTGGGCTTACTCACAAACCCGTCACTTAATAGATCCCTAACAGTTTGGCAACGTAAAAACCTCCTCCACCACTCACTGTCTTATTAGCTTCCTAGATTATATTTACACAAATCTTGAGAAGAGAAAGACTTCCCTCGCTCTTGCCTTTATTGACTTTAGGAAAGCATTTGACCTAGTTGACCACACCATCATCTTCAACAAGGCCATAAAGTTGGGGCTACATCCTACCCTGATTGTGTGGTTGACCGACTTCCTTAGTGAAAGACGGCAAGCAGTGCGATATCAAGGCTTCATCTCCACCTTCCTAGACATCACATGTGGAGTCCCATAGGGCACAAAGATGGGGCCTCTATTGTTCCTCATCTTGATTAATGATGCCCTAAAGGACAATCCATTCCACTGGACGTACGTGGATGACTCGACAGTCGGTATTACTGTCGATAACACCTCCCCTAACAATGACCCCCTACAAGACATCCTCGACCGTCTTCAAGCCTGGACCACAGACAATCATGTGACCATCAATCATGACAAGACAGTGGTCATGCACATCAACACCTCCGTTACCGACCTTCCTCCACCCACTGTCACAATTGGTCCTCATCCCCTTCAGCTTGTTGAGTCCACCAAACTCCTCGGAATCACTGTGGACAACAAGCTGGACTGGAAGAAACATGTGTCTACCACAGTCAGGACCGCCACATACAAGTTGTTTATGCTAAGGCGGCTGAGATCTCTGGGGGCGCCGGAGAATGAGCTGAAGAGTATATATAACATCTTCATACTCCCTAAGCTCACCTACGCCTCTCCCACCTGGTCCTCCTCTCTAACCCTGACACAACAACGTCAATTGGGAGAGTGCAGAGGAGGGCATGCAGGATCATCCTGGGTGGCACATACCCAGGGTACGAGGAAGCTCTCACCACCCTTAGCATACCTGCACTTTCAACCCACCACTACAACACACTCAAGCAGTTTGCATCTAAGCTGCTTGTTCACCCACGACACAGAAACTTACTTCCACCAGACGCCCCTAGACCAACATGTGCAGTTCGTCACTTCAACACACTCCAACCAATAAGGGCAAGAACGGACAGATACAAAAATAGTCCTATCCCAACCATTGTAAATATTATTAATAATGTGTAATGACTGCCTGTCACACCATATATACGCGCCCACCTTTAATAATGTATGCATAAGTGTGTGTGCGTGTGTATTAGAATATATGTATGTATTTGCTTGAGTTTGTTTATGTATATGTGTATATATGTATATGTGCATTTATGTATGTACAGTATATGTGTATGTATGTGTGCCTATATGTGTATGTATGTATGCGTTAATTATCTATATATGTATGTGTCTATAGTGTATACTGTTTGTGGTTCGAGGCTTGAGCCCGGCTGAGAGTATTCTATCACACACACACACACACAAACAAACAAACACACACACACACACACCTACACTAAAGAATGTCCCATATACTATAATTCCCCCAAGCTGTCTCTACTTATTTTATGTCCTTCTTTTGTTCTCTACCGAGGATTACCTCCCATTGTAGTAGGCTTTACCTGACCCTACCTGTAAGGACCCGTAGGCCGTTTCGCCTTTACCCTTTTCAAACTCCTCATTTGATCTCTTCCGACATTTGATATTCCATTCTAATTGGCTTTACCTGACCTACAGTCCATTGCCTCATTAACCCTTTTCCAATTCCCTCATTTAATCTCTCCCAAGGATTTAACTCCCATTATTAGCCTCACCTGACCCTACCAGAACAGTTTTTGTATGTATGTATGTTTGTTTGCATACGTATACGCGTTTATAATAATAATAATAATAATAATAATAAACGGTTTAATAAAGAATGGCAGCCTCATGAGCTGAAAATACACATTTTACAATTTAGTGGAAGAACATGAGATGTACAGATATGAGGATGGTAAGCTTAGTTTACAAACAAAATAAATAAATACAATAATGATGCATGTGCAGAATACAAATTATCATAAAATTACCATGAGAGTAAGTGATATACAGTACATATACACATTTATTTACTTACTCATATACAGAACATACGTATATACACGTACATGCGCACATACATATACATACATATATAGGAACATAAGAACATGCAGTAAGTGTGCACATGTCCGTATACACAAACGCTCACGTATGCACACAAACATACATACATACAGAAACTGTTTTGGTATGGTCAGGGTAAAGAGGGTGCAGGTACTACAAAGGGAGGTTAATCCTTGGTAGTGTAGGTGTGTGTGTGTGTGTGTGTGTGTGTGTGTGTGTGTGTGTGTGTGTGTGTGTGTGTGTGTGTGTGTGTGTGACAGAAGGCGAAATATGGAAGAGCTGGGCGTTCTATTGTTAAGGGTGGAAATACATGGATGAAGATACGCGAACACTTAATAATAGATAATGCTTATGCATAGATTTATAATCAGAAGTTGCGCTAGTGAGCAATATGTTCTCACTCATATGTACGTATATTTACATACATATGTGCATATGACCATATAAATACACGTACAGTACATATATATATTATATACCTTATATTCTCAACCGGGCTCGAACCATTGACAGCACATACACACAGACATACATATACATAAATATATGCACATTACATGCATATATGCTCTTCTCTTATCCTATGTATATATATGCGTATGTATGTGTGTACGCATAGGTGGGCACGATAACCAAAAACCTTAACTTCGTTAACCGTTATTTCGTTAACGAAAACCTTAACATCATTAACCGTTAACCGTTAACCGGCGATACATTTATCACTCGTTAACTGTTAAATCGTTAAATCGTTAAATCTCTAAATCCGATCCTTTCGATAACGATATCGTTACTTCGCTAGTATCGTTATTTATTGAAGATATGGATATTTATCATATTTTAAATAAAAAATCTTAAATGCAGCAATGCTATCATTATTTTATTAGAAAAAAAAACACCTGACACTTCATTTGATTTAGTAGATCATTTAGCGCCAGCGCCAGCATGTTGTCCACCACAAACCTGAACAATGGCCTTATCGACGGAGGACTGCAGGATGGAGCTACCCTTGGCCATGATGCCAAAGGTCTCGGCAATGGACATCTAGTGCCGATTCTTGCTAGTACTTGCCCCGCCGTCTGCTGACTGCTCGGATGAGATCCTGGTCCTGCAGCTGCAGCCGCCAGCCTTGCAAGCTTCTTCAACCAGTTTTATCTTGTTAGGATGAATCCGGTTGAAGTGGCTTTTAATGTTGGCCTTGGTGCCCTTGTGCACCTTCAATTCGGTGATCTTGGGGAAGCAGGACAAACACTGAAAGACGTAGTTGTCGCCAACTAACCTCTTACTACACACTTGCCAAGGAATGGCCAGGGTGAGTCAGGTGACCGAGCCTCGTCAGTCACCATCGGCGTCACCTCAGGCTCAGAGTCATTAGACTCTAAATCTTGGCTCGATCCACTCAATGCGGGCACCGACTGCGACACAGTATCTTGCGACGACATGATCACTAGTAATAGTGATTCAATGCAAATATAATAATAAATAATGTGAAGGAGCAAGCCGAGAAACACGTTGAACACTGTAACACAAAAGTATACGAGACGGGGAACTGCTAGATGTTACTGCGACGAGAGCTGCTTGGAGAGTGAGGAGGAACGAGGGTGCGTCGTGGACTCGTGGTCACGTGACCCCCCAAGAGGCCCGCATGGGTGGAGAAGAAATTACGAGGGTTCGGTTCGGCTTTTAGTTTACCTATTTATTCACTATTCTGCGGATTTCTGCCTGTTTGGCAATTAATTAACGATTATCGCTATTTTGGAACAAAAAGTATCGACGTTACCGTTAATTCGTTAAAGCTGGAAACAAAAATATCCGATAAACGTTAACCCGAAATCGTTAACGCGTTACATTATCGCGTTACTTTATCGCGTTAGTGCCCACCTATGTGTGTACGTATGTGTATATATGTATGTTCTGTATATATATAAGTAAAATAAATGTGTACTGTATATGTACTGCATATCACTTACTCTCATGGTTAATTTATGATAATTTGTGTTTTACACTAGCAAATTATTATTGTATTAATTTCTTTTTTTAATGTTAAGTATATTATACTCACACATTGTAAACTGAGCTTACCATTTTCATATCTGTACATCTCATGTTCATCCACTAAATTGTAAAATGTGTATTTTCAGCTCATGAGGCTGCCATTCTTTAATAAACCGTTTATTATTATTATTATTATTATTATTATTATATATATATATACACACACAGTATATTAGAAGTAATTTTCATAACTAGCTTCGATAATTTGATAATCATAATAGATTGATATTGACTTGGTTAGATTTTGGCAATTAATTAAGTTTAGGTTAAAGTAGAAGGGGATAGGCAGGTTGGGGAGGTGAGAGGTCTCTAAGAATTAGACAGAAGGAGAGGAGGAAAGAAGGAACAAAGAATAAGAGTAAAAGGGGGAGGGCCTGTCCTCCTTGATATTGTTAAAAAAAAATCCGGTATTATTATTTCTTTTGAAATTATAATTATTTAAAGTTACTGAACAACTGCGGTTGTATATATGTGTTTTTTCCAACGAAGGTTAAGTTTGTGATTACTTTGCTTTATGTCTGGTTCGTATATATTTGTATACTTTGCTTTCCTCAATTATAGTATACATTAGCGATAACAAAAAACATGATTAAATAATGTATTAAGAACAGTAGATATTCAAGATTAGGTTGACTATTTGAAATTTTGTTGTTTTGTTTTTTGGAGGGTTATTTCCTGTACTATGAATTATTATCAAATCGAAAATCTACTGGGGAGATATCAAAAGGTAATTTGATTATAATATTTAATCATAAACATTAATTGTCTTGTTAGTTCATTAAATCATGATTAAATATTAATTTATTTAATGTTTAACATTTGTGGATCAAGTTTCAGTTTCTGTTTTAGAACTTGTACTCTATTTTAGGATCTATAGTATTCCTGATGATGGCTACGTGAAGTTGCCGAAAATTCGAAGAATAATAGCTGATATTCCTCCTGTTATGGAAAATACGGTGCCCTAGGTCACCTACTAATGTTTTACACACACACACAAACACACTGTTTATATATATATATATATATATATATATATATATATATATATATACATATATAGTAGAAAGGAAAGCCTTTCGTATCATTAACTCCCGTCCACTCACCAACTCTGCCATCTATCTCTCTCTTCGCTGCACTGTTGCATCTCTCTCACTATTCTATCGCTAGTAAAATAATCAGTGTTCCTCTCAGCTTTCCCAGTGTATACCATCTCCTCTACGTAGGGTACGTAGTACCTGCCTTGCAACACAATTCCACCCCTACTCTGTGCAACTCTCCAACCCATGAGTGAAACGCTATTCTCAGACTTTCTTCTATTCAACTGCTGAGCTCTGGAACTCTCTCCCAGAATCAGTCTTTCCCTCTTCCTGTGACTTAAACTGCTTCAAACTCCGTGTGTCCAGGCATTTTAGCTCGAACGTCCCTTGATTTCGGCCCTGTCACTCTTTGAGATCTGGGGGTGGCACTCGCTGCAGGCAGTTATGCCTTTTGTCTCCCTCATTCACATAGAAAAAAAATACAGTATATATATAAATATATATATATATATATATATGTATTATATATAATATATATATATATATATATATATATATATATATATATATATATATATATATATATATATATATATATATATATACAGTATATATTAGAGTGTTATATTGTGTCGGAATAGGAAGTTGATCACCATATCGCTAGTGCTTGTTAACAGTATCGTATGCTCATGTTGTATGCAACATTTCAGCTCTTTTAAACAACATTTAGAGGTCTCACACTTTTGTAACATATCCTTCTCATGTTTTTCCCAGATACTGAGGGAAATGTCTGGTAATTGCAGTACTTTAACACTTTGGTTGGTTGACAAGCCGCCCCAGAATTATATTTTAGGGACTCGGCTGCCTTCAAAGGAACAGATTCTTCTGTTCTTTGTCCACTAATATCAGCAGCTCTAGAAACCCATCGCCAAAGCCACGATTCAAACGAGTGACAAGCTCAAGGAGATTTGAGCCAAAGCCAGCCTGCCTACAAAGACAGAAGCCAACATCCGCCTCTCCATCAAGAAACTGTATCAAGATTAGTTTTGGTTGAATAAGGAAAAGATTTGGCAGGCAAACAATTTGCCTCATGACTGCCCAAGTCATGAGGCAAATTATTTGGAAGGATGACCTCCAAGACCTCTTTGACATCTCCAGAGCTGACGTCCTTGAAAGGAAGGATGTTTTCAAGGAAGAACGAAAAATAATTCTATCACAGAGGGAAAACTGGATGAGTTCTTCAATGGGAAGCCTTGACAAGCTAGCAGCCTCACAGAAGAAGGAGGAAGCTGCAAGGAAGCAAGATGAGCGAAAGCATAGGCATGATGCAGAAGTCCAGCAACTGATGGAAGAGGCTCTGATTCCTCATTCGTCCTCATCCTCAGCTTCCAATTCAGACGATAATGACCAAGACTTTAAGGATCCATTGCAAAAACTCCTATGATGGCCTCCAATACAGAAGGCAACAGTTTCTTTGAATGCAACCTTGACTTCCTCCTGGGACAGGGAAGGTTCATCAGTTCGACAGGCATCGGCCTCTTAAGAGTCAGGGGAAAAAAAACCCTAAAACACCCAAAACAATTTTTATTTTTTTTTTTATTTTTATTTTTTTTTTATTTTGTATTGCCCCTGGGCCATGCCAAATATCACTCCTCCACCTCCCCTCCTTCCCCACTTTCCTCCCCTCCTTCAGTTATCACCTATTTTCCCTGTTATTCCCTTATTCTGTGGTATATTTTCGTGCTAACATTAGCGAGTTGCAAGCAGGGCATTGTCATCACTGTTAGCAAGCGAGTGCAAGAGAGAGAGAGAGAGTATTGATCGACAGTCTCTCTCTAGAGGTGGAGAAAAGTGGTGGGAAGTGAGGTTGCCTAAGCCATACATTATGTAACTCCCGGCCTGTATCGCCGATTTTGACCATCCAAACGCTGTTTCGACTTGTTTTATTGTTGTAACAGGTTAATACCTTTATAATCAACCTATAATAGGTGCATATGGATAAGTATTAATGCTATTTATGGTAAAATAACGATGTTAGTGATGGGAACAGCTCAAATACATCAGCACAGGAGTGTGGTGTCTCATACCCCCCATGCGCACTTCAGAGGTTAAATTGCCACAGAGAAGAGCTTGGGATTTGATGCGAGCAATTTGGCATGTTCTTCGAGCACGGTGCATCGAATGCAAGCCAAAAACAGGGAGATGCTTGCAAAGGAGCTAGATGGTGAGGCCTTCAAAAATCTCCCACACCTTCTTCTTCATAGGGACGGTAAACTGTTTGCTAAAGCGCGAAACAAATGGAATGTCGAGGACCAAATTGCCGTGGTTGCCTCGGGAATGGACTTTGAAGAAATCTTTGGCATTCCTGTTGCCTCAGATGTAACGGGACAAGAAATCGCCAACACTGTCTAGAAAGAAGTTGGGAGACTTGGACTGAAAGATCACACCATTGGTCTCTCCTTTGACACAACTGCCACAAATAGTGGGATGTTGACTGGCGCTTGCGTTCAAATTGATGCCTTCCTTGGTCACTCTCTTCTCTGGTTAGCGTGTTGGCATCACATTCACGAGGTCGTTCTCAAGAATGTATTCGATCCGTGTTGTGGAATTTCAAGTGGGCCAGAAATCCTCGTCATTAAGGGATTTCAGGGTCAATGGAAATTCATCGACTAGATAACTTATCGAGCATTGCTGGATCAAGAGGAGCCTCTCAATGACTTCTCAGAATCACAACGTCAAGCTAGTTTGGACTTCCTGGGCGAGGTCCTCGGTGACAGAAGCCTCTCATCCGAGGACTATGGGGAACTCCTCAAGCTGTCCCTCCTCTATCTCGGAGAGAGCATCTCAGGCCAGAGAGAATTCCACTTCTGATCCCTGGGTGCCTATCACCAAGCAAGGTGGATGGACAAGGCTATCTACGCCATCAAAATCAACCTCTTCAACAACCAGCTGATGCTCACTCACCACATGGCAAGAGGCCTCCAGTGTGTGGCCCTCTTCGTCAGCTTGGTGTATATCAGGCCCCGTATGCTCCACAGTATGCTCCAAAGAATGATATAGACTTGATCAAGATCATGCAGAGGTACTCAGATCAAGAATTTGCTGCGGTGGTCTTTATCCCAGCACCTCTGGTACCTGTCCTAAGATCTTATTTCTATGGCTTTCTTCGATGTTCGGGTTGAAGAAGCGGAGAAAAGCTGCATGCTATAGAAACAGTCAAAACCAGGAACAGGGAAAGAGCTCAAGAGGTTGGAAGGGAAGGGACTCCGCTTCACAGATACTACAACTCTGTCCAGATTCGTAACCTCTCGGAGTAAGCGCCTCTTCCAGCTTTTGATGGATTCGAATGTTGATGATTTTTAGGGTCTGATTCAAGATGAGACACTCAAATAGAGGCTCTGAAAGTCGTCGACGATAGTGCTGAAAGGGCTATTGCCCTCATCAAGAACTTCAATAGCTCAGTCGAAAATAAAACTCAAAAGCAGCTTCTCATTCAGGTCATTAAATCACCAGTGCCAGACGATGCCAAAGCGGACAAAGGCTGCTTGCTCGTCATCTGATATTCGAATGAAATAGGCTGCATTCAGCCTATTAAACGTGTGTGACTACAATTGATTGATAGAGACAATTAGTTGAGATACCTTATATTTATCAATAGAGACAAGGAATAATAATGTTGGTTTGAAAGTAGTATGTCATATAAATCCTGTAAAAGTGTGCGACCAGTAAATGTTAAACAATCAATGTGAAATTGAGTTTGTTTACTTCAGTTTGTCAAATAAAAGCAGAGGAAGAGCAGTATAGCTTAGTTAATTTGATTTAATCTTTCCCTATATATATATATATATATATATATATATATATTTTTTTTTTATTTTCATTATTATTATTAATAATATTTGTTTTCCTTATGTGAATCTATCTATCTATCAATCTATTGCCTGACGCCGTGATCCCCGAATGGGGTGGCCACGAACGAACCGCCCCCATGCACCTCTGTCCCCAGTCAGTCGACGCCCCTCCTCCCAACCAGCACCGCCTTTATCCATATACTTCCTCACTCCATCCTTCCACCTCTCCTTCGGTGCACCTCTCCCTCTCTGTCCTTCCACCTCACTCTCGTACACCCTCTTAGTCATTCTCTCACTTTCCATACGTTCCATATGGCCGAACCATCTCAAGTTGTTCCTTTTCACACTTTCCAGCACATCTACTACCACACAACACCTTCTTACTTCCTCATTCGTCTGTCTATACCTCCATGTAACTCCGCACGCACTTCTCAAGTAACTCATTTCCACCGCTCTTACTCTTGGTCCGATTCTCTTCCCTAACGTCCATGCTTCGCTTCCGTAAGTTATTGTCGGGATTACCACACTGTCGTGCAAAGACTTCTTCACTTCCATACTGACCACCCTATTTCTTGTTACTGCTTTCAACGTTCCTACAACCCTCTTCCCCTGTTGCACCCTCTCCCGCACTTCTTCATCCATAGTCCCATCTTTACTCAACACACTGCCCAGATACTTAAAAGAGCTGACGATCTCCATAGCCTGACCATTAAACTTCACCTCACACTCTGTGACCTCACCTCTCCCTTTCGAAGACCATAACCTTGCTCTTCCTCGCATTTACCTTCAAATTCCGTTTTTCGTACACTGTTCCAAACTCATTTACCAGACCCTGTAACTCCCATTCATTATCGCTCATCAGAACTGTACCATCCGCAAACAGCAGTATAGGCAGCTTCCACTCATTTCCCTCCCTTTTCAGCGATACACCAACATCCACTGCTCTTCCTAGTATTTCTTTCATGACTCCATCCATATATACAGTAAACAACCACAGGGACATCACACACCCCTGTTTCAACCCAACATTCAGGTCAAAGAAGTTGCTCTACTCATTCTCCACACGTACTGCCGCCTTTGCACCCTCATACATGCTCTTCACTGGTTTCAGCAACTTGCCATCTACTCCGTATATTCTAAGTACTTTCCAAATACCTTCTCTATCCACTCTGTCATAAGCCTTCTCCAAGTCCATAAAGGCAACATACATATTGTGTTGCTTCTCCAGATATTTCTCCGCAACACAATTCAGGGTAAAAATCTGATCTACAAATCCTCTTCCCTTCCTAAAACCTCCCTGCTCGTCGCCTATCCATTTCTTCTTTCTCACTCTCACTCTCTCAATCACTACCCTACTGTACACCTTCCCTGCTACGCTTAAAAGACATATTCCTCGGTGGTTACTACCCTTTGCCTTTATATAGAGGAACTATTATGCCAGTCTTCCAGTCATCGGGTGCATTCTCCTTCTCCCATGCTAGTTTGCACATTTTCCATACCCATTCGATCACTATCTCTCCACCATACCTCAATATTTACCCTCACACTCCATCTGTTTCTGGTGCTTTCCCCAACTTCACTCTTTTCATGGCTTCCCACACTTCTGACCTCCTGATCCCCACCACCTCCTCCAATACTTCTCCTCTTCTCCCTCCCATACCATATCCAACTATGTTTGCTGGCTCGTCATTCCTTACACTTAGCAAATCGTTGAAGTACTCCCTCCATGTTTCGACTCTCTCTTGCTTCTCGGTTAGCATTCTTCCATTCTTATCTTTCTCACCCTTACTGTTTCCCTTGCTACCTTCCCCAGCTTTCTTGATTTTTTTCCAGAACAGTTTCTTACACTCCCTCCATTTTACACTCAGATTCCTTCCAAATTCCTCATCTACTCTTCTCTTACTTTCCTTCACTACTCTCTTCACCACTCTCTTTCTCTCCATGTAACTCGCTCGTTTCTGCCTCTCCAAATCTTCATTTCCTCTACTATCCAACCACTCTCTATACGCTTTCTTATTGTCTTCCAAGCTATTTTTACCTCTTCTGTCCACCATGCTGTACCTATCACTCCCCTCCCTCTTCTCCACACTCCACACACTTCCTCACATGCTGCATAGATATCTTCCTTAAACACCTTGCTCATCTCCTCCACTTCCTCCATATCTTCCAGATCGAACCCACCTAGTCGTCTTTCTACTTCTCTCATGTATTCTTCCATGATTTCCTCCTCCTGTAGCCTCTCCACCTTCCTCACCATTCCACCTTCCTCTCACATCCCTTCAGCTCTCCTTACCCACTTCTTTTGTATCCTAATTTTAGCTACTACTACATAATGATCAGACAGACCCCCTCCAATACCTCTATACACCCTAGCATCCAGCACAGATTTCTTCATTCGTTCATCCACACATATATAATCAATCAGTGACTTTCGTTCCACCACTGTCTTATCCTTCATCGTCCACACCACTTTCCATGTGTACCTGTGTATCATTCTGTGTCGGAAGAAGGTGTTGGCTATCCACAGTCTCCTCCCCACACATACGTCCACAAGTGCACTACCATTCCCATTCACCTCTGACGGTACCCCCCACCCTCCCACCACTCCATCAACCTTTCTATCACCCACCTTACCATTCATATCCCCAATCAGAAATATTCTTTCGTTCCTGTCAAACTTATCCAGGCATGCCTCCACATTCACCCAGAACTCCTCTTTCTCTCTTACAAATTTACCCTCTGTCGGAGCATACACACACACACAATCACCCACGTTTGTATTCTTACTTTCATTCTCACCCACATAATCCTTGAACCCACAGACCCATATTCTCTTACACGCTCCTTCCATTTGTTACTTACAAACAAACACGCACCTTCATTCGCTGCTCCCTCACTCACTCCAGCACACACACCCATTCCACACTCCCACTCTCTCACATCTGTACCCCTCCATTTTGTCTCCGTCATTCACTAACACTTCCAAAACCTCTCTCTCTTTTGTGCCATCATTCATGCCACTCACGTTCCATGAAGCTATTCTAAGATTGTTCGTAAGATTGTCCATAGTCAGTCGGGGTTCGTCAACACAGGGTCCGTCCGCATCCGAGGCTGATCGTTCGTTTTTCGTTGCTTCATTATTTTTCATGGGTGGAGGTCGCAACCCCACCGACCCAACCTCTTTAGTCGCTTCTTACGACACGCAGAAGGCACGTGGGGCATATTCTAATTACCCCAAGGGATCAATGAAGGAGGGAGACAAAAGGCAGAACTGCCTATGACGAGTGTCTCCCCGAGAGTTGAAAGAGTGATAGGGCCAAAATCAAGGAATGTTCAAGCCAAAATGCCTGGACACACCGAGATTGAGGTAATTTAAGTCATAGGATGAGAGGAAGATGATTTCAGGGAGAGAGTTCCAGAGCTCAGCTGTTAAATAGAAGAACGATTGGGAATATCGTTTCACTCTTGGGTTGGAGAGTTGCACAGATTAGGGGTGGTGATGTGTTGCAGGATGGGTGCTACATACTCTACGTAGAGGAGGTGGTATACATTGAGATCTCTGATGAACACTGATTATTGTATTAGTGGTAGAATAGTGAGAGAGATGCAACACTGCGGCGAAGAGAGAGAGATTGCAGAGAGTCGGTAAGTGGACGTGAGTTAACCCTTTCCCGCATTTATGATGCAGAGGTTGCCAGATTAGCAATAAGAAATAGAGTTCTCTCACTCTTATAATTACCTCTCCAAAATTAGTTTTCTGCCCACAGCTAACTCAAAGACAACTGCAGAGGTTGAAGTAACTAAACTAAAGGTTTCTAAATACCCCTGATGGTAACAAAGGCTTTAAAGTATCCCCAATCGGCTCAAAATCGCGTCATATGCGTGAAAGGGTTAATGAGGCAGAAGGCTTTCTTTTCTACTTTGTCAAGAAGCGCTGTGTAAGAGAATCCTCCCCACACATGTGAACAATACTCAATGCATGGACGCACTGTGCCTCTGTACAGAGCAAGAAGCTGTGTAGGGGTAAAGAATCCCCGGATGCGGTTGATCACACCCAGCTTCTGGGAAGCCGTTTTAGCAACGGTGGTAATATGGTCTTTTCAAATGATACCAGAAGAAAAGGAGACACCGAGATTATTGAGAGACGATGAAAGGTTGATTTTTGTATTGTTAAAGTATAAGGAAAAGTCCTTTGGGAGTTCTTTACGGGTGGACAAATGGAGAAACTGGGCTTCGGAAGCATTGAAAGCAACAAGATTCTCTCTGCCCCAAATGGAAATGGTTGATAGGTCAGAAGATAAGGGTTTTGTTGTATCATGACATGACTTTTTGAGTGAATGCCTGCTGAGAGGTTCTGAAAACTAGCAGAATAGTGTAAGGTAGGGTCATCAGCATATGAATGGATAGGACTGGAGGTACAGTTGAGAAGATCATTAATGAATATTGGAAAAATAATTGGAGATAGGACAGAGCCCTGGGGAACACCAGAGTTGAAAGGTTGAGGAAGTGAACGATGGCCGTCATCAACTGTGCCAGACTCTATCAAAGGCCATCGATTGTCTAGTGCAGTAGAAAAGGTATTTCCGAATTCCCGAAAGGAGGATGACCAAGAGTTATTAAGATATGAAAGAATATCACCAGTAGAACGACCTCTAAGGAATCCATACTGGCGATCTGAGAGTAGAATATGGAAAGAGAGATGCTTAAGAAATTTTGAAGTAAGAAAAGTTTAAAAAACTTTGGAGATGAAAGAAATGAGAGCACTTGGACGATAGTTGGAGGGTTGAGAGCGGTCACCCTTCCTTAGGACAGGTTGAATGAGAGCAAACTTCCAGTAAGAAGGGAAGGCGTTAGAGGAGAGGCAGAGATGGAAGAGTTTGCTTAGGCAGGGAGTCATCACGGAAGCACAGTTTTTTAGTACAACAGAAGGAACACCATCCGGACCGTACGCCTTCTTAGTATTTAGCCCAGAGAGGGTAGAAAGTACATATTTAGAAGAGATTAAGATATTTAATAGGCATAAGTAGGAGAGACTTAGAGAGGTGGAGAGGGAGGAATAGCACCTGAATCATCCAATGTGGAGTTTCTAGCAAACGTTTGGGCGAAGAGCTCAGCTTTGTCAGAGGAAGAAGTGACGGTAGTGCCGTCAGAGTGGAAAAGGGGAGGGAAAGACGAAAAAGAAAATATTGTTGGAGATATTTTTGGCTAGATGCCAGAAAGCTAGGGAAGAGGTAGAGTTGGATAGTTCAGTGTATTTCTAATGGATGAAAGAGTGTTTAGCGAAACGAAGAACAGATTTAGCTTGATTCCAGGCAGAAGCGTAGGAAGAATGAGATTCTTGAGTTTGAAGGAGTCGGTACCGATTGAGTGCTTTCCCCTTATTTCGGACAGCAATAGAACAAGCATGAGTAAACACAGAGGACTGTAGTTCTTTAGGTATTACATCTTTGAACTTTCACGGGTAAAAGCAGTTTCTCATTAAAGAACAAACTCAATAAACTCCTAAATTAATTCTACCCTCAGATTAAAGTAAGAGTTATTTTTAGACCCACGCAAACAATCAGTACTTTCTTCAAGTTCAAAGATATAATACCTAAAAAACTACATTCCTCTGTAGTCTACAAATATCAATGTCATTGCTGTAATGGAATGTATATAGGTTGCACAAAACGTCAACTCAAGGTACGTATCTTTGAACACAAGGGTAAGTCGGTTAGAACAAACAAGCCATATTCTAATCCCTCGTATAGTGCCATACATCAACATGCCCGAGACTTAAATCACCCCCTCCTCCAGGATAATTTCTCAGTTCTCCTGTTGTGTCGATACGAAGAGGAACTCACGATAATGGAGTCCCTAATATCAGTGAAACTAAAACCTTCATTAGGTAGCAATGAAAAATCAACCGACCTCTTGCGTTTTAACATCTTCATAATGTAAGTTATTTTTCGTGTTTCCGTATGTATAGTGTTTAGAAGTGTTGTGATTATCTTATAATGTGTGTGGTATTTATTATGGCATCTATGAATCTTTGTGTTTCTATATCACCAATTGACGAGACGTATTTAGGTTTACCATAGTCTTTCTTCATATTTTCATGCTACTTTTTCATTTTTCTTAGGCTTCATGAAATTATTGTAATTCAGTATGATACTAGTGTTTTCTTACAAGTGTGTGTATCTGTTATTTTTAGATTTAACAGATGTTGGAGTAAGTGTGTCTCCAAAAAGCTGAAATATATATAGACAAGATGAACGTGCTCTTCTATCACGCCCTGGTGTTTCTCTTCATCATTCGCCTCCGTTTTCCACGGACAAGATCAATAGCTGATATTTATATATATATATACACATACAGTATATATATATATATATATATATACATTATATATTTAAATACATATAATGAGAGAGAGAGAAGGACCACAGTGATCGTACAATCCCAGGGAATGGAAGGTCTAGTGAAGGGCAACCAAAAAGAAGGCTCTCCGGCTACACTGACAGTGACACACACAGCGAGAGAGAGAATGAGAGTTATAAGCAATATCTTGTATCTCAGAGACTTTGCAGTCTATTCCCAAATTGGGAAGCGTGATACTGTGTAGAACACTGCACCCATTGCATAGTGTGCTAAATACAGTCTACTCTTCTCTTGAACTGCTCTACTGAAAAACTATTTACAACTTCTGAGGGAAGTTTCTTTCGGGTAGAACATTATATTATCTTAATTGTGAAAAAGTTGCACATATACTAGTGTAGAGCCTCTACCATTCTACCTTTCAGCCATGTTTGCGTTTTGTATTCCTATTGAGCTTAAACATTGTATAAAACATTGTTGTCAAACCCTTTAAATATATTAATGACTTCAAGTTGTTGTTGTTGTTGTTGTTGTTGTTTTCGTTCCCTAGACTGCCTGGCTGAACAGCCCCGAGTCCCTAAGGAAGGCCATGTCCACGATCGGGCTTTCCCACAGGGCTCTCAAGGAGTGTAGATTATGTTTTTGGCGTATGTGATTGTGTGGAATGCAGTCTTATATGATGTGTTTAATAGTATTGGGTGATGTGTCGCATCCTGGGAAGGTGTCGACGACGGAGACATCCAGTCTTTTCTGATAGCTCAGAATACGGTGCCCACATCTCAGCCTGGCCAGGCGGACTCTGTCCTCACGAGGAAGGGAGGACTCAGAATGATGTATTTCGGGAGGTCGTGCATGTAGCTGTGTGTTGTCTTTGAGTGATTGGATGGAGCGGCGAGATATATGAGTATTGATGTGCTTCTGGAAGCTAGTTTGGGGTTGGCAAGGTGGGAGAGGTGACAGTATTTGTGTGTGATATCGTGCACTGGGTGTTGTTTTGATATTCCTTGATGTCTGTGGGTGTGTTGCCATGTAGTGTATGGATAGTGTTGGTTTGTGGAGGAGGCTGCAGCCAGGAATTGCGTGCCTCTCATGTCCAGGTGCTCTTTGATTTTGAGTGAGGATTTTGGTTTCTTGATGTAGGTGCCCTGTAGGTGTAGTAGCTGTGCAGCCTGTGATGATTTTTAGGGCGTTGTTCTGAATGGTCTGCTACGTCTTGTGATGTGTTTCAGCTAGGTTAGAAGCCCAGGCAGGGCTTGCATACTCCAACAATGATCTTATGTATTGTTTGTTTACTGTGGTGGTAGTGTCTTTGTTGTGTCCAAATTGTGTGTGAGCAAGTGACCCGAGGGCGTTAATTCTTGGTGTCAGTATATATTTGATGTTTGTGATATGTTGTTTGAATGTCATTAGAGTAGCATATGTTACTCCTTGGATTGTGTATGTGTTAAGGGGGTGTTGTTTATGGTGAGGAGTGGAGCGTTTCTGTATTCGGCTGTCCAGCTTGTGAGGAGGGTTACAGTGGATTTGGCTGGGTCAAATTTGTCTGTAAGAAGAGTGTTTGTGGAATGTAGTGGGCTGAAGCCATGTTGTGTTGGAGCTAGGGTTAGAGCGTGTGTGGTCAGTTGTAGTATGAGGCGTTCTGAGAATTTGGAGGGGGTGCAAAGGAGTGTGATGTGGCGGTGTCAGGAGGGTAGCATGGGGTCTTTGTTGAGTTTGGGGAATGGAATGATGACACTATACTTCCAGATGTCTGGTATTGTGCTGTGTGAATAACTGTAATTTGATATGTTGGTGAGTGCTTGTATGCTTTGTGGTCCTAGGTGTCTGAGGTGTTTATTACTAATGTTATCTGGACCACAGGCATGTGAGTGCTTGAGACTGTTCATGATGTGCCTTGCCTGGTTGTTGGTGAAAGGTAAATAGTCAGGGCCTGTGGAGAATTGTCTCTTATGATGGATGACAAGTCGGTCGTCATGATGGGGGTTCAGGTGGCTAACATGAGAGAAGTGATTAATGAGAGTGTTTGCTTGTTGTTTGTATGAAGGTATAGAGTCTGCTGTTGTGATTGTGGCATGTGATTGTGTTGTGTTGCTGTTGGAAAGTGTAATGCCGTTTAGTGTTTTGTAAAAAAATCTGGGGTCTGTTTTGTGATAAAGTATTTGGAGGTAATTGTTCTAATTTAGTGTTTGTTGTTTTAGTATTTTGTTGTTAATCTGTGTTGAGTGCTTGTATTTGTTGTGCTGTGTCCTGTGTTTGGGAAGCCGGTAAGTGTTTTAGTATGTCGCGTTGACTGACGAGGTCTTGAATTTCTGGTGTGAAGTTGGGGTTGTATATTTTTCTGTTTCCTCTTTTTTTTTTTATTAAAAGACCTCCGTCTACGTATTGTGAAAAACCTGTTATCCTCCGGCAAATTGTGGGGTTGAGTGAGTGAAGGGGGGGGACAGTGAATGAAGGAGGATGCATGTTTTTCATAATACGTGTTGCTAGCCCCAAACGCGCGAGCAACTGTGGCTTTCAACCATCCGACACATCCCCTTTTATTAATGTGCATCACACATGTTACATACAAATAAGGTTTATGTTTTGTTTTACCCTACTGTGGAAAGACTACGGATACACCACTCCTGCCGGGGCCTCACGCAGTGGCATGACCCAGTCCTGTCGAACTGAGCTCATGACGCTGGTGGCATTGCCCCGGAGGATAGCCATCCCTAGTCTTTGCTTGAGCCAGAGGGTTTCCCGGGGTTCTCCTGAAACTTCTCTGATTTTACGGCCTATTTCATTCACCATCTTAAGGGTGGTGGGGCCTAAGACTCCTGAAGTTTCGAATGCCAGGGGCTCGAACTGATGAATTCTGGCGATGGCTTGATATTTTTCTCGCTTTTTATTTTCTGCTATCCGGGCGGCTTCACCTGCTTCGTCGGCGTTTCTGGCGGCGTTGGTTGTGGAGAAAGTGTCAACACATGTGGCATCCCACACGAGGCACCGGCCATTCTTGTAAGAGAAAGTGGTCATCCCATCTGGCCGTTTGCCGTCTTCTCTGTGAAGTCCATGTGGTTCGAGGATTGATGCACAGTTAGCACTCTGCAGGGCCCATTTTATGACATCATTTAGTGCAGAGTGTCTTGGCAGGCGGCCTGCGTTGTAATTACATGACAAGGCATGGTGACCTTGAGCATCCATCCTCCCATCACACTTGCAAGTGTGTGGGTGACAAACTGCCGCACCCACTCTGAGCGCGATGGCGACCCGGAGCGCTTCAGCATCCAAGTGAGTTCCAAGAGGTGGGATGGGGATGGCGTGTAACCACAAGCCACTCTCCGAACGGGCGGCTGCCTGGAGGCGGCTGCCTGTTTCCTCTTGGAATGTGTTTCTTGTCTGCTTTTTGGATAATTGTGTTAAAAGTGTGAACAGCATTGTTGATGTTAGTGCTGGGTGTGCTGTTTAGGGTTTCAAGGTGTTGTTCTGTATTACTTGTGAAAGCTTCCCAGTTGGCTCTTTTATAGTTAGTGTATGTGTGTCTATGGCCAGCTGGGGTGAGTCTAGTTTTGGTGGTGATAATGGTCGGGAGGTGGCCAGAACCTACTTTGACCACCCTCCAGGATGTTGTGGGGATGAGTTCTAAGGAGCAAAGGGTGATATCTGGAGATGATGGGAGGAAGAGGGCTTGGTGGGGAATATGGGTATGTTGATGGATGTCGTTAAGGATGTAAAGATTATCTGATTGGCGTCGTAGGACCAGCCCTTGGTCTGTGTCATGGTTATCGACAAACCAGACCGACGTCTTGCCATTTAAAGTCACCACCCAGGATGATGTGTGGAGTGTTTGCGATCTGTTTTAATTGTGGTATGTAGTCGTTGAGTAATGTAGAGGATGTTTGGTGGGGGGGGGGGGAAATGTATGTATTTATGATGGTTATGTTGGATTTATAGCCAGTACTTATTTTGATGAATTGTATTTCTGTTGTGTTATCATGTGGGGAGAGGAGGGAATTTGGTATACGCACTGGTGTCTGTGAAGTTTATTGTTGGGGAGAGGAGGGAATTTGGTATATGCACTGGTGTCTGTGAAGTTTATTGTTGTGTGCACGAAGGAGATGAGTCCACCGGCACGCCGCCTCATTCGGCCCGGTCTTGTCTGATGGTGGTGAAGTCATGAAATGTAGGTGTTTTTTGTGTTGTGTAGAGATTGATTTCTTAATGAATTGATATCATAGTTTACTCATTTCCAACGAAAAGAGACTAAGGGCTTTCAGCCGCTGCTTATAGCTCAGTCTTCTTATCGATAGAATAAGCTTTGTAGCCCTAGCTTCGATTCTTTCTAGTCGCTCTATATCTTGCTTGAGACCTGCGTATTCTAGAAAACGTTATGTCAAAACATGTACAGTAGAGTGTAATGACTATCTCCTTATTTTAAACGTTATGTCAAAACATGTACAGTAGAGTGTAATGACTATCTCCTTATTTTAAACGTTATGTCAAAACATGTACAGTAGAGTGTAATGACTATCTCCTTATTTTAAACGTTATGTCAAAACATGTACAGTAGAGTGTAATGACTATCTCCTTATTTTAAATTTGGAACTGTCTCTTAATATAGGCCTACCCTTATAATATCTTGGCATTTTTATCTACTTCAATGTATTGGTTATAACACTCTAGGTAACTGCTAATCAGAACACCTACATATTTTTCCTTATCAATCACATCCAGAGTTTTTTCCATAAATTAATATGATTTGAGAATTGTTTGGCGAATATGCATAACTTTGCACTTCTCCATATTTAGTGGCATATGTCATAACTCTGAACATTCACTCAGTCATGTATCATCTGTCATGTCTCAGACCATTGTCCCAGTCTGTAAGAATCCTTGCTGAGTTGTTCAACCCCTTTAAAGTTGTTCACATTCACTCCAAGTTTAATATCATCTGCAAACTCAAAGATTACACTCAAAAGACCAATATCGATGTCAGTGACATATATAATGAACAGCATTGGGGCAAGGATATATCTTTTTGGAACTCCAGAAGTGACCTTAGTTACTCGTTAGACGTACCATTCATGACAACTTGCTGTTGTCTACTTGTTAGCTAATTTTCTACCCAGTTCGTTACCTCTGTACTTATTCCCAGTGCACCTACTTTTAACATGAACCTACAATGAGGCACTTTATCAAATGTTTCTTGAAAATGTAAGCAAATGATGTCTACGATTCTTCTTTTGTTATACTCAATCAACATTTCATGAAAGCATTCCAGCAACTTGGTAAGACATGATTGGTGTAGCCTGAAGCCATTTTTAACATCGTTCTTAACACCACTAACACCCAAAATGAAGTTAATGAAACATTGTGATTCTCCCAGGATTCGAACCTAGTATATAACATACAGAACTTACACGCTCTAACCATTACACCATCAAGACACTTACAAATACAGCACATGACCACGATTGATATCCGTTTATCGAATACTGGATATAAATATAATCGTGTACTGTACCCAACTGCACTATGAATAGCCTAATGCTTAAGTGAGAGGAACGAATATTTTATGGGGCATATTAACCCGTACAGCCCAGGCCGGTTTTATTATTTTTGCGCACCAGAACCCGGGCAATTTTCATTTTTTGTTTTTGTTTTTATAAATATATCAGAATGTGTTAGAAAATAATGATAGACATGAAGAAATGTGAAAAAAGTACTTACCTAGGCCATTTGGGGATCCTGGGAGGTAGTGGGGGTCCCCAGCCTCAGAGGAGCCTTAGCGCCATTTCAAATCTCCCGCACCAGCAGCCAGTTGCCAGCCGCCAGGCAGCATGACTTATTTTGCACCTCTCGGACATAAAGTGCGCTTCAGAGTTCATAGAATGTCTTTGTATATCACATAATGTAAATATAACTGAAGTTGTAGTGTGATAAGTGTCTTCATTCAAGTATTACAAGTGCGCACGAGTGTTAGCGTCCCCGTTGCTATGGTGATGGCGGCCATCTTGGGCGGCCATCTTTGCTCAGGACAATAACAAAACGCACGTACGAACACACGGCCAGACAGCGGACCGAGTGACCCACATTCCACAGCACCCTTCCCTCTTTCTTTCTCTGTCTGGCTGTCACTTTCACTCAAGGTCACTCTGTCTCTCCTTTTCATTGAATTATTTGTACTTGTTCATTGTTTTACCTAAGATTATGAGGTGTATATACATTGTTTTACGCACTTATTGTCTCGTATTCTTATAATTATTTGCATACAGTTTTATAAGTTTAGAATTTACTTAGTGTTTTATATTGTTCGGTACTTTGCACTTGTAAATTATATATATATACACACTGTTTTATATTCACTTTTTGCGTCTTTTATATACACTGTTAGTATTACATTATAGTGTCTTTTATCGCAGTCTTTGAACACTTTGAACACTTAGAAGTGCTCGAGGGTGTGATAATCCCTGAAGCAGGTGGGAAAACAGAGTCCCACATCACATTCTTCACACATCGTCCGGGTGTCTGTCCGTTTTGGTGTGCGTCTGCCTGTGTTGCGACACACATGACACCGTCTGCGTGGGTTGGGTTTTACTTCGTTGGGCGGGACAAAATCGCAAAAGTGGCGTTGTGTCAGTCTGGCGGGACGTTGCTGGCGGCGTGGACCATCCCTGAAGAAGAACAGAAGCTCCCGTGCAAGTTCGATGCAGTACGACTCCATCGTCTCAACTTCACCTGTTATTTCATGATATTGGATGTGGCAGTTGTAGAGGGTGAGGTCGAGTAGGTGGAAAAATAGTTTTTTATACCACCTCATCTTCTTCCTGGCACACTCGACCGACGATATGACAGAGTCTGACTTGTCAACCAGCCGCATGTTGATGTTGTAGTCAATGATTGCAACTGTTTTTTTTGACCGCCTCACCTGTGGCTCTATCACGGCGTTTGGTGTCCTCTAACCGGGGCAGGTGGATACTGGTGAGGATATTGACGTCACGATTGTCCATCCACGAGAGCATCAAGATATTATTTGCCTGGAGGTGGATGATGGAGCCCTTCTCCCGCCTTTCGGGTAGCTCTGGCATGTAGACACGATTCCTCCTGACGGTGCCACAGACGCCAGTGTTTCTGCTGTACAGGAATTTGGCAAGGGAAGGGCTGGTGTACCAGTTGTCGAGGTACAAGATGTGGCCCCTGTCCAAATATCCCTCCAACATGGTGATGACAACGGCCCCAGATATCCCATATATCCTCTCCTCCACCAGTTCAGTGACCTTGCCCGTGTAGAGGATGATGTCCTGGATGTAGCCGGTTTTGCAGTCGCACATTACGAACAGTTTCAGGCCATAACGGTGACGCTTGCTGGGGATGTACTGTCGGATGCTAATATTCCCCCTCCATAGCACCAGACTCTCATCAATGATTAATTTTTGGTAAGGTTTGAAGGAGGCTGCAAACTTAGTTTTCAGGTATTCAAATATAGGTCTTATCCTCTCCATCGGGTCTTTGGTATTCCTGGGGCGTTCCTGGTTCCTGGTGTGGCTTGCCAGGCTATCAATAAAGTGCAGGTTTCCCATGATTGCCGTGAATCTATTCCTGCTCATGACTTTCCCAAAGAAGGGGGTTGCGATGAGGGGATCACATGACCAGTACTTCCTGAGAGACGTCTTCTTGGTGACCCCCATCAGGATGACCAGTGCCAGGAATGCGTAGAACTCATCGGAAGACAAATCCACCCATGAGAGACGTGCCGAGTTCCTCTTCTGCTCCTTCCCTGCCATAAAATAATAGTTGTACCAGTTCGTCTGGTCAACAATCAAGCCGACAAGGTTGGCAGTGAAGAACTGCAGAAAAACACCCAGTCTTGTGGTGTCAGGTCCACGATTGGGCATGGTAGGGCCGGCCTCAGCTGCCCCCAAAAAGTGGTATTGTCCTGGTAGATAGTTCTCCCCATCCACCCAATCCCACCTATCAGCGCCTTCGTCGTCGCTAGATGGGGCATCAGGCTCATCAGGGTCATCGTCAGGGGCACCGGGGCGGGTTGGGCGGGTGCGGGTGGAGCGTGGGCGAGAGGTGGACCTGGGTCTGGAGCTAGACCTCGAACTTGATCGAGAGCTAGATCTAGAGCTCAAGTCGTTGCTGGGGCGTCTTATTTGCTTCACCTTCTGCATTCGGCCGCGGGTGGCACGCCCGTGAGATATGACACACCCACGTCGTTTGCTTGCAGGGCGTTGGGGCAGATCGGGGCGTTGTGGAGAGGCTGGTGATAATGCAGTGGCGCGTTAGGGGCCTGGTTCAGGTAAGGGAGACATTCGTGGGGGGGTGTACGGGATGGAGCCTGAAGGTGATAGTGGGGGGGAAGAATGGCGAGGCGGAGAGTCTGGTAGTAGTGGTGGTGGTGGTGGTGACTCATCCCCCCCCTCGTGCTCTGGGTCAGGAGGGAAGAGGGAGCGTTTTGGGTCACGTGACCGCCCTTGTCTCGCACCACGTTGTGCCATTTCTCCATCACCAGGTTGTTGTTCGTCACTAGGTTTGTGACGACCATAGAACCTCCCCGGGGTATTTTTCTTGAGTGGGGAGATGATGCCAAGTGGGGGAGAAGGCAGGCGGGGTTGTGGGGGTACCTCCTCTTCACTCCCAGACTCGCCCCTTCTTCTCTTCAATAACAGGAAAAACTCTGAAATGGCTCGAAAATTGGCTCTCAGACCGTAAACAACGAGTTGTAATAAATGGTGAAGAATCGGATTGGTGCAAAGTAAATAGTGGCGTTCCCCAGGGTTCGGTATTAGGCCCTATTCTTTTTATAATTTACATAAACGACTTAGACGAAGGAATAGAATGCAAAATTTCGAAATTTGGTGACGATACAAAAATTACTAATAAAGTAACCTCAACAGTACATTGGCAAAAACTACAAGGTGACCTAGACACTTTAGAAAACTGGGCAGAAAAATGGCAAATAAATTCAACATAGAAAAATGCAAAGTATTACACATCGGTAGTAACAACGCTAAAAAAGATTACTCAATGAACAACATTCAACTATCAAATACAAATAATGAAAAGGATCTGGGAGTTATAATATCAAGTGACCTGAAGCCGAGTAAACAGTGTACAGAGGTAATAAAAACTGCTAATAAATTGGTGGGTTTCATCGGCAGAACATTCAAATTCAAATCAGAAAAAATCATACTTACTCTATTCAACTCATTGGTGCGTCCCCATCTCGAATACTGCGTGCAATTCTGGTCACCGTACTACCAAAAGGACATAAATAAACTTGAAAGGGTGCAACGCAGAGTCACTAAAATGATACCTAGATTGCGTAATAAACCGTACGAAGAGCGCTTAAAAGAACTAAATTTGTTTAGCTTAACAAAGCGCAGAATGAGAGGTGACCTAATAGAGGTGTTCAAAATCTTCAAGGGATTCAGCAACCTAAATGTAAGCGAATTATTTACGATCAATCAAGCAAACACGAGAAACAATGGTTATAAGATTATAGGCAAGCGTTTTCATTCTCACGAGGCGAAGCATTTCTTCTTCAACCGCGTTGTGAATAATTGGAACAGACTACCCTCGAACATTGTAAACTGTAATACTGTCGAAACATTTAAGAACCATCTGGATAAACACATGGCAAATAACCCCCGATTAACACAGTTTCTTTCAGAATAACGCGCAACGAAATGTCAACGCATACCGCAATGTATATTGATTTTCATACATCTGTTCCCTTTCAGAATTGTAGTAAATAGAGTTAGCTTAGATTACAAATCAACTTCTTTTTTCTCCCTGTCCTGTTCGAATTTCCGTGTCAGTTTTTCAATACTGCATGGTATTTTTCCTATCTGTTTCCATGCCAGCATTAGCTGGAGGGAGTGGTGGGTGGGGAGGAGCCTTCTTCTTTGCTATCCTTTTCTCTACCTCGTAGTCAGTAGATTAGTAGTTTTAGATATCCAAACTGCCCCGTAAGGACCAATAGGTCTGTTGCAGTTTGTTCTCCTTTGTATTCCTTTGTAATCCCTTTCGTTCTTCCCCAGGTACACGCACGTAATTTTGAGGGTCAGCAGGTTCATCTGCAACAACAACCTCTTCCCCACTTTCTGAGGATTCAGTGGGGTCTTGGGGAAGTGGGCGGCGGGGAGGTGCACTTGCCCCTTGCTGTCTTTGTGACGGCCTACGCCGCCTGACAGGAATCTGAGCAAGCTCTTCCTCTAGCTCTCTTATTTCGGCTTGGGAGGGGGCATACTCGTCTCCAGACTCGTCCAATGCCGAGTCAGTGTCACTATCAGGGCTGTCAGTGTCGTACAGTATATCCATGACCTCCTCTGTACTGCAGGGGCGGGTAAGGCGGGCACTATAACGTCGAGACATGGTGTTTCACTCGAGAGGGTGCGCGGTAAACTGACCATGAGGTGTGGGAAGGCGGGTGCCCTCTCCCGTCCCCGCGCGCGCACGCGTATGGACAAAACGTTTTGGAATTAGTCCGCCGGATCCCAAAGTAGTTCCCATATAAATCTAGAGCCATTCTGAGACTTACGACTGGAGCTATAAGGGTGACGCGTTAGGCGCGTCTCAGGGGCTGTGCGTTACATACATAGCCGACGCGTCAGACGCGTCGCTGGGGCTCCACGGGTTAAGATTCTACAGTATAATTAAGTATTACCAGGTAGTCAACTATTCTGATCTACTAGTATCCCTTGTAACATTTTTACTATGATAGATGTTAAGCTAAGTGGCCAACAAATCTTGGGGCACTCATGATCCCATCAAAATAATTGGGGTCACATTGGCCAGATTCTAATCTTCGGATACCTCTCAGTTTGTAACAATGTCTTGAATCCCACTACATGGGGTGCCACTTGATTGTATTTCTCGCATGACTCGAGAATAGAGGCATCTGGGCTAGAAGACTTAAGGGGGGTCACCAACTTTTTTTTTATCTTTCTCTCCTTTCCTCTCTTTCCCTGGCTTGCATCCATTCGGCCCCATTCAGCCAACTGTTTTAAGACGTTTATCCCCATCCAGGTGTCGATTTCTTCCTTGCGAGCGATAGCGAGCCAGCATTGTATGGAGAAATCCGGCTTCGCCGGGGACATTTTTCTATCGAAAAATGTACAAATTTAGCTTGCTGTCAAAACAAAAATATATATATGCTGGCTCGCTACCGCTCGCCAGGAAAATATTGACACCTGGATGGGGGTAAACGTCTTAAAACAGTAGGCTGAATCGGGTCGAATGAATACAACCCAAAGAGAGAGGGAGAGAAAGAGAAACAAAGCGAGGTGGGCTCCCTTAAACTTATTTAGCTTTTCTAATCGCTTTGCCACCTCCTTAGGGTTACATCTAATTTGGTTGAGAACTTCACCCCCATGAACTTATTCTGGATTTGAAATGTCACTGAAACAAAACATTACTCCAAATATTTGGCACTTGCAATGTCTGAAAATTGTAGTTGGCCTGCTGCAATGTGCTGCATCCTTTTGGGTCCAATGCTACTCCTGAAAAGTTTTCTACTATGTACACAGGTATATAACTCTTTAGGACTCTCTTTGATAAGAGTTGCAATCCTGAGTTCTTCGCATTTTCCCCTTTATTAGAGAATGCACATTACTTCACACATTTTTGAAAGAGTCAAGGTCCCTATGGTCCTGACTTATGTTAGCCTTTTTGTATAAGGCTTTTCTCTTCCTAATTGCCAATGATTTACATTTTGTTAATATATTTGGTTGAGGTGAGCCTGATTTGGTAGATTTTAATGGAATGAATGCAGCTTGTCGTTCCATGAACTGTTCCTTGAGAGAGAGAGAGGAGGTAGGAGGTAAAATAATCAGTAATAACAAGACTGTAAGAAGCAATGCTAACCAAATACAGTAAGTTTACTCTGTCCAGACCCAGCTATGTTTGTAACACAAAGTCACAGCGACGTCCTTTGAATTTCGGCTATTCTCGCCCTTATTTAACCCCCAAATAAAGCTTGTAGGGGATTCAAATTTTGTCATCTGGTACCTTAGTGTGTTAAGCAAGTAAAAACTAGCAAGCAACTGCCTAGGCCACCCCGCGCAGCATTGGCGGGCCATGCACGTTCCACCTCAGTTCCCAAAAATCCTTGCGAGTGTAAACATAATGTCGGACTGCACTCCTGAACAAAGCCGGCGTTCAAGCCGTATTATTAGTGTTTCCCAGGCTTTGGCTATGCTATTTGACTCTGATGAATACCAAGACAGTGCCTCTGATTCATCAGGACATGAATATTGCCCAACCAGGTAGGAGATAGAGGAGATTGAGAAGCTGACTGTGCCTTTGTCTCGCGAAATTGATGAGGCAAAATTATTTTGATTCTACTCATTCGAGAAGTGCGGTATGGGTGGAGCCTCCCCTCACATGTGAATAATTCTCAATACAGGGGTGCACTGTGCCCCGATACAGAGCAAGAAGCTGTGTGGGGAAGAAGAACCCACAGCGATGGTTGAGCACACCTAACGTTTGGGAAGCTGTTATGGCAAGAGTGGTAATGTGATCTCTCCAAGAAAGGCCAGATGAAAAAGATACACCTAGAATGCTGATAGAATATGAAGGGTTGAGTTGTGTTTTGTTGAAGAATAGTTGATAGTCTTGTGGAAGATTGTGATGGAGAGATAGAGGGAGAAACTGTGCCTTGGAGGCGTTGTCATGTTGAGTCAGTTTATGCTAACAAAAATTCAATGCCTAAATTAAAATACACGAGGCAGATTTTGGTTTGCTGTTCAGTTCCCGGAGGAATGGTTAGCGACAGTGATACCTCTTGTGTTACATATACTGGCCTGTCACTATCTGTGTACACATACAATCTGAGCATGAAATCCCAGCAAAATCATCGGCAGATTTCCAATATTTACATCACGGTGGCGCAACGTTTGTCTTTTGCTCTGCTCTCAGTCTTATACTGTAGATCAAGATGCTGCAAGTCCCTTAGAACACATTCCAGGATACTATCACCAAAATAAAAAGACAAATAATGTAAAGAATAATAGGTAAGTAAATAGCAAGATAGTATAATCTCTTTCAAACGACTTGTAAATTTGGATGTACTACTCTCTGTTGTTGCTTGACTTGCTCTGTAGTCTATTTTTACAACGGAGGATGAAAGAGTTTCCCAAGATGGTAACATTATTAATTTTAAGCAATGTAATATTTTATAATAACCGTTGGTGATGCTCAAATGTATATTACCTTCCGTAACAATTACCGGTGCTTTATATGACCCTCACTGTACATCAAATGTATATTACCTTCCGTAACAATTACCGGTGCTTTATATGACCCTCACTGTACATCAAATTTTATGAGTGATTGTATTTCATGACAAAAACCCTGTTATTTTCACACCGAATATCGTACGAAGACTAACACGAGCTACTCTATAATATTGTACGAAGACTAACACGAGCTACTCTATAATATTCTATAGAATAATTTTGTTCTATACTAATATAGGTAAGCACTGTAGTTAGTTCTACTATAATTTGAATAACATATTTATACAATATTCCTGCCATGCAACATTTAAAATCCCTCCACATAACATTCGCAACCTGGCTCACATCTATCGTGGTCAGAAATATCTTATATTGCAAAGTCCAACTTTAAACTGTTTCCGCTTTGGCTGGTATTTTATTGCCCTCATACGATTTAACGACTTAGTAGAGAATTTTATGGCGACCATATAAGGGGAAAATATCACCTTGTGTTTTAACTTTAATATTTGACTTTTTTATGTTCGTATTCGTGATCTGTCATTATTATGGTCATTGTTCTACTGTTGATATAATATTTTGCAGACTCCACATTTTTTCAACAACAGTTATTGAACTGTTCGTCAGTTAATTTAAATGCAGTCTAATTGCATTTTACAACTCTCTCTCTCTCTCTCTACAGTATATATATATATATTCATTTTTCTATGTGCATGAGGGAGACAAATGGCAAAAACTGCCTGTGACGAGTGCCTCCCCCAGAATTTAAATAGTGACAGGGCCAAAATCAAGGAACTGTCGAGGCAAAATGTCTGGACACACGGAGTTTGAAACAATTTAAGTCATAGGATGAGGGAAAGATGGATTCAGGGAGAGAGTTCATAGCTAAGCAGTTGAATAAAAGAAAGATTGGGAGTAACGTTTAACTCTTGAGTTGGAGAGTTGTACAAAGTAGGGGTGGGATTGTGTTGCAAGATGGGTACTACATACCCTACGTAGAGGAGGTGGTATGCACTGAGAGAGCTCTGAGGAACACTGCTCATTGTATATATATATATGAATATTTTCATTAAGGCAAACAAGGTTAAAGGAAATAGCAATTTTATCAATAGTAATTATATTATTTAAATTTTCAATTTGTCTAACTAATTTTCTCTGGTCTTCGTTGATGTTCTGCAGTATTTGTCTTATGTTTGATGACGTTTCGGAGATAGCGGTCTCCATCTTCAGGTTCAAACAGTTTATGGTTTGACGTGAAGTTCTCGGGGTTTATGTAGGGGTCATTGTGATCTGGGGTTGACGAGAGAGAGGTAGGGGGCGGGGCTACACTTGGGGTGGTGGTTTCTGATTTGCTGGAGGTGGCCAGGTTGACCTTAATTCTTAGTGATGAGAGGGAGTAGGTCGCTGGTTGGCTAGTGATATAGGTCGCGGAGGGTGTCTCACTACTGTAGAAGGGGTGGCGTTTAGCGCTGGGGTGGGCCTGAAAATCATCTACCTGTATGTTTAAAGTGGGGCGAAGAGTTTGGATGTATATAGCTTCAAGGAAAGCTAGGCGTCTGGGGTCGTTTTCTTGGTCTAGTATGGCGGTATGCTGGAGTGACCTTGGTGACCCTGGTCTCTGGGTCTTCTCCTGGGTGACCTGGATGTGTGTGAGTTTGTGCTTTTTATCTGTCTTTATTTGTTGTTTTATGTTGTTTTTGTGTTTTCCCTGTTCTTGCTCTGTCTTGAGTCGGCTACCCCCAAAATGGGGATTTGGCCTGAGCATATAGATAGATAGATAGATAGTATGGTGGTGTGTTGGTCTAGGTCTGGTCGAGTGAGGGCCTGGTGGAAGGATGCTTTGTAGTGTGTTTTTATGGCGCCATTTTGGAGATGCATAGTAAGACGTCTTGTCAGTCGTGTTTACGTCATCTCGATGTAAAAATGCGGCCCGCAGTCCACAATGTTGCAGGTATGTCAGTAGATAACATGGTCTTCCTGTAGAGACATCTTGGTGAGGGCAGGTCGGTTACGGAGGAGGAGGTGGGAGGTTTTCTAGATTTATAGTATATGATGAGTTTAATTTGCTGCTTGGGGTTGGTGGGGAGTATGTTTTTCTTTAGTATGTCTCGCATTAATGCCTCATCAGTTTTATGCTCAGAGGACATGTGGGGTAGGGCGTTCATCTGTGTACCATTTTTCTAAGTGTTTATTAACCCATACAGCCCCAGCGACGCGTCTGACGCGTCGGCGATGTATGTAACGCACAGCCCCAGAGACGCGCCTGACGCATCACCCTAATTGCACCGACCGTAACCTCAGGTGTAGCCACTCAAGAGGGCTCAGATTTGTATGGGAACTGTGTACGCATCCCACGCAACCGTGCCGATGGTTGAAAATTCTCAAAGTTCACGTGCGTGCGCGTGAGCGTGCAATAACCTGGTTTTTTGGGGTAATTGCCTTCAATTTTTTACTCTTGTAAAATATGTTTTCGGGGGCTCTGTAGGACCATTTTTAAAGCTTTTTGAGCGGTTTTTCGTGGTTTTATCTTCATTCCTAACCCATTCGCTATTGTTTCTGGAATAAAACAATTTTTTGAAAACCGGCCGGGTTCTGGTGAACAAACATTACAAAACTAGCCGGGGCTCCACGGGTTAATGGCTTGATGGACATCAGAGTTACTCTAGTCATTGTTTATGAGGAGTTGGGTGAGGCAGTCAAGTTCGGTGTGGGCGTCCTTCCAACTGGTGCAATGGGAGAGGGCCCTTCAAAGATATCTTGGAGAGTATTCACTCTCCCCGTTTAAACAAATTCCGGAGTTGGAGGGTTTGGTGCTTAAGTTGGTTCTAAAGCTGTTGTTGTTGGCGGTTACAAGGACATCGATGAAGGGGAGTTGTCCATTGGTAAATTCTTGGAAGGTGAAGTTTAACGAAGATGCGATTATGAAGCACTGCCGTAGGTCCGGCAGCTCCTGTTTGTCCCAGACCAACACACCACTATACTAGACCAAGAAAACAACCCCAGACGCCTAGCTTTCCTTGAAGTTATATAAATCAAAACTCTTCGCCCCACTTTAAACATACAGGTAGAAGATCTTCAGGCCCTCCCCAGTACTAAACACCACCCCTCTTACAGTAGCAAGACACCCTCCATGACCCTACTCCCCCCTCCTATATCACTAGCCATACAGCAATATACCCACTCTCATCACTACCAATTGAGGTCAACCTGGCCACCTCCAGCCAATCAGAAACTGCCACCCCAAGTGTAGCCCTGCCCCCTACCTCTCTCAGATCAACCACAGATCACACCGACCCCCCCTAATACCTTCACCAAAAGATTATATATTATATTTGGTATAATCTACTTACGAATTCCATTAAATTCAAATGAAGGAAATAATTACCCAAGAAAATTATATATACAAAATGACTATCGTGCAGTACTTTACAGTTATGAAATACTATAATTACAAATCAATTAGCTATCATACAATAGCTTACAGCTGTGAGTTACGATACCCCCAATGAGACAATTCGACACAAGTCCCAATCATCAGTAAGAAGTGAAAATTCATAAGTCCCCCTTCAACACAGGAAAGTCACTAACACAAAAGTAGCGTAGTGCGTCTCGTATTTTAAGAGTCCCTTCCTTGCTAACAATATTTTTGCCCTTCACTACACATAACTACTATCCTTAATTGTACCTTTTCAATATCCTATGCTTACGATTGGACACTCTGATACCAACGTAACTAAAAGATATTTAATAACAAGAGTTCACTGAAAATACCAACACCCCTCGTGAACATATAGTAATTTAGTGATGTAATGAAGCTCGTTTTCGGAAAATATACCCGCCCAGCAATACGGTCTTGTAAACTATGCCCGCTTTTAGGGAGCTAAGAGTCTGATGCGGATTATCAGCCAACACTTGAGGAGATAGAGAAAATACCATTGTTCCAAAAATTGCTCCAAATTGTTGCTCCTTGCATCATGCCGCCATGTCCAGTGTCTAAGACTCGTTTATCCCCCTCCCCCTCCCCAGACTGTGATGTGGCTGTGTTTGCCACAATGTTTCAGGGACTATTTCACCCTTGAACACTTACAAGCTGCATCAAAATTATCGCATAACATAAGTGACAGTGACACTCGCAATACGATAATCGTAAACAAACAAATATGCGGTAACAGTGGAAGAGTAAAAGCGAAAGTAGGCTAACCACGAAGCTTATCTGAGTCTTTGTGGTGTCTCTAAGACTCGTTTCTCGACCTCCCCCTCCCCAGACTGTGATTGCCACATTATTTCAGGGACTATCACATCCTTGAACACTTACAAGCTGCCTATAAATTATCACATAATATAAGTGACAGTGACAATTGCAATACGATAATCGTAACCGAAATAATATGAGGTAACAGTGGAAGAGTGAAGGTGTAAGTAGGCTAGCCACGGAGCTTAGGTGAGAGTCGTAGTTGCAGGCTTTGCATGTGTTCGTCAGTGTCTATTGCTATGGTTAGGTATTATGGCCGCCCGTCGCCATGACAACCAGGATGCTCGAGGCTTGGTACTCTTAACACTGGCCTTTTACGCACTTTATAAAACTCTACCAACACTCGCACTGACTTTCAGTGATAGTTCTTGTTATTTTACACATTCTGGAGTCACACCTGTAGCTACAGAGAGTGTGGGAGTCATGTGGTGGAGGCAGGCTGAGCGTACGTTCGTCCATGCATTATGTTATTGTCCAGGGGCAAGATGGCCGCCCGTCACCATGGAAACCAGGACACGCGAGAGGCTTGCCACTCAATGGCACTTAAAACACTGTACCTACACTTTCAAAGACATTCAGTGATACTTATTTTTATTTTACGCACTGTGGAGGCACACATGATGCTCGGGTGGTGTAACTGAGTAGCAGTCAAAAACTGGAGGCATCGTACATCAGCCACACTCACCCAGCCAGCTGCCAGATGCTGGCTTAGGAGTTTTGAATGAGTGCATGGCACCCAGTGGTGGTGGTGACCCCCCCTAGTACCCCAAAATGTCTTTTCAGCAAAAGCAAATTGTCCATACTTTTATTTCTATAAGTATTGGACAGTCTAAACTTAGGTGTATTCTTAAGTAATAAGTTATAAGTTTGTGGGAATAAGAATCATAATAATATGATTTAGTATAAATGGGAAGAATAGTGAATTATGTTCTGTATTAGATATTAAGTAGTAATATATCGTTCCTATAAACATAGGTAATTAATTAGAGGCAGGGAAATATCTCCCGACCTGTTTGCGCACGCGCGGACTAGCAGGCGTCCCGCGATTTGTCTCGGAGCTCACTTGCTCTTCATCCACCGACCGTACCAGACTTAACTCAACTGGTTCCCTCACCTCATTCCATTCCATTAACATGTTAGTACTAACCTTAACGTAGCTTTTCATCAATTCACCTATCATCTATTATCTTCCTAATTAAAATTTAAGTCTTGAGGCTCCCTTCCATCATTAACTATCCACTAATTTCCTTTTGATCACCACTTGTTATCACACAACTCCATCGCCAACCTGTTGCCTTGATACCACTCCACATTAACCCTATCCCGTCACCTACGCCCCAGCAACAAGGTAAATATACTATTGTGTGGTTTGGTATAACTCTACAGTCTGCTTACTTCAAGAATATCCACATAATAAATGGTCCTTCGAACGAAAACTTTTAATTAAATTATCTCGGTTTATTGTGGGATGACAGCGGCGAGATTGTTGTGGTATAGCCTAGGCTATGTCAGAGGCATGGTTGTGTTGTGTGTCAGTGGCGCGGTGGCTGTGTAATTTTTTTTTGGCCAGGCGGCCACGAGGGTGCTACGCATTTATTTAGTACCCTCTAATATCCACACTAACATGTCCCACGCATTTTTAACCAAGAGGGCTCAATACCCTGAGGATTTGTGGATTCGGCTTGCTTATTATTCTGTGCCGAAGCAACAGCTATAGTGCTTCGAACTTTTTCTGAAATTAATATGTAGGTTCGCCCAACACTCGCATTCTAAAGTATCACTAATTAAGTTAGCTGTACCTATTCAACATTTCAATTTATCTTAAGGTTGGCATAAATATTTTCTTAAAATTTAAAGTCGTCATAAAATTAGCCTAACCTAAATTGAATTTGAGTATTTCTATGTTAGCCTAACCTAAATTGAGTATTTCTATGTCAGCCTAACCTAAGTTTAATTCTCATTAACTCCTTCAGACTCATATGACGCTTGAGCGTCATATGGTACTTATGCCAAAAATCTCATATGACGCTCGAGCGTCATATGGACTTATCTTCATAGCTCTCTAATAAGTTATATGAATCTCTGGCGTCATATGGAGCTCAGTAAGTTCGGTAAGTTAGATGAAAGTCTGTCAGTTGGTGGCAACCCCAAGTTTCTCCGACAATTCTAACGGTCCCGCAGTGTGGTTTTGACAATTGTGGGGTACAGTGGCAATGATACCGGGCTCCCGCCTCCTCGGACTTACTGGAACATAATATGTCAGAGGGAGTTAAATGATTGAGTTTTGGTGTCTAGTCAGTTAGCCTAACCTAAATTTATATTTCCAATAATTAAGCCTATAAACTTCTAAATTTAGCAATATGTTAGCCTAACTTCTTGAATTAAAATATAATCTAGCATACCAAATTTGATTATTTGTGATTTTAAAGTGTTGGCCTAACCACATATGATAAAGTAAATCAATTTATTTCAACATGTGTGTTCTTACTTTGAAACTTGATATCACCATGTAATAAGTTCCATCCAATGATACCGCCATTCGTGTTTAAGTGTTGATTCCGAACCGAATTTGATCGGCGGCTTTTTTTTCTCTTTCGGCTGAAACATTATTAAAAAATGTGTATTTCGCAATTTTCATCCGCTTTTGAATAAAATTAACAATGGAGGATCTAGCCCAAGGCAAACACCGTAGGGCAGGCATTAAAGGGTCATTAACTGTCCTGTCAAGGGATTTAGAGGAGTTCTTGGTAACTGCAACATGGGTAGAAGTAGAGGCAAAATTACATTGCGTGCAGACACAGGTGGCCAAGTTTGAAGCCAATCAAGAAGTCTTGTTGCCGCTATATACCTCTGACACCGAGTATTTTAAGGAAACCCTAGAGGATACCATCTACTTATTTGGTATGTATGGGATAATCACTATTCTGAAGGAGAAACTGGGTACACAAGAAAGGCATAATCAGTCTGAAGTAAAGAAAGTATTGGGTGTTAAATTGCTGCACCTGACTTTGCCCACCTTCGCTGGCGACCCCACACTATGGACGGGATTCTGGGATATGCTTAGATGTGTGGTGCATAACAGGACTGATTTAAGTGCGATTCAAAAACTAACGTACTTAAGGGGTCAGCTACAGGGAGACGCCTATAAACTAGTAGAAGGCTTTACGGTTAAGGGTGCAAGTTATGACCCTGCCGTGAACTTGCTTCAGGAGACCTTCGGGCATCCCGACAGAGTAAAAGCAGCACACATCATGAAATTTCATGACCTTCTCTCATCTAAATGTCAAACAGCACAACTAAAGGCTTTTTACGCCAATATGGAAAGTGTGATGCGATCTATGACTAGTCAAAGGGTAAGTTTAGAGTAATTCTGCGTGGTGACACTCTTGAATAAATTGCCATCACCAGTTAAGGAAACCGTTAGGAGGGAGATGGGTGATCAGAGTCTAGATTATAAGACTTATACACTGTGTTTTCAAGCGGAACTCTACAACATGGTGGGTCAAGATACTCCTGTGAAGGAATTTCCTATGGCTACAGCTACATTCATGACGCAGAGCGATAGCAGCCAATTTGCCTGTAAATTGTGTAGCGGGAAAAATCATTCCTTGTACAAATGCTTTAAATATAAGACAGGTTCTCTCAGAATAAAGAGAGCCAGGCATCTACAGCTCTGTGTCGGGTGTCTCTCCAGTGCACACGGTAGTAACGGGTGTACAAACCCTAATATTAAGAATTGTAAATTCTGCCATGGCAAACATTTTCACTCCCTGTGCCAAAAGCAGAGAGAGGTGAGTTCAGCAGGTGGTGGTAGTAGTAATAGAGTAGAGTCAACTCCAACAAGCTCAACAACAATGTCCGTAAGTATGAGTAGACAGACAGTAATTTTACCCACATTCCGCTGCCTGTAAAGGGTAAGTACAGGAAGACCGTAAAGGTCAGATCGCTACTTGATCAGTGCTCGCAGAGGACTTTCGTTAAGAGATCTGTATTACCTTCCCTTTCTTATGAATCAAAGGGAACGGAACAATTGAGTCTTCACGGCTTCACCAGAACCCAAACCTCTCGTGAGTATCCTGTTGTAGCACTAAAGTATATACATCGTGGCAGATTTCATCGTCTTGACGCAATAGTTGTCGATGATCTCCCCGAACACAAGGGCGAAACTAGTCTAAAAGTTGAAATAATTAGTTTACAGCGTCGTGGCATAAAATTGGCTGACTCATACATTACCGAGACAGCACAATTAGAGCTACTAATAGGTGCCGACCAGTACTACAACATAGTGCGACCTGGCTACAAAAGGGCAGGACAATTGGTTTTACTTCCTACCAAATATGGATATGCCTTTAGTGGTTCTTATGCAGCAACCACGTCTAGCTCCAACACTGAGGTTGTTACAATACTTAAAGTGGCAGTGACCCCAGTAGATCAATACATGTCTACTGGACAATTTCCATGTCATAAAGAATTAAGTGCATTGTGGGATTTAGACCATATTGGTATCTCACCTAAAGATCATTCACAAGCCGAACGGCAAGCTTTGACTACATATGAGGAAACAGTCACGTATGATCCTGAAAGTCTACAGTATCAGGTACGTCTTCCCTGGACCGAAGAAAAGGGACGGTTGCCCACCAACAAAGGTTTGGCTGTGGGTAGATTACGAGGACTCCAGAAGAGATTTATTGCTGACCCTGGGTTTTGTCAACAATATTCGCAAGTAATTTCTGATCAGTTGTTGCGTGGTTTCATTGAGGAGGTTCCATTCGATGACTCTGGGTCATGTCACTATCTGGCGCTTCATGGGATCGTAAAGGAAAGCAGGACTACACCGGTTCGTATTGTATTTGATTGTTCCGCTAAGGTTAACCAGTACAAGCCCAGTCCGAACGACTGTCTGTACACGGGACCATCTTTAGTACCGGAGTTAGCTCAAGTCTTGTTGAGATTCCGTCTGCATTAGTATGCGTGGGTCAGTGACATTGAGAAAGCCTTCTTGATGTTGAAACTAAATGAAGACGACAGAGATTACACCAGGTTCATGTGGCCAAAAGATCCTCTTCGACTGGATTCGCCTCTACAATGTTATCGGTTCCAGGTTGTATTGTTTGGCGCTACCTGCCCCCAGTTTCTGCTGAACGCAACCATCCTCAAACATCTTCTCCTTGTTGAAGTAGACCCAAAGATTGTACAGGAAATTATGGCCGGGCTATGTATCGATAATCTCCAAGGTACGGGGGACAATGAAGATTCCCTCGTCCGTGCATACGGTTTGGCTCTTGAAGTTATGGACAATGCCCACTTGTTCCTGCATCAATGGGCTACCAATAGTCCTGTTCTGAGAGAGGTGTTACAAAAGGATGGTGTTGCTGCTGAACAGCAGGAATTGGTGAGAGTTCTTGGCCTAGTATGGGAGACGGCTTCTGATTATCTTTCCTTTGGAGTATAGTATGCTCCGGTCGAACATGTGACAAACCGTGAGTGTTTGAGGTTTTCTGCCAAACTCTTTGATCCTTTGGGTGTTTTATTGCCAGCGTCTATAAGGTCTAGAATATTTCTCCAGCAATTGTGGAGACTAAAATTGGATTGGGACGAGGATCTTTCTGAAGACTTGAACACGGACTGGCTGGGGATAGTAGATGATCTGGTACTCTGTAGTCATATTAAGTTTGCTCGGAGGGTTGTATACGATCATGCTGTATCCCTACATGCATTCGCTGATGCCAGCAGTATTGCATATGGGACTGCTGTGTATCTTGTTGGGTCAGAAGGCAGCCATTTGGTCATGGCAAATGCCAAAGTCGCGCCAATCAAGTCCCTTTCAATTCCTAAAATGGAATTAACTGCAGTGTTGCTTGCCGTAGGAATTTTAAACTGTATTGAGGTAGCCTATACAGATAAACTTCATATTTCTGAAACCTATGTGTGAAGTGACAGTTAGATTACCCTACACTGGATTAATAATAAAAAGAAATTACCAGTGTATGTCACAAACCGCATCAACGAGATACATGCCCTAGTCCCGACTGCTCATTTCCGGTATGTGTCGACTAAAAAGAACCCAAGTGATATGGTATCTCGAGGCGTGTCTGCTAAGTATTTGAGTTCTTCTGCGTTGTGGTGGAATGGGCCTAATTGGCTCCCGAACCCCGATGGATGGCCAGAAATTATAGTTCTCAAAGAGCAGCCTGCTGGTATCGTGACCCAAATCATAGGCACGGTGCCCCAAGATGACACACAGCTACGGGACTGGGACAGATATAGCAGCTATGAAAAATTACAGTGTGTCACGGTATGGGTGATATGTTTCATCGAAAATTTGAAGGCGAAAGTAAATGGCCTGCCTCCCACAGGTAGTGCTCACCTCAACATAAATGAAATCAAGACTGCAGATATTCTACTCAAATTATGCCAAAAGGAAAGTTATCCGCAGGAATACTCAATACTGGTGAAGGGTGAACAGTCCAGAAATAATTTTATTTGCCAGTTAGGACTACACCTGAAGGGAGAGATTATACATTGTTGAGTCAGATTGAGATTAGCGGCTATCTCGGAAATGCGCAAGTATCCAAAACTTCTGCCCTCCAAACATCCCTTGACCCACCTAATAGTAGATAGGTGCCATCGGCTCTGTTGCCATTATGGAGTTGGCCACGTTGTTACCTACATAAGACAGAAATGGTTTGTCCCTAGAAACCGGTAGGTGGTGAAAAATGTACTGCGCAATTGCCTAAAATGTTGTCGGGTACAAGGTAAACCCTACGACTACGCAGGACTGTGTACCCCTTTGCCTGCCCTGCGGACCACCTCTGGAGAACCCTATAAGGTCACTGGGGTGGACTATAGTGGAGCAATGCCTATAAAAGACTCACCGGTCAAGGCCTACATGATCCTATTTACCTGTGCTGTCACTAGATCGATACACATCGAAGTAGTCACCAATCTCACATTCTTACAGTTTCTTACAGTTTCTTACAGTAGATCCTCTGGAAAAAGGCAAACTATGCCTGTGTATCCAGCTCAGTACCAGTACTTGCACTGCTGCGGTCGTTCACGGTGTTGGCAGCGGCGGTAGCAGACGCAACCTTTTTACTATATTCTGTATTTTTGTTTTATAATCAAACTTCAAATCTTGTCTTCCCCATGCTTTATCAAGATTACTTTCAAACTCCCTTATTGATTCGGAATCGACTATATCGAAACATGTGATAGTTTCCTCCACGCTTTCAGGAGAATCTGCAGTTGACAAGGTTTTCCCCGTATCATCTTGAGTGACAACGCAACAACGTTTGTTGGGGCCTCTAGGTACCTATCCGATGTATGCAATCACCCTAAGGTTCAGTCTCACCTCGGCAGTGTGCATTGTGAATGGCGGTTTATTCCTACCAGAGCTCCATGGTTTGGTGCCATCTGGGAGAGAGCCATTGGCATTGTCAAGGCGGGACTGAAAAGGGTATTAGGACGTGCTCTCATTTCATTAGAGGAGTTGACAACTCTACTCCTGGAGATTGAGGCAGTTGTCAATGACCGTCCTCTCTACTATGCATCGGGTGACCTAGAGGATCCTACCCCAATCACACCCTCAGTGTTGGTGCGGGACATCGGTTGCGGGATCTTCCTGAGGAAAGTGACGTGGAGGATGAGATTAAGGACCCGGACTACATCAACAAAGATGTGATATCAGCCAGATACCGGTATATCCGAAAATTGTCTCAGGATGTCTGGAAACGCTGGTCAACTGAATATCTGGTGACGCTCAGGGAAGCACATAGGAACAAACTTCGACCAATCAACGGTCGGTGGCCAAATATCGGTGATATCGTTACCATCAATGACGAGGGTCCTCGGGCTCACTGGAATTTTGGCCGTATCACTGAATTATTGCCCGGACGTGACGGTGAAGTCGGAGTGGCTAAGATCCGCATGAAGTCGGGCATCTTCACATGCCCAACTATCCGTTTATACCCTTTTGAAGGGGATCTCGAGAGCAAGGGTGATACCTCGGAGACATTGACCAGAGACATTCCCGTAGTGGCAAATACAAATGGCCGTCCTGTTGACGACCAAAGTGGACGTCCTCGTCGACAGGCGGCTTAAGCCTCCTCCCAATTATGGCGAGATAAGTTAACCTCCAGGCTGTTGTAAATGTTTTATAACCTTGGGGGCGGGAATATGTCCATACTTTTATTTCCATAAGTATTGGACAGTCTAAATTTAAGTGTAATCTTAAGTAATAATTAATGAGTTTGTAGGAATACAAATCATAATAATATCTATCTATCTATCTATTGCCTGACGCCGTGATCCCCGAAGGGGTGGCCACGAACGAACCGCCCCCATGCACCTCTGTCCCCAGTCAGTCGACGCCCCTCCCCCCAACCAGCACCGCCTTCGTTCATGTAGTTCCTCACTCCATCCTTCCACCTCATATTCGGTCTACCTCTCCCCCTCTGTCCCTCCACCTCGCTCTCGTACACCCTCTTAGTCATTCTCTCGCTTTCCATACGTTCCATATGGCCGAACCATCTCAAGTTGTTCCTTTTCACACTTTCCAGCACATCTACCTCCACACCACACCTCCTTCTTACTTCCTCATTAGTCTGTCTATCCCTCCATGTAACTCCGCACGCACTCCTTAAGTAATTCATTTCCACTGCTCTCACTCTTGGTCTGAGTCTCTCAACCAACGTCCATGCTTCGCTTCCGTAAGTCAGTGTCGGGATTACCACACTGTCATGCAAGGACTTCTTCACTTCCATACTGACCACCCTATTTCTTGTTACTGCTTTTAGCGTTCCTACAACCCTCTTCCCCTGTTGTACCCTCTCCCGCACCTCTTCATCCATAGTCCCATCTTTACTCAACACACTGCCCAGATACTTAAAAGAGTTGACGATCTCCATAGCCTGACCGTTCAGCTTCACCTCACACTCTGTGACTTCACCCCTTTCGAAGACCATAACCTTGCTCTTCCCTGTATTTACCTTCAAATTCCGTTTTTCGCACACTGTTCCAAACTCATTTACCAGACCCTGCAACTCCCATTCATTATCACTCATCAGAACTGTATCATCCGCAAACAGCAGTATAGGTAGCTTCCACTCAATTCCCTCCCTTTTCAGCGATACACCAACATTCACTGCTCTTGATAGTATTTCTTTCATGACTCCATCCATATATACAGTAAACAACCACGGGGACATCACACACCCCTGTTTCAAACCAACATTCAGGTCAAAGAACTCGCTCTGCTCACTCTCCACACGTACTGCCGCCTTTGCACCCTCATACATGCTCTTCACTGCTTTCAGCAACTTGCCCTCTACTCCGTATATTCTAAGTACTTTCCACAAACCTTCTCTATCCACTCTGTCATAGGCCTTCTCCAAGTCCATAAAGGCAACATACACCTTTTGTTTCTTCTCCAGATACTTCTCCACAACACAATTCAGGGTAAAAATCTGATCTACACATCCTCTTCCCTTCCTAAAACCTCCCTGCTCGTCGCCTATCCATTTCTCCTTCTCCGTTCTCACTCTCACTCTCTCAATCACTACCCTACTGTATACCTTCCCTACTACGCTTAGAAGACATATTCCTCGGTGGTTACCACACACTCCTCTTTCCCCTTTGCCCTTATATAGGGGGACTATTATGCCAGTCTTCCAGTCATCGGGTGCACTCCCCTTCTCCCATGCTAGTTTGCACATTTTCCATACCCATTCTATCACTATCTCACCACCATACCTCAACATTTCCCCACACACTCCATCTGTTCCTGGTGCTTTCCCCAACTTCACTCTTTTCATGGCTTCCCACACTTCTGACCTCCTGATCCCCACCTCCTCCTCCACTACTTCTCTTCTTCTCCCTCCCATACCATATCCAGCTATGTTTGCTGGCTCTTCATTCCTTTCATTTAGCAACTCACTGAAGTACTCCCTCCATCTTTCGACTCTCTCTTGCTTCTCGGCTAGCATTCTCCCATTCTTATCTTTCACACCCTTACTGTTTCCCTTGCTACCTTCCCTAACTTTCTTGACTTCTTTCCAGAACAGTTTCTTACTCTCCCTCCATTATACACTCAGATTCCTTCCAAATTCCTCATCTACTCTTCTCTTACTTTCCTTCACTACTCTCTTCACCACCCTCTTACTCTCCACGTACCTCGCTCGTTTCTGTCTCTCGGAATCTTCATTCCCTCTACTACCCAACCACACTCTATATGCTTTCTTCTTTTCTTCCACAGCTATTCTTACCTCTTCTGACCACCATGCTGTACCTTTCACTCCCCTCCCTCTTCTCCTCACTCCACACACCTCCTCACATGCTGCACAGATCTCATCCTTAAACACCTTGCTCATCTCCTCCACTTCCTCCATAACTTCCAGGTCGAACCCACCTAGTCGTCTTTCCACTGCTCTCCTGTACTCCTCCCTGACTTCCTCCTCCTGCAACCTCTCCACCCTCCTCACCATTCCACCCTCCTCTCGCCTCCCTCCCGCTCTCCTCACCCACTTCCTTTGTATCCTAACCTTAGCTACCACTACATAATGATCAGACAGACCCCCTCCAATACCCCTATACACCCTAGCATCCATCACAGATTTCTTCATTCGTTCATCCACACATACATAATCAATCAATGACTTTCGTTCCACCACTGTCTTATCTTTCATCGTCAACATCCGTTTCCACGTGTACCTGTGGATCATTCTGTGTCGGAAGAAGGTGTTGGCTATCCACAGCCTCCTTCCCACACATACGTCCACAAGTGCACTACCATTCCCATTCACCTCTGATGGTACCCCCCACCCTCCCACCACTCCCTCAACTTTCCTATCACCCACCTTACCATTCATATCCCCAATCAGAAATATTCTTTCGTTCTTGTCAAACTTCTCCAGGCACGCCTCCACATTCATCCAGAACTCCTCTTTCTTTCTTTCAAGTATATCCTCTGTCGGGGCATACACGCATACAATCACCCACGTTTGTATTCCTACTTTCATTCTCACCCACACAATCCTTGAACCCACAGACCCATACTCTCTTACACATTCCTTCCATTTGCTACTTACAAACAAACATGCACCTTCTCTCGCTGTTCCTTCACTCACTCCAGCACACACACCCATTCCACATTCCCATTCTCTCACATCTGAACCTTTCCATTTGGTCTCTGTCATTCCACATACATCCAGCCTGGCATTCACTAACACTTCCAGAACCTCTCTCTCTTTTGTTCCATCATTCATGCCACTAACATTCCACGTAGCCATTCTCAGAATGTCCGAAGGCATGTCCTTAGTCGGTCGTGGTTCGTCAACGTTGGTTCCGTCCGCATCCGAGGCTGTTCGTTCGTAATAATATGATTTAGTATAAATGGGAAGAGTATTGAATTATGTTCTATATTAGATAATAAGTAGTAATATATCGTTCCTATAAACTTAGGTAATTAATTAGAGGCAGGGAAATATCTCCCGACCTGTTTGCGCACGCGCGGACTAGCAGGTGTCCCGCGATTTGTCTCGGAGCTCACTTGTTCTTCAACCACCGACGACCGTACCAGACATAACTCAACTGGTTCCCTCACCTCATTCCATTCCATTAACATGTTAGTACTAACCTTAACGTAGCTTTTTATCAATTCACCTATCATTTATTATCCTCCTAATTATGATTTAAGTCTTGAGGCCCCCCTCCATCGCCAACCTGTAGCCTTGTTACAACTCCACATTAACCCTATCCGGTCACCTACGCCCCAGCAACAAGGTAAATATACTATTGTGTGGTTTGGTGTACCTCTACAGTCTGCTTACTTCAAGAATATCCACACAAATATTTAAAAACAAAAATTGGGTTCTTGGTGTCAAACATATATAGATCAGCTGGGGCTCAACGGGTTAAAAGTGTAAGCATGTTTTACCTCTTAACTCTCAGAAGTGCAACTTACATTAACCCTTTGAAGTACAGAAGAAACATATATTAAGTTACATCAGGTCTCTTTGTTTCATCAGGTTTCAAATGAAACAATTTATTATCACTGTTTAGACGCACGATAATTGCATTTACTGTTATGAGTTATACTAGACAAGAAAGAGGACAGCCTATACTACAATATGAATGCATGAAACTGGGTCAATATTTTATAATGAAACTTGTTCGAAAATAAAGAAAAGAGTAAGCATTCTTCAGAGCTCAACTCGTCACAATTGCGCTATATACTGAGCAATGAAAAAATAAGTTATATTCATATTTACATGCGCTTATCCAATGGAGTTATCGTAATTTGTTTAATATTAACCCCTCCAACCCGGATGGGCTCTTGAACGCCCATAACAACCTCGGCCCGCGCAACCCGGAAGGGCTCTTGAACGCCCATTGCTTGCATGCGTGCTTTCGAATGCCGCGCGTACATTTTCGGTATCGTGGGACGGTAGGTGGCGCCACCAGGCGTAAACTCCGCCACAGCAACAGTATCTACCCCGACGCCATCATGGACAGTACGCCAAATAGTGATTCCGCTGTGTCCGATACCGTGCTTCCTACGACGCCCTTGCTTGTTCGTCGCGCCTTACCCCGACGCCATCGCCTAAATGTGTTATCTCCCGGAGGTATTGAGACGACATTGAGACTTTATGAGCGAGCTGATGCCAAGCATAATGTTGATGATGAAGTCAGTGACGACTCCAGTAATTATAAGTCGAGTGATTATGGCCATGAGAGTGATAAAGAAGAGCAATTCCTGGGATTTGCGAGAGAACATGACAGTGATGAGAGTGATGAAGGTGATGTACCAGTTGTTGAGGAAGCTGGTTTACCTAAAGACAGTGAACTTGAGAGAGTGAGCGAGTGGGAGAGTTCAAGGTCACTCACCAAATTTCGCTTAAGTGACACGACGCCAAGCCCTTCCCCTGGTAAATCGCCTTTCAAGCTACATTTGTATAAGCAGAAAATACTTGAGAAGGCGGCCGCGGCAGCTAGGGAACAAGCAAAACTACTTGGTGAGGATGAGGCTGTGAGTGAGGGTCAGCGTGGTGACCCTTCTCGTCCGCCATTGTCTCCCTTATCTACCCACGCCACCCAAGATGACCCGGATGCCCCGCATTCTTCCCCACCACCCCCACCATTGCCAAGGGTTGAGGACCCCACACTTTAGGCCTATTTGCCTCCTAGGTCCCCCGACAGGAGACATACTGCTGCCGAAAAGGGGAAAGGTAGGAAATATACCAAGAAAATTAAGAAAAGTAAGAGAGTTTTGTTCGAGGCTCCCGCGGCGTCCACCCCGGCCGGCCCCAGCCATACGTCCCCGCAACTTTCCCCACGGTCCTCCCCACCTCTCCCGCCTTCAACATGTCTTCCTGAAGAAGTCTTTGAGCTCGCATCACCAATACCTGGCCCTAGTGACAGTGAAACATTGCTTTCTGTCACTCGTCGCAGGCCAAGGAGCCCGGGACCTCGGGGGGACACAGCCTCACCTGCCACTCCTTCCCCACCTCGCCCACCCGCACGCCGCCCACGCATCACTGGTTCCCCGCCAGATTATGTGGGGGCCACTGATGATGAAGGGCACCTCTCTGAAGACTCTGGCCATGATTACATAGGTCCACCGTCAGGGCAAGATGACCACTCTGACGATGACTATATGGACATCGACGACCCTCGACCCATCCGCTTGGCCCGGCGTCGTGCTGCCCGTCGTGCTGCCCACCGCCCTGGCCGCCGCCCTCGCCGCCCTAGGGCGCGCGCCTCCCGAGTTGGCCGTGGGCGTGCTGGGCCACCAGCTGGAGCTCCTCGTCAGCGTAGACAAGACCCATTCTACGTTTTTCAGTGGCAAGACGTAGTTGATGAGGATGCATACAACCCTGATGTGCCAGCTTTTGATGAGGTACTGGAGGGTTCAGGCGTTACCCCCAATTTTCCTGCAGGCCCCAATGCTCCACCACACGAACTGTTTGAGGCCTTCTTTGATGAGGAGGTGGTAGGCTATGTTGTCAAAGAGACAAATAAGCAGCACCAATTCCAGGTCCACTTTTTGGGAAAGGTGACCAAGGGCCACATGAGGCAGTGGACCCCAGTGACTCATAATGAGTTCATGGTGTTCCTGGCACTCACCATGCTAATGCCTCATGTCAAGAAGCATAGGTTGCCTGACTATTGGATCACCAATGATCTGATATCCACCCCTGCCTTCGGGAAATATATGTCTCGCGACCGGTACCTTGATATCCTCGCAGCGCTCCATCTTGTCACCAACCTTGACATCCACCTCCCAGACAAGCTGTGGAAGATTAGGACGTTGTATGAGATGATGCGAGAACGCTTCACCTCCTACTTCAAGCCCTTCCGCAAGGTCGTCATTGACGAGTCTCTTGTGCTGTTCCGGGGAAAACTCAGCTTCCGGCAGTACATCCCCTCAAAAAGACATCGCTTTGGCATAAAATTCTTTGTGCTGTGCGACTGCCAAACTGGCTATGTCCTGGACTTCCTGGTCTACAGCGGGAAGGAAGGGGACTTGCTTGTGGACCCCCTCATTGGCTTTGGCGGAGCAGTGGTGCAAGCCATGATGGACCGCTACTTTCATAAGAATCACGTCCTCTACACGGACAATTATTACACGTCCCCCACTCTCTCACAGTACCTGCATGAGCGCAAGACGGGGACTGTAGGCACAGTACGAGGGAAAAGGAAGGGCATGCCACCTTTCCCTCCAAAGACCAAAAAAGGTGATGTGTTCAAGAAGAAGTCGGGGCCCATTCTGGCTATCCACTGGCACGACCAGCGGAAGGTCAACCTCCTGACCACCATCCACAAGGGGGAAATGGTGGAGACTGGCAAGGTGGATCGCCGCACCCAGGCCAGGGTGACCAAGCCCGATGCTGTCCTGGACTACAACATCAACATGAGGCTGGTGGACAAGTCCGACATGCAGATAGGCTTCATTGACTGCCTGCGTACCTCGTGCAGATGGTACAAAAAGTTCTTTCTGCATATGGTGGACATGTCAGTTCTGAATGCCTACAACATATACAAGCTTCGGAATGTGAACACACCCATGAAGTTCAATAGCCTGCGGAGGTTCCAAAAGCAGGTGTTGACGGAGCTCCTGGAGAAGTATGCTATGCCACAGAGGGCAGTGGCACATCCTGGGCCCGCCGTTATTGACCGCTTGCAGTCTGCTCAATACTTGACTAGGCACAGGCTTGGTTCCCTGCCTCAGAATGAATCCGGAAGAACACAGCAGAAGCGGTGCCATGTCTGCTACAACAGCAGGGTGAAGCCGAGGTCAGGTAAAAAGTCAACCCTGGTGTGTGTGGAGTGCAAGGTGGCACTCTGTGCTGTAGATTGCTTCTTTGATTACCACTCCAAGCTGGAGTTCTAATAATCATACTGAAATTGCCAAATAAAATGACAATATGTACACTATAATTATATATAGGCAAAAAGTGGAAGAAAACCAATGTATTGTAATACAAAAGTCATGTATTATGAGAACATTGATACAAATACAATTACACCATAATAATATGTGAAAGTGACACATATGTATATACCAAGTGACATTCATATGATTAGAACCTATAGAAATATAGAAATCAGTGAAAAAAGACACAATAAATTGTATATAAATCGTTTACAAATCATATAACTAAGTGAAAGTGACACAAGACCTAATATTTGATGGCCAAAGTATAATAAACACCTGTGATAACGAATAATCAGTGCCTAATACAACAATAACCTACCTCAATTACTAATAAAATGTACGGTATCGAGTGAAAATGAGCATTATCAGTGACAGTGACACTCTCTAAAGCATATTTGTCAAAGTGAAAGTGACACAAGACCTAATATTTGATGGCCAAAGTATAATAAACACCTGTGATAACGAATAATCAGTGCCTAATACAACAATAACCTACCTCAATTACTAATAAAATGTACGGTATCGAGTGAAAATGAGCATTATCAGTGACAGTGACACTCTCTAAAGCATATTTGTCAAAGTGAAAGTGACACAAGACCTAATATTTGATGGCCAAAAGTATAATAAACACCTGTGATAACGAATAATCAGTGCCTAATACAACAATAACCTACCTCAATTACTAATAAAATGTACGGTATCGAGTGAAAATGAGCATTATCAGTGACAGTGACACTCTAAAGCATATTTGTCAAAGTGAAAGTGACACAAGACCTAATATTTGATGGCCAAAGTATAATAAACACCTGTGATAACGAATAATCAGTGCCTAATACAACAATAACCTACCTCAATTACTAATAAAATGTACGGTATCGAGTGAAAATGAGCATTATCAGTGACAGTGACACTCTAAAGCATATTTGTCAAAGTGAAAGTGACACAAGACCTAATATTTGATGGCCAAAGTATAATAAACACCTGTGATAACGAATAATCAGTGCCTAATACAACAATAAGCTACCTCAATTACTAATAAAATGTACGGTATCGAGTGAAAATTAGCAATATCAGTGACAGTGATACCCTAATAAACATATTTTATAATTGGCCTCAAAATAACTAGAAAATATCAAATAAACATCACATTCTCAATATCAAACACTAAAATCGTCTAAGGGAGATAAATACTTTGGCGCGGCGAGCGGCTAGGTGCGTCGTAGCCATGGCCGAGGCGACGCGTCCGAACGCGGGAAGAATTTGCCGCCGAAAAGCACTCGTCTTCCCGCGCTCACCATTATGCAACCAGAGGGGCTAGAGACCTCTACTCAACGCCATTCGACAGAGGAAGGTTTGTGGAACATTATTCTTTTTTATTTACAACATTACATGACATATTCATTGACTTACAGAGTAGTTAACATAGGCCAAAGATCGTCAAAACACCCGGTACCGGAGCACAGTCGCAAGCTATAGCCCCCGGGGCTGGAGGGTTAATAGGTTTTTATATGAAGCATATAATCATAATTTGGAAGATAGTGCCAGGAAAAAATATATTGTTCCTTGGACGATTTTCAACCACAAAAAATGCATCAACTACAATGTATTATATCTCAAGAGAAAGAGGAAAGGTTAATCTAGAATATTACCGTAGAAAAATCCACAACACCTTGAATAATCATACAATTGTTGTTGCTTTCATATGATTTTGCATGGCCGTATAATACCACGTACGTATTTCCAACTAAATTTTTGAATATTACATACAATCCTATGTCCAAGTCCCTGTTCAAAATCGGAAAATTGGTTCGTGGGAAACAAGTTCGAAGGATGTTCGAACATATTTCCGAATTTCGAATTTAATACCGAGTGGATATTTTCGAACATAATTCAAACAAGAAAACTTCTAACTTAATTTCAACAACCGAGTTTTTGCCCTTTTACAATTTACAAATTTGAACACTTACCCATTTCAAACCCTGCACTATCTTATTGTATACATACTTAATTCGATAATATTCAAGGACACTACATCCGCCTTATTAGAAACAATTTTTAAGGGAAAATAGGCACCAACAGATTCGTCATATTTTTCTCCATATAGTCCGCATGGAGGATTTTCGTTATTGACAAATTGAAAAAATACCCTTTTCACAGAAAAATCACCAAAAATCTGTCAAAGATGTCTAATAGCGGGGGTGTGGGGGCGGCAACCCCCACCCATAATACTAGGATAGGTTAGGTAAGGTTGTTAGGTTAGGCTAATGTCCTTTCAAAGGGGTATAGGCTAGTAAACACTAGGATAGCTTATACCCGGTCAGAGGTAAGAAGAAGAAGAAGAAGAATAGTCCTGATGTAGTCTCCTTGAATGCTACCCTTAATTCACCCTCTCGTGACAATAGGTCTTTTTGTTATAGGAAATAGAAAGTAGTTTTCAAGCTCCTTCCAAAATACAATCTGAATTTGTATATCGTTAATAGTTATTTTATATGAACATTTGAAGAAAACCAAATATTGGTTAGCAACAATATGTATATATATGCAAAAATACACCCATAATGTGACTTCTACAATAATGTATTATTGGACAACATATGGGACTATGCATGATAAAGAGAATAAAATTATAACAAAGTTCCTAGGCCTATTTTTTTTACTTTTGTATACGATATTGTTTCTACACGCATCACTTGCACCATTCAAAAGATGTTCAACTTACCGTATGCCATAGTAAACTATAGCTCATAGCTCATGTTACCATTACTATTATAGAATTATAAAATATATTTACAGTACATGCATTGGCCTAATAATTTTGTAAACACTATATATAATAATATAAACCAATCCCGACCACTCTGGGAGATGCGAGTTAAAAGGCTGGCCCAACATACTTCACCGCCTGACTGTCGGGCTATCACTGATTCTGTCTGCCTGCCTGCTGGGTAAGGCAGCCTGACTCAGTACCAATGTCACCATTCACTTTACCACTAGCAAAATTATTTGTAGCCCAATTTTCACGCTGATCGCTTTCTTTGTTTTAGTGTACCAAATTTCCGAAAGATTAGCCAACCCTAATCACACAATTTGCATGGTTTTACACTTTAGGAAAAACATCCAAACCACTTAATTCGCGGTCCTGACTCTCAGGGGGATAAGTTACATACCAGCCGCCTTGTTTCACCTCGCTAGGAATAGAAACTATTTATTATCACTGTTTAAAACCACAATAAATGCATCTACATGTGATACATGATAAAAAAGAGGAAATCCCATAGTATGGGCCCCAATCTACAATAGGTCTATGAGTGCATAAAATAACCAATAAAATAAAATGTTTGTACTGAAATGTATTTGATGATGAAAATGTTGTCATTCTTCGGACAGTTTTTTTTGGCATATGAAATATAAATTTGTCACACTTATTCTAATAGTACAATCAAAGTTTATTTATCATCAATAGTTTTTTTAATGAATTTAATAAAACTACATATCGTGCAATTAACCCTTTGAGTACCAGCGATGTATGTTATATTTATTCTAGCTATATTTAGAAAATGTTGTGCAGTTTAGGAAGTATCTTTCGTGGTAAAAAGGGTTAATTGAGATAGTATGAAGCCTGTTAAGTGCTGGAGGCCCTCTTAAAACTGAATAAATCGTCAAATAGTGGCCAGAATATAACGAAAAGGACGTCACTGGTACTGTATGGGTTAATATACATAACGCAAATGTTAATTCTATTACAATATTTGACCCACAAGAATACGTCCTCTGCAATTGTATTTTATATTATATTCAAAATTATTAATGATAGACAATTTCCGTCTTCATTTTTGGAAAGAGCGTGAAAATTAACTCATAAACTGCGAAGCCATGGTAGTTCAAACCCTCCCGCCAAGCGAAGGAATTTGGTTCTAGTCTAGCAAAAATTGTCATAAGTAACATATATATAATTATTACTTATCCATATGCACCTATTTTGCTTTTAAAATGAACATAATATTATGAACATTGGAAAGCAATAAAACAAGTGGTAACATCAATTGGCTGGTGAAAATCTTATATTTTAGCCCCATGGTCGTAATCTGACCTTGACTGGCGAGAGTAAAACACCCTCCATCTCTGGTGTCTAGCATGGTACTGAGATACAAGGAGAACCCTCAGACTGGGTTAGAGGGTCGGAGATACACTCCTCCACCTTCTCTCCCACCCGTCCTCGCACGAAAATACTCAATAAATGTCGAGAATAATAAGGAAAATACCGGATAATTGAGGAGGGGATGGGGGGGGGGACATATGTGTAGGAGTGGTAGAAAGTAATGGAGGGGAATGATCTCACCTAATCACAAATTGCTTTGTTTTGAGTGCCACTGAGGTGTTTTCTAAGTTTATTTTTATGCTCTAGATCTATTTAGGACGGTTGCAGTGCACCAGAAAAACCTCTGTTGAGGACGGTCACAGTTTTTGGGTAAATAGTAATTTCATATATAAAAATCCTATGTCGTTAAAATTTGAAGATATTACAGTGCAAAATTAACTGATGTTGCATATCATAATTATTATTATATTTTTAGTCAGCTAAGGTAAAATTGATTTTATTATACTTTTTGTGGGTTTTGATGCTGGAATATAGTAAATTGGGCATTCTTCTTTCTATTAATATATATAAAACTACACTAAATGTAATTTGTGTGGTTGAAAATCATTGTAGAGTGAATGTTTTCTTTATGAATGCATAAATTGTACGCGCTAGTTACCGATCTTGAACATTATCACATCAAATCTGCTATTGAGAATACATAGGTGTTGATGACATATTTGGAATAAGTGTGAAAATATTATATGTTTATTGTTTTGCATATAGCAAAGTATAAACACGAAAAATCGATATAATATTTCTTATATTGCTATTTTCAATGTGATGATATTATTCTACGAGATTATTTTCTGGTTATAATAATTTATATTATGAGTCTTGTTCTATCTTTGGATGTACAGTATAATACACTGCACATAGAGATATATTGTGGGTTAAAACAGAGCGATAACATACATGTATCATCTTGCAGTAGCTCAACTGGCGCTTGAAGGTGAGCAGTAGGGATACATAATTGCACTTATGTTTTGACGAACCCGAGAGTAACTATTTCTGAATGTAACTGATGAGCGTTAATCAAATTAGGCTCGCTTATTATATTTTCCATGGCTACGTTAAAGCAAAAAAAAAAAAAACAAAAAAAAATCCTACATAAAGGGGAAGGTCACGGTCAAAGATTAACTTATATAATTAATGAAAACAAATATTAAAATTTCGTCAAGCTGACTGTGCTAGTTGATTTTTACTTAAATTACATATTAATCAATTTCATATATAAAATAAAATATTTGAGGTCAAAGGTGAAGCGTTAAAATAAGAGTTAAATAAGGGTTAACATAGAGGTGTGGCAGAGTGGTCTTGCCACTGTACTGGTAATCCAATGGACCCGGGTTCGAATCCCAATATGTCAATGGGAAGATATTATTGGGATGGAATTTGTGCTGTACCTAGTTTCAGTGCATTACCACAGCACACCGAAATGCCAAAACAAAATACCCTCATTGTTTAAATGAGTAATGATTAAATAGCACTGTATGAATATTAAATAGCACTGTATGAATATTAAATAGCACTGTATGAATATTAAATAGCACTGTATGAATATTCCCATATTCAACATATGCTACAGGGGGACAATGCCTAGTGAGTTAATTGCTCAATAGGTGGCTTTCTGAGAGTGAGGGTCCGAGCCTGTGGAGTGAGACTGTGAAGCGCAGAGGCGAAGCAGCTTCAGAGATGGAGTTGGGTTCGAGCCGTGAATACAGTAGGTGCTTCGCATGTCTCACTCCCTAGACTGGAACAAGACCTCACGGGCCTCACAGTTTTCAGCGGTAGAGTGTAAAGGCTATCAGCCTATGCCCGAGAGGGAGTAGTTGAAAAAAATATATATATTTTCCCTAATCTAGTTTATTTAATGTAGTGTCACCAAATTCTGCAGCCAATTTGGTTTGTCAATGCGACGATTGTCCAAATAATTCGAGTTTGTTACTAAAAGGTCAAAGTGACAATCACAGAATATGGTCAGTTTATCTTGTTTCTTAATATGCATTCAAATTATAAACACTGTTATGGCCAGAGGTTAATGGTCAAAATATGATTTACATTATTTGCTAAATTATAGATAGATTCTCACTATACTTATCATATAATGGTAGATAAATTCTCACTATACTTATCATATAATGGTAGATAGATTCTCACTATACTTATCATATAATGGTATATAGATTCTCACTATACTTATCATATAATGGTATATAGATTCTCACTATACTTATCATATAATGGTATATAGATTCTCACTATACTTATCATATAATGGTATATAGATTCTCACTATACTGATCATATAATGGTAGATAGATTCTCACTATACTTATCATATAATGGTATATAGATTCTCACTATACATATCATATAATGGTATATAGATTCTCACTATACTTATCATATAATGGTATATAGATTCTCACTATACTTATCATATAATGGTAGATAGATTCTCACTATACTTATCATATAATGGTAGATAGATTCTCACTATACTTATCATATAATGGTAGATAGATTCTCACTATACTTATCATATAATGGTATATAGATTCTCACTATACTTATCATATAATGGTTTATTTAGAATACATAGACCCAGGTTATGCCAAAATATATCAATAAATAAATGCATAAATATTTAAGCAGATTTTGCTTACGTTGTTTAGGTACTGTTTATGCTTGTATTTTGTATTATTTTCGATACACAACTAAAGCGTCTCCAATTCTTAATGACCAAATAGGCCACACCCAAAACAACCACACTCCTTAATGACCACAACTAAAGCGGCTACATATTTCATATTCATTCTTAATCATTTAACTTGCCTTAGCTCATCTACACCTACCCATAACAATGCATGACCTCCATATAATTATACAATATCTATGTTCAATACTATACGTAGATTTACTGTAAGTGCTTTTCAATAATATGTAGTAATGCTCAAATTATACAACTCTTTAAAATGTCATCATCATATTTCTACAACTGCGCCATATTACATCTATTCCCATGCCAATAATATATATACATGAGTGAGTCACCTCCAAGTCACCTTAATTCTAAGATTTCTCCTGGACAATTATATAATATCTAGGTTATTTTAGGTAAAAAGTGCTTAATATTATGTAGTAATGCTCAACACATGAAATAAAGTACAGTATGATATTGTATTTAGGAATGCTGAAGTAATCACCTTATTATGTAAGGACAATGCCAAAAAGGCTGACGCAATTGTCAGAAGGATACACAAATACACAGCCAATGACCACATTCATGCACGGCCACAGCCAAAAACAGTCACACTCATAAAACACCCACAACCAAAAGAGCTATGCTCCTAAATGGCCAAAGCCAAAATAGCTTCAATTTGTTCTTTCTGTAGTTCTCCATGCCCGATAAGTTAAATGATCTTATGATATATGTGACACAGCCCTTGTATCTATCACAATACCCTTCGTGCAAAACCGCTTGACAACGGTGCTTGCAATTTTAATTATTAGTATTAGTATTATTTTTATTATTATTTTTATTATTATTATTATAATATTGGTGGACTTTCTCGCACATGGTTCTCTCTCCCCTTGCTATCATGTTTCCCCTTCACCCCGTTCGCCCTTCACCCATGTTGACCTTCCAGGGGCCGAGCTCTGGCGTACCTGGTCTCAATCACTGGCAGGTGAGCGGAGTGGTGCCGGTAATTAAGTACACACCTGGCCAAATGAACCCTATTTGACCCCGGACATCAAAAGCTGCACCCGGCATTGGTGGTGAGAGAGAGAGAGAGAGAGAGAGAGAGAGAGAGAGAGAGAGAGAGAGAGGTTGGTGCTTGATTGGTACAGTCACCCACATAAACCTTTCTCCCCTCTGTTGACTAATTGATGCGAAATAGAATAATTGAATCTAAGTGTAGGTTACTATAAAACAGATAACTAATCAGACAGATAAACTACATAATTGTTGATTATATTAGCAATCTAAACGTTAAATATACTTCAATATATGAATGGAAGATGAGGTGCTGAAACTTGCTGACGACTGTTCATCTGGACAAATAATTAATATACAACGTCAGTTGCTGTTAACAATGCAATATTCTTTACCGTTAGGGTTATTTGTTTAAATTAATTCATCGTGGCTAAATATGTGTGTATTACTGAAAACACTTTCTATACAGGGCAACCCTTATATAACTTACATCGTGCACTTGATATGTATAATATTGCATGGGTCAATAACTTTGATTAATTGATTGTATAATCAAGTTCAATAGTCATGGAACATAATTTTCACAATGTTGACGTAGTTTTATTATAAAATATATTAATATATCTCCTTGAAAATTATGACATGATAAAGGCATGCAGATATGATTATTTATATTGAAAGAGAAGCAGCACAGACATTATTGGGATATTTCCAGAATTTTGACCGAGTGTTTACAGTAAAGAGTATATGAAGCATACGGTCCTATCCACTCATATGCTCTACCTCCAAATCAACGGAATCAGCACGGGCTCTCCCTTGGGTCCAACCTTCGCTGACATCTACATGTGCCACCTCGAGAATACTGTCCTACAAGATGAAACCCTTCACCCATCTACTTACTGTCGCTATGTAGACGATATATATGTAGTTGTACATGATGAGAAACACTTACAAGCGTTGAAGCACACTCTTGAATCCAAATCAATGTTGAAATTCACCTATGAGCTAAGTATCAATGACAAAATCCCTTTCCTAGACATACTGATCAGTAAAGAACAAGATCAATGTATTACTACTGTTTACCGTAAAACCACTGACATAGGAAAGTTCCTCAACGCTCGTAGTGAATGTCCTCAGAGATACAAAGTGTCCGTAATTAGGTCATACCTACAACTTGCCTACAGTATAAAACTTGTTCATCATGGGTTCTTTTCCACCATGAAATTAACAGATGTAAACAAATCCTTACCAACAATGGATACTCTAATACTATTGTTGACTCAGAAGTTCACGAATTCCATACACGTAAATTTAACCCTACTGCTCAACATCACCAAGACCCCAACTCAAAGACTCATAAACTATTTTACTGTAACCAAATTACACCCGCATACAAAACAGATGAAAGAGTTCTGCGAGACATGGTAACACGAAATGTATCTTGTAACAATCCACACGATAGTATAAATCTAATAATATATTATAAGAACAAGAACGTCAGTAACCTTCTCATGACAAATATCGTAACACGAACTCAAAACAACCTCCAGCATACCAATGACGTAGTTTATGAATTATCTTGCCCGAACGAAGGTTGTGAACTTCGAAACATGAACTACATTGGTATCACAACAACACTAAGCAGATGACTCACTATGCACCTACAATCTGGCTTAATCAAAGATCTTATTAAACAAAAACACAAATCTACCCTCAGTAAAAAATAATTAACAGATCACACAAAGATTTTATAGTATTGCCAAGACACTACACGGCTCCAAATAACAGAAGCCTTACTAATCCGAGACCAATAACCGACACTAAACAACCAAACCACTTGCCAAGATCGAGTACTGACTCTGTTTAACCAAAATACACGAACAACACATATGCAACGCTATACCGAGGCAATGAACACTCCCAACAACCACACGCACACACGCACACACACTCACACAGAGAGCCCCCCATACAATCTAAGACATCAGTCACATTTGAGCTCGTTAGTCCCGACAATTAACTCTGGTGTATTTTAGTGACATGTGTACGCTCATATTTTAACTCTAACTCATATATATATCTATATATATACAACTATATATATATCTTTTTTTTAGATTAAATTAATTTTGCGTAGTTCTATATATAAGTTATAATTATATATTTTGTTTAATGCGTGAGAACACTCATTTGTTCTTATACACAAATTTCAACTATTGTACTTCATATTTGGAAGAAACATATTAATTTATATTTGTATTAAGTATAACAGGTATAAATCTACTGAAGATGTGCAAAGGAAGCACGAAACGTTTAGTGAATAAATAATATGACAAATAATATAACAGTTGGTGTCTTATTCAACACCTAATTGAAAATATATAATCATGAATTTTGTAAACTTAATATATAATTTGAGTGATGAAATCAAACATACAGTGAGAAACATTGAGAACTAAAACAAGTACATGGTTAGTAAACAAATAAATATGCCATGGTCTTTAATAAATTTTGCCTCAATGAAAACATACTGCCCACTTATACGAATATATATATATATATATATATATATATATATATATATATATATATTGTTATTGTAACTTCTTGGAATTTGCTCTTCAATTCTTAGTAGTTCAGGGCAATAATATATGATACAATATTATTCAAAATTAAATATGCATTTACATTAACATAATAATGTAAAGCAAATTAATAAAAAAAGACAAAGTAAACTAGTGCAAACATAATTTTAGTAAATACTTCAATAATTGTTTGTCCTTCATTATAGATATACCATACGTACACTCAAGGAAAAACTAATCATTACATGGGTGAGCTGAATATATTGTATATGTGTGTGACCGGAATCAACCAGATGAAACATATGTTTGTACTGTATTGTTGCAAGATTTTTACCCACTTCCAGAATGTTTAGAGCATTAGTATAAACAAAAAAATCCTTGATTGTACTTCAATATTACGTTTAATTTGTATATTTTTAATTGTTCATCTACATATTTACACAGTTTTGGGTTATCATTCTCCTGACTCAACAATTCAGACAGACAAGTAAAGTTTAAGAATTGGAACCTTTGATGGCATTCAGCAGACTTGAGACATTCAATGAGAACATTAGCCTAATTCTGAACTTTGTTTAACCCCTACTGTGCAAGAGGGTATTACTATAAATTTACCGTCCACTACCCTGCATTGTGGCAAAAATGACTTCAGAGTCAAGAGAGAATATCCTCTCACTCCAAAAGTTGGAGGAATACTGTTCCACTTGGATACAGGCTGAGAAGTGTTGCCAAGGTTTCAGAGCAGTGCGTATAAGTCACGGTACCTGCTATCGCTCGATACGGGCAGTTACAAGGACCGCATAGTACTGACGGCGATCTTCCATCGCTGGTACTGACGAGTGACTTCATTACTGATGGCTGTATACCGTCGCTGGTACAGTAAGGGTAAAGTCACATTGGCATAACCTTAGGCCCCGTACACACGAGCCTTAAACTTGTCATGAAGCATGTTCCAAACATTGCGTCGGACATATTTACATACTCGTTTTGACGTTCAAACCAACGAGGATGGAAACCTTGAGGGGCAAGCGAACTAGAAAAGTGATACCTGGACGAGACCGAAGAGTAGCCAAGTGTCATTTTCAAATGCTTTGAGTACTTTCGTTGTTGTTGTTGTCGTTGTTGCTGAGCTCACGCTGCATCCATATTCTTAACCCCTTCAGTACCAGCGACGGCAGAGAGCCGTCTGTAGATAAATCACTCCCCAGTCCCAGCGACGGCAGAGAGCCGTCAGTAATATACATTCCTTGTAACTGCCAATATCGGGCAGTGCCTGGTACCACGACCGTTTGAGCATTTCTCTAGAGTTGGCAACACTTCTCAGCTTATATCTAAGCCGCTACAGGCTGGGAGAACCAGTATTCCTCCATCTTTTGAGGTGGGAGGTTGTTATATCTTGCCATTTTGACCACATTGCTTGGGACTGGGGTGGACTTTTGTCACAGTACCTTATGGTACAATAGGGGTTAATGGCGTTAGTGTCGATCTGCATCGTCTTCATGTCATCGACTTAGCTATATAATTTTGAGCTTGCAATGCACACACCTGAGTTTGGATTTCCAATTAACGTAAATATCGTAATAATATTTATAAATTATGTTGGGTGACGAAAAAAATAATGCTGACAAAAAACAACAATTAATTTCAGCAGATGGACTCACAGAGGTAAGGTTGATGTTGGTGGTCAGTTATATTTTCCTTTATGAAGCCTGAAAAAGGGATTAATGCTGGTCCTTATGTCTCACCAAAAACCAAGACCCTCTCTTAGAAATATATATATGAGGAAAGCAAGGATCCTATAATTATAGTTTCCCTAAAGCAAGTGAAAGGTAGATCGTATATTGCCGAAGTCAGGCAATGTAAACATTAGGCTAATTGTGAAAAACTCAGGCAGGGCGACATATATTATCTAACAATTTTCAGTAATTTTTCTGATATCTCACTGCTCTGTATTAAGATTATCCAAGTTTACCTAATACTATTTTTGTTTTGTTTTCCACACATCGGCGTAACTTGTGGATTTGAGCCACAGGGTAATCCAGTATTCAGTTTCCGTAAACTAATCTATATAAACACCCTTCCTGCCCGGGTGTTATTTTAAAAGGACACACCTTGAGATGGCCCAGAGCCCGGGTGTCCTTTTAAACTCCATAAGCTTGAAAGCTTCCTTAAGCGTGCTTTGAAAACCGTGCGGCAAAACGTTTGTAAACAAACCTGATCGGAGCGCCACCAAGCGTTAACAACAAGAAGGAGAAGTCCGACCTTGTCTTCCATTACCAGTTATAGTGAAAATTAGGGTCCCAACGTGTCCGATATTGCTTAATTCGCGGCAAAACAGCCAAAACTCTCTCCCCGAAAATCGTCATCACACCTGAACCAGTTGACCCAGAGAGCTCTACTCAACGCCAGTCTAGAGATACAAGTAAGGGCTACATTTTGAGATTTAAGTGAATTCTCTAGCAGTTAAAAATAACAAAAATAGGCCTATGTTTACATACAACGTTTTTTGGCCAGATCGCCCGGATAGGAGTGCCGTCATTTAAAAGGCCAGCCCGGGGAGGAAGGGTTATGGTTCGAATCCCATCCCGGTGGATCAAATATATGCTTTCATTAATTATATTGGAGATATTTAGTGTTAGGGTGAAATTAATATAATATATAATTATGTATTGTATGTTATTATCCTTAACCATATTATATTAGGGCTCCGACATGACACTACTTTTATTGACATGACGTGTTAAACGTAATATATAGAATAATAATGCAGTCTGTTGCGGGTTGTAAAGTAATTAATTAATATAGATGTGAGCACAGCTGTTTAAGGTATATTTCATTATTATTTATTCCCATTACAGACATTATACGAAAATTATAAAATAATCATTGTGGTTCATTTCAATTGTTTCATGCGAGGAAATTAATAATATGCTAGTTTCTTCTTTACTTCGTTGAATATTTAACGCACAAAGAGCGGGTGGTAGGGTATTTTACACTGTGCTGCCCAGCATTTTTTTTTTTACCCTAAATAGGGTTGTTTCCGTGCTCATTTTCATGGATAAACAAGACTCAGAGCATAAAACAAGTATCTATCCCTGAAAGGGCGTAAACAGAGCTTTCCAATGACACCCGAACCATCCTTCTACGACCACTGGTTCTCTTGCAACGATCGTGCAACACGAGTGCAAAAAACCTAAAATAAGGTAATTTCCGTACATAATTTCCTGTGTAGCGAGTGAGAGAAGGGGGAGGAAGGTGGAATACAGTTCAGTACATCCACGGTTGTCGTGGGGAGTGGTCATAAGGTTACTACGCTCGTCCCACCGCTCAGCTCTCTCTCTCAGCAACATTACGTGCTGAAAATGGAACTCGACAGATGTCGTGCACCGCCACATAGTCCAAATTTATTTAACTCGACAGATGTCGTGCGCCGTTGGTTAAGGGTTAAAGACAAAATACACAATTACTAAAATGTCAGGTTTAAACATTTGGTTATTACTTATCCTCACTATTGATATAATATGGGTTAATTTGATTAGGTGAATACATTATAACATTATCACAATACTCTGATGTAAACCAAGTCAATCCTATACAATTTCAAAATAATGTTACTGGTCGCTTTATATGAGTATGTTATTTAATTGGTCACTACAATACTTATTTTGTCAGTCCGAAATTAAATTTTTGCAGTTAAATTTTGGATATCCTGAAACATTTATAATTTACTTTAATATTTTCACTCATCTTAGTCATTTATGAATAGAACATGTCTTTGTAAATGCCATATTAAAATGCGTAGAACCAACCTGAGCAACGCTAGATAATCTTATAACTGCGAACATTTAATTTCGAGCAGACTATAGGCCTAGTATCGTATATATTATGGTACAGTAATAGACTTAATAGAGGTAATGAAACAATTAAGTTGGTAAATATATCCAAAAGGAAAAAAACAATGGTATTATCATTTATGTTATACAACGGTGGCGATTCTGACATTAGTAACGTGTGTATGTTGGGGTTGCTTAGTGTTACGTCCTGGGATATATAAACACTGGGCTCTTTCTATTGGACTAGGTATGCGGCAACAAGCAACAACGGAAAACGCTAGATCCAACCCTCATCTATAAACCCAGGCAACAAACCACCCTAAACCGTCAAGAGTCCTGCCTGGACAACAAGGTATCCTATGACTCGGTTACAGGGGGCACGCACTATAGACTGCTGATAGTCAAGCAGGCTATATATTAAAAGATCACACAATTAAGTTGACTTAAAGCTTCAAGGAAAAGATAGATAACGGAATTAAATTGCAGAAACAATTTAATAACAAACTAGAAGAAAGTACATTTAACGTTACGTTAATTAATACAACTAATCACCCCTGCGTGCAAGAAGGTGAAAGCAAACAGTCCTCAAAACATCGTACAGGTAGACAAGATGCAGGTTTCTAAACTGCATGCGGCTACTGTAGGATCTGATGCTTAGCAAAGAAAGTAAGTTACGGATTTAGAGAACTCTTAACTCATAAGCAGGAATAAATACTAGTGATAGGCCATACAGTGTATAATGGCATAGGTATAATTAAATAAAGGTAGCAACTCGCAACATAACCACATACAGGTGTGCTTCTCACTCTTAGTCAGGCAAGCCTGCTCGGACAGAGTCTCTAAGCCACACCCTGACTCACAATGATCACAAAAACGGTAAACTGTGTCACAATAACAACCATACAGAGATAATAAACCCCTAGCTGTTAATCTGCCAGGTGGCAGAGGTCTAGCCGGAAGATATAGGCTTCGGATACCCGGGCTGAGCCACCTGCTCTAGCCTAGGGACGTTCCCAAGTCTGTGCGCCAAATTACTCTAATTGAAAGGGTGCTCTCTTGAGAGACTCAGATCGCAAGTATCTGACTCTCTCCTGGCGACCCTAAAACAAAAGCAAGATGTGCTAGCGCAGTGCTGAGTGGACTAGGCAAGGGCCCTCACACAACACAACACTAGACACACAGGGACACAGACAAGAAAATGCCACCAGACTCCCACGGGTATCCTAGTAAAGTCGTGCGGGTCCACTGGACTCGCACAAGCAGACTTTACTTAAAGGATCGCAAAAAGCCTCCCTTCCGGTCTAGCCCATGCTAACCTGACACAAGAACACACTAGCAAGCATGAAACCACCAAATATGAGACAACAAAAAAGCTTCCTAGGTCTCATTAACAATTAAATCTCTGCATAAGGCCCAAAATCCTATCTAGTTATCTGAGAGCTTGTCTAATACAAAAATAGATATAAGGTCTATCAAGGGGATGGGATAATTAAATAGATTGGTGAAGTAGTGGAAGGAAGGTATACAAAGTAAGAGAGAAAGTTTCTAAGTCGGGTTGAGAGGGATAGATATCAAGGGGGTCCGAAGGGTACGACAATGAGGTGAGCTCTGAGTCTTGAATCTGTCTGGACCCCACCCTAGGCATGCAAAATACATCCCATGCTTGGCAACACTCAACACAGTTGCCGGGTCAAAATCCTCTACCCCTTGCGTGAGTCGAAACTAAGCCTAACGTTGTAATCAAATTGGGAACATCAGGCTCGTCCCAAGCTAGACTCTCCGCGCGAAGCAACGTCCCCCAGCCGGTCTCTCTCTCCCGCTCGTCTCCTCCCACTCTCACTAGACTTACATCTTATATATTATAATGAAACAATCAACTATCGAGAATAAAATATACTAAGATGCGTTGGTTAAGAATAAGGGCAGCTACAAGCTGTGAAACAACATAAGAATATCCCAGACATTAGTTACATTGTCGTAGGATATATACTAAGGAAAAGCTGGCCGGCCGGCTGCCGCCAGCCGGTTTCTAAACGGCTGGGCAGCCGACGTGCGCGCATGCCCGCATGTGGCTACTATGCAGGAGCATCACACCTCCCCCAAGATATAAGACCCTTGACTAAGTTCTTCATATCTAACAGAAAGCTTCTCATAGTAGCACACACTGTTGCGACACAAGGCACTATATATAAAAAAAATAAAGACTGTTGCGCTCCACCGAGCAAGTTCAACTAACTTAGCGACAATAAGCGAAAACATTCAACTTAGATACTGCTACAACATCTTATACAAAATTCTACACGTTATAAAAATAAAGAGTTTTTATAAGGTTTTTGCTTTTTAATTTTTGTTTATTTTTCGGCTGAACTACAGTGACAGCCTATTTTCCTCCACACTCAACCCTCAATCCTGTGGCAGTCTAACCAACATCATCCACCCTTGATAGACAATCCGCTATCACGTTATCAGAACCGGCAATATGGCGTATGTCCAGATTATACTCCTGAAGCATGAGTGACCACCTGGTCAGCCTCATATTCCGGTTATGAAACTGATTCAAGAATTTCAGAGGGTGATGATCGGTATAAACCACTACGACTGGTCCGAAAGCAGGAACATATACATCGAAGTGCCTGAGCGCCAGCACTATCGCCAGAAGTTCTTTTTCAATTACAGAGTAATTCCTTTGTGCACTATTGAATTTTTTACTGTAAAAACTCACTGGATGTTCGATACCTTCATCATCTGTCTGTAACAAGACAGCCCCAGCCCCTACGCCACTGGCATCAGTCGCCAGCTGAAAAGGTCTGCTGAAGTCCGGGGCCCTGAGTATGGGGTGGGTACATAACAGGTGTTTCACCAAGGAAAACGCCTCTGCACACTCAGGAGACCACCGGAACTTCTTGTCCTTAGCTAATAAGTCAGTTAAAGGTGCAAGTACAGTCGAATAGCCTTTGATGAAGCGTCGATAATAGCCTATCATACCTAGAAACCGCATGATTTGTTTCTTAGTCGTAGGCTGGGGAAACTGATCGATGGCTTTGATCTTTGTCTGTGGAGGGCACACCTGACCCATCCCCACCTCAAACCCCAGGTACAAAACTGTGGCTTTGACAAAATCGCACTTACCCCGGTTTACCACCAAACCTGCTTCATTCAGTTTATTAAAAAGCTGTCCAATGTGGGCACAGTGACTGTTAAAATCATCGTCGTATATTATGACATCATCTAGGTACACCGTACAGTTGGGAATGTCGGATACAATGTCGTTCATTAATTTCTGAAACGTTGCAGGGGCATTTTTCAGCCCGTATGGCATAACATGGCAACGATATGTGGCACCGTCCACCACAAACCCACACACCTCTCGCGCTCGCTCAGACAAGGGCACTTGCCAATAACCCTTAACAAGGTCTATCTTAGTGAGGAACTTGGCTTTTCCTATCTTATCCACACTGTCGTCCACGCGAGGGAGAGGGTAGGCATTTGTGGGGTTAAACCATTCAACCTGCGGAAATCTATACAAAACCGCACCTTGCCATCTGGTTTGGGCTGCAGTGTGACGGGGGAAGTCCACCTTACTGCACCCTCAGAAATCAGCCCACGTTTCAGCATATAATCCAGCTCTTCCCTAAGTGCGGGTAATTTAATAGGGGGAACACGGTATGGCACTTATTTAAAGGGCGGGTGGTCCCCAACATCGACATCGTGCACCGCTTGAGTAGTGAGGCCAGGATGCTCCGCGAAAACAGCTGGGTTTGAATCAAACAAGTGCTGCACAGCTACACGCTGTTGCTCAGGCAGGTGCAATATCAACTCGTGAGCCACTTGTCTAGAATACCCCGCCCACTGATCCGCAGAAACATGGCAATCCCAATTATCCTCCTCCGCAGCTTGACTGTCCCTTCCTCCTTCTCCACCACGATCGCTGCAGATCAACACCGGGACAGTGAGAGGCTCGGAGGGGCGCCTCACATACTCTTTCATCAGATTTACATGGCAAAGTTGGTTCTTTTTCTTACGATCAGGAGTAGCTACTAAATAGTCGAGATCAGAAACCTTCCTTACAACCCGATACGGACCAGAATACTTGGCAGACAAGGGGTGTCCCACCAGAGGCAGTAGTATCAGTACCTCCTGATCTAGTTCAAACTCCCTCAGCTTCACCTTCTGGTCGTATCTGTCCTTCATCTGAGCTTGTGAACTCTTAAGGTTCCGACCTGCTACCTCCAAGCTCTTTAGCATTCTCTCACGGCTTTCAACTACATACTTTAGAAGCGAGCATGGCTTTGTGACTCCCTCCCAGATCTCCTTGACTATGTGGAGGGGCCCTCTGACCCTGTGTCCAAAAACCAACTCGTTCGGGCTAAATCCCAAGCTCTCCCCAGGTACTTCTCTCGCAGCAAATAAAACGTATGGGAGACCTAGATCCCAGTCCTTCCCATTTTCCATGCAATAACACCGCAACATACTCTTGAGAGTCGAGTGCCACCTTTCCAAAACTCCCTGACTCTCGGGATGGAAGGCAGATGACACCACAGACACTATCCCATGTTGCTGCATGGTCTGCTTAAACAGAGCAGAAGTAAAATTGGATCCCTGATCAGACTGGATCTCCTGAGGGTAGCCATAACGAGAGAAATAGACAAGTAGGTTTTTGACAACAGTCTTAGCCATCCCGTTGCGCATGGGGTAAGCATCTGGATACCGTGTTAGTAAAAATTTATTGCCGGCACTAGTGGGGGGCAATGGGCCAACTATATCGATAACTACTTTGCTGAAGGGCGGCCCAATGACAGGGATGGGTTGCAACGGGGCTCTCGGGATGACCTGATTGGGTTTCCCAACAACTTGACAAGTGTGACACTGTGACACCCATGACACGACACTCGCCTTTAACCCAGGCCACCAGAAAAGCTTGCTCAGAGCTGCCTCCATCTTACGTGCCCCCAGGTGCCCTGCCAAAGGCACATCATGAGCTAATCTCAATAAGCTCTCACGGCACACCCTCGGTACTACTAACTGGTCCACTAACCCTGACCCGCCATCCCACTTTTTCTTGGGATCCTGATGTCTCCGATACAAGATCCCCTCGGACAAGGAATAATCACCAGGCTGCGCATCCCCATCGCACTCCAGTTCGACAGCACCATTACCACACGCCCTGACTTCAGGATCTTCCAGCTGCAAGGAACATATATCAGCAGGTGCGAGATTATCCAAGTTCATCTTAAATAATTTATTTCCACCTCCAATGTCCCGCTGAGCCATCCTTTCCTCACGCTGCGCATAACGATGCTGCCGCAGAGTCTCTTCCTGCCCTGCACCTGCACTAGCGGTGACAGGCCCCGGGGCCTCTCCAGACTGTAACATAGGTGCCAATAATGAGTCACCAAGAAACACTGCCGGCTCAAATCTCTCCAATTGACCAACACTTCCCGCTTTCTTGTGACCTTTCCTCCGCAGTTTGATAGACTGAGGTGGTGGCTGCAAGGCTCCGGATGTCTGAGAACGCGTCACAACACACGCCATGGTTTGTACGCTACACTTCTCAACCCACTCCTGTTCCTCCCTACTAACGTCGGCCGCCTTCTCGGCAACGACTAAGGGTGAAACCTTAGAAGCAGGCACCGCAAAGTCGTTGCCGAGGAGGAGGTCGACGCCCCCAACAGGCAAGTTCTCTACAATTCCTACATCCAGCTCCTTCGCCACACCACCCACCTCCAGCTCCATCCGCACCAGCGGGTAGGACTTCGTAGCATTGATCCCCTGAACTACCACCACCCGATCAGCGTTAATCGGTCTACCAGTAAAGTTCCTTAACAAGTTCTGAGAAGCCTCCATATCACGCAATAGCTTAACTCCTCGCCTTTCGCCAGCCCACCTCACAAAACCATGCCCTCTATGACCCCCAAAGACGTCGCGGACAGGGTTCGAGCCTTCCGGACTCTTGAACACAGGCTGTGTCCCAACCTCTGACGAACTACCCTTGGCAAACTCAGAAGATATAGGCGACACCCCTATGCTGCGGGCCAATGACACAACCTTGTTTGGTGGCTTTTTCGGACAAGCATTTGCAAAGTGACCCTCCTTGTGACATGCAAAGCACTCTTTACTCTTTGGTTTCCCTTGGAAGTGGGAGGTACCATTAGACTTCTTATACGGGACGGTATTTGGTTTATGTTCAGTTTTATTGTCAGTGCTAGATGGTTTTGTGTATTTATGTGTATCAAAATTCTTGGGAGGGGGAGGGGTACGATCCTTTGCACCCGACTCACTCCTAGCTGCTGCTCCGCACCCTAGAATTAATGACAGACGGAGGTCAGCCATTTCTGCTGCCTCCTGTTGAGTTCTAGGATTTTGTTCCTTTATATTTAATGTTAAATCCCCGCCTGTGCACTTAAAGAACTGCTCCAAGAGAACCAGCTCGCTCAACTCCTCAAAAGTAGCTGCCCTCTCAGAACGCAGCCAATGTCGTAGTGCATCAGACAAGTCCCGGGCGTGTTCTAGGAAGGTACTATCCTTGCCCTTAGTAACACCCAGAAACTTCAAGCGGTAAGTTTCTGGTTGTAACTCATAGGCCCGTAGCACAGCCTTCTTTAGCTCATCATAAACTACACAGGACTCTAAAGGTAGTGCATCATACGCTTTTAGCCCCTTTCCTAGGAGTCTTGATGAAATTAATGCTGCCCACTTTTCCTGAGGCCACTGGTGTTCCTGACACTTCTTCTCAAAGCGCATAAAAAACTCAGTCACACATGATTCATCGAACACAGGAACTAGTTTAAGCAGGTGCGACAATGATTGGTCCCGATGTCTGTTACCTCCCCCAATATTTCGCCCTGTTACCTCCACTCGAGATCTCTCCAGCTCCCTGTCAGCCCGATACCTAGTAGACTCTGCCTGCAGTTCAGCCTCTCGTATAGCTGTTCTCTCTGCAGCCTCAGCCTGAGCTCTAGGAACCTCAGCCTGCACACTAGTCTGTCTCTCGGCAGCCTCAACCTGAGCTCTAGCCTGTCTTTCGGTAGCCTCAACCTGAGCTCTAGCAACCTCAACCTTGGCCATCTCAAGCCGAAACAACAAATCTGGAGTCAACCCTTGAGGAGGGGAATGTGCATTTAATGGAGAGGGTCCCTGTGATTGAATTCCACACTGCCATTGACCATCAACTTGGGGGTATGTACTAAATTCAGGCACCCTGACGTTTGATATGGGGGTAGAGTGGAGGGGGGGCTGGGGACCAGGGCCCCCAGTCGCCTCTCCACCCAGGTCTCTCCCTTCTAAACCCAATATCAAAGTCCTCAGCTGATCTTTCCTCATGCCACTTAACACCTTACGAGCCCTATTGCGTTTATATATACCGCCCAGCGGGGTGTTTTTAGCCAAAATAGGGCTGTTTACGTGATCATTTTCATGCCTAAATAAGACCCAGAACGTAAAACAAGTATCTATCCCTGAAAGGGCATAAACAGAGCTTTCGAATGACACCATAACGATCCTTTTATGATGGCTAGTTTTCTTGCAATAACCGTGCAACGCGAGTGCAAAAAGCATGTAATTAGGCACTTTCCCCATACAATTCCGTATATAGCGAGTGAGAGACGGAGGGAGAAGGTGGGATTCGTGTCAGTAGGTTCGCCGCGGTGGTCTGGAGCAGTCATACGCTCGCTACTCTCCTGCCACCACTTGTCTCTCTCTCTCTCAGCAACATTACGTGCTGAAATTGCCACACGACCTATGTCGAGCACCGCCACATAGTCCAGCTTTATTTAACTCGACTTATGTTGCTCGCCGATAGTTAAGGGTTAAACCCTGGTGACCCTGAAGACCTGCCACACACTTTAAGCCATACTTATTCAGCTTCAACACCCTGGCAGCGGTAAGGGGCACCTCTAAAAATCTTCTAGCACCTTCCTCGCTATCGACTAGCCACTCCACAGGTCTTTCTCCCTCCGAGCCCGTATCGTGACCTGACCCATCACTGTGTTCCGATGTATTAGACATGTTTGTGTACTGCAGTAATTATCACGGTTATAGAATGTGTGTTATCTCCTATGCAAGTGTGTATATACTAATGTTATTTAAAGTCTTTAATGTGTTATATAGGTTGCTCCAAAAAAAAACACTATGTCCACTGTATTCCTCTAATCATAAGGAATCTCAAAACAAATGACCACTATATTCCTCTGTTCAGTAAATCCTATGCAAGGTCGCCATTTGTTACGTCCTGGGATATATAAACACTGGGCTCTTTCTATTGGACTAGGTATGCGGCAACAAGCAACAACGGAAAACGCTAGATCCAACCCTCATCTATAAACCCAGGCAACAAACCACCCTAAACCGTCAAGAGTCCTGCCTGGACAACAAGGTATCCTATGACTCGGTTACAGGGTGCACGCACTATAGACTGCTGATAGTCAAGCAGGCTATATAAAAGATCACACAATTAAGTTGACTTAAAGCTTCAAGGAAAAGATAGATAACGGAATTAAATTGCAGAAACAATTTAATAACAAACTAGAAGAAAGTACATTTAACGTTACGTTAATTAATACAACTAATCACCCCTGCGTGAAAGAAGGTGAAAGCAAACAGTCCTCAAAACATCATACAGGTAGACAAGATGCAGGTTTCTAAACTGCATGCGGCTACTGTAGGATCTGATGCTTAGCAAAGAAAGTAAGTTACGGATTTAGAGAACTCTTAACTCATAAGCAGGAATAAATACTAGTGATAGGCCATACAGTGTATAATGGCATAGGTATAATTAAATAAAGGTAGCAACTCGCAACATAACCACATACAGGTGTGCTTCTCACTCTTAGTCAGGCAAGCCTGCTCGGACAGAGTCTCTAAGCCACACCCTGACTCACAATGCTCACAAAAACGGTAAACTGTGGCACAATAACAAGCATACAGAGATAATAAACCCCTAGCTGTTAATCTGCCAGGTGGCAGAGGTCTAGCCGGAAGGATATAGGCTTCGGATTCCCGGGCTGAGCCACCTGCTCTAGCCTAGGGACGTTCCCAAGTCTGTGCGCCAAATTACTCTAATTGAAAGGGTGCTCTCTTGAGAGACTCAGATCGCAAGTATCTGACTCTCTCCTGGCGACCCTAAAACAAAAGCAAGACATGCTAGCGCAGTGCTGAGTGGACTAGGCAAGGGCCCTCACACAACACAACACTAGACACACAGGGACACAGACAAGAAAATGCCACCAGAAAATGCCACCAGACTCCCACGGGTATCCTAGTAAAGTCGTGCAGGTCCACAGGACTCGCACCAGCAGACTTTACTTAAAGGATCGCAAAAAGCCTCCCCTCCGGTCTAGCCCCTGCTAACCTGACACAAGAACACACTAGCAAGCATGAAACCACCAAATATGAGACAACAAAAAAGCTTCCTAGGTCTCATTAACAATTAAATCTCTGCATAAGGCCCAAAATCCTATCTAGTTATCTGAGAGCTCGTCGTTAATACAATAATAGATATAAGGTCTATCAAGGGGATGGGATAATTAAATTGATTGGTGAAGTAGTGGAAGAAAGGTATACAAAGTAAGAGGGAAAGTTTCTAAGTGGGGTTGAGAGGGATAGATATCAAGGGGGTCCGAAGGGTACGACAATGAGGTGAGCTCTGAGTCTTGAATCTGTCTGGACCCCACCCTAGGCATGTGAAATACATCCCATGCTTGGCAACACTCAACACAGTTGCCGGGTCAAAATCCTCTACCCCTTGCGTGAGTCGAAACTAAGCCTAACGTTGCAATCAAATTGACAACATCAGGCTCGTCCCAAGCTAGACTCTCCGCGCGAAGCAACGTCCCCCAGCCGGTCTCTCTCTCCCGCTCATCTCCTCCCACTCTCACTAGACTTACATCTTATATATTATAATGAAACAATCAACTATCGAGAATAAAATATACTAAGATGCGTTGGTTAAGAATAAGGGCAGCTACAAGCTGTGAAACAACAAAAGAATATCCCAGACATTAGTTACATTGTCGTAGGATATATACTAAGGAAAAGCTGGCCGGCCGGCTGCCGCCAGCCGGTTTCTAAATGGCTGGGCAGCCGACGCGCGCGCATGCCCGCACGTGGCTACTATGCAGGAGCGGCACATTAGCCAAAACGATCAGTATTCAATATAGTAGCTGTGTGAAGTATATAGACAAATTCCGTAGAATTTGTTCAGCAATATTAGTACCACATCCATACACTAGATGGCGTTGGTTGCAGCCTCAAATCAATGCCAGACACCACTATCTATTTTATCATTTTTTAGAATGGAAGGCATAGGAAGTTTCCTATCTCCAGAACCTGTAAACTTGTTCCGAAACATGCTATCATCACTGGTGTGGACGTTTCTTGCCGGGAACAAGTTAGAGAATAATCACTTGACAAGAACTGAACGTATTTAGTGGGTTACAGAGTGTTGGTATGGAATGTTTAAGTTTATGTTGAGGGACCCGCAGAGGGCCGCAGAGGGTGGCATGATATGTGGGGTTGTGCATTACGACTAGTGGTTGGGGACAGGATCAAGAGAAGGATCAGGAATAGGTATTTAATGATTGGTGATCCTAGTTCTAAAAGAATCAAGAGTGGGGCTATTAACTACATGAAATGGGAGGTGGTTCTCACATTTGGATGCTGCAGGGAAAAAATTGTTGTCTAAATATGTCCGTGCTTTCTTGATATGTGTGGTATTTTAGGTTGTGGCTGCGTCTTGTAAATTGTATACTTGTAGGGTGTAAATATATATCTTTGTCTATGTCTACTAAGTTGTTAGTGATTTTATATAACATCTGTTGTCTGTGCATTTGTCTTTTTATTGCAAGTGGGTTATCGTAAATACGATAGGCTACGACTCTTTTCTGATCCCGTATGTCTCTATGACGTCACGGTCACTCCTGCAGCACGACGTAGGACGAGTAGATCGTATATTATAAGATTGTAAATAAGTTAAGTTATAAAAGGCCTAATATGCTATTAAGCAATATTGCCATGGTCGTACATAGTATATATGAATTTATCGTATATATTAATATAATTTATCGTATAGAGCAACCTAGATGCAGTACGATAATTTGGGCTCCTGGCGTTTGCCAAGGCAGCGAGGTGTGCCTTTGAGGAAGGCAGAGCCTTCACGAACACCGACCAGTTAACATCTATTTTCCGCCCTCAGTTGATCGTGCTTTTGTGCCTCTAATCAAAATACACTGACAGCAATACAAACAGCTACACCATCACGACGCTCTCATCGACGCCATGACTGACTGCCAGATAAGCATAATATTCATGTCCATTCCCATGTAATCATTTATTCTTTCTTTAACTTGACTCGAGTCTCGGGACCGAAGTCTCGTTCCCCGTTCCCCGCCATATTGGGTAAACGTTCTCCCTTGCCTCATTGCCCCGTGGAACTATTGGTGAGTTAATTCCTGGCTAATATTAACCCTTATAACCTTACCCTATATATAAATTTATTATGTGAGACCTTTGGATAAAAATTAGCTTGTTTCAGATTGAATTCAATTTAGATATGGAGTAGTTTTAATTTAGATTGATTTGATTTGATTCATTATAGCTTAGTAATATTTAACTTCCATAGTTTACCACAATGGTGCCCAGACACGGGAATTAGCTACCAGTAAGGGATTTTTAAGGCAATGAGCAAGGGGACATATAACAGGATGCAGGAACAACTCTATGATAATCTGGTAGGACTAGCCAAGCGGTGGTTAGAGCCGGAATGCAGGGTCACATCGTTGCACCTGCCCAAATCCTGCATCCCACCCATCATCTTTCCCCATTAATTTTCTTTTCCATTTCAAACATCCTGTGACATACGACCTGACCTAAAAAAATATCTTGTTCAATATGACCCTTTAGTAGGTATTGCTATTTTGTGTACTATTTTTTCTCCATAGCATAGAAGTCCGCCGGTCGGCGTTTCTTAACTAGACTACTATTTTGCCGTTGTTTTTGTAACATTTAGATACATAGCCTATAGGCTTACAGGCACAATGAGTAAACAGGAAGAGACACCGTCGAGTGGGGTGCTGATCAAGGCCCCTAAAAATCAAAGGGCGTGACTTCGGGGAGTATTAAATAGGCTAATTGTAGACGTCAACACTTTCATCATTACTGCTGACCTCGAGGAATTGGAAGCTAGATTAGACATTGTCCAGGCTACCCACGGTCGTATTATGGTTCTCAATGAGGTGATTGTGGCAGACATGACAGAGGAGGAAGAGATAGTTACAGAGTGTGATAATCATGCCCTCTATGATGAACCTGTCTTTAGAGCGAAGCACATAATACAGCGTGCTGTTGCAAGTAAGAAGGGAGGCGAGAATGAGGCCCATAGAAGGGCTGACCCAAAACACACTGTACACCTTCCAAAGCTCAATCTTCCTACATTTGGGGGCAAATTGACTGAGTGGTTAGCTTTTTGGGACATATTTCGATCTACAGTTCATGAATCCTCTTTGGATAATGTCCGCAAGTTTCACTATCTGAAGGGACAAATGGAAGGAGAGGCCTTACATTTGATAGAGGGTTTTGCGGTAGTGGGTGATAATTATCTTGAGGCGGTACAATTATTAAAGTCCACAGATGGGGATCAAGAGCAGTTGAAGATGGCCCATGTCATTGCCTTGTTAAAGCTCGCAGAACCACAGTATAAGGTTGAGGAGTTAGCAGATTTTAGGGCATATATGGAGTGCCATAATCGATCGCTAGACACCCTAGGGCTCACCACACAGGAAATGATATTCATTATCTTATGTCAGAAGCTTCCTATGGCAATACTTGACAAGGTTAGATCATTTGATCTGGGGGAGTTCAAACTCAGTTCAGTAAGGAAATTAGCAATCTACAGTTGAACAAAGGGAGAAGGTATGTGTCGGGAGGGAGTGAGAATGTGGAGAAGAGGGGAACTGTAAGCATGACGGTGGGGACTAAAGAAAAGAAAGAGGGTACGTATAAGAAACCAGCTCAGATTCTATGTAAGCTATGTAACAACAAACATAAATGGAGTTTCTGTGTAAAATACCCAACAAATGAGACAAAACTAGCACAGGCGAAAAGATTGAAGCCGTGTGTAGGTTGTCTAAGTAAGTAACATGGTAAGCAGGGACAATGTACTGCTACATACTTAAGGCCCTGTCACCACTGCAAAGGACATCACTTTGATAAGTTGTGTCCTACGGCAGATAAAGTCAAAGACGTCAATCCAGAGGGTACTACAACTGTGACACTAGGTAGCACGCAAGACACCACTGTATTGCCCACAATACAGATTCCCATGGAAGGTAATGACAGTAACAAAGTTTGTCGGGTACTTCTAGATCAAGGGTCTCAACGTTCCTTTATAAAGGGGTCCGTCTTAGTGGGACTGAAGCACCGAATCGTAGGGGCTGAGACTCTTCGATTGCAGGGCTTCACAGGGGTTACTGACAAACAAGACTACGAGATAGCGGAGATTTCATATTTCTACTGTAAAAACCGGTACTTTATGACATGTATCGTAGTAGACACCCTACCAGAATATGTATCTGTAGGAGTGAAGAAGGTGGAACACGCATTACGTAGCAAAGGGGTTAACTTGTCAGATCCCATGGGAAATCCGAGTGAGGTGCATGTTTTACTTGGTGTGGATCATTATTATGATGTAGTATACCCTGGATTTAAAAAGATGTGTGGTGTAATTTTAATCCCCACTAAATTTGGATATTGCATGAGCAGAAAGATGCATACTACACAGTCAAAGGTCCAGGTCGACACGGTCTCGATATATAGAGTCAATGTAACCGCTGCAGAGGAGTTGGGAAGGGAGGATTCCCAACCTAGTGACCTAAGATGGCTGCCGAGTTCGACCTGGAACGACTGTGGAGATTGGATCACATAAGCATTAATGCTATGGAGACTGATTATGACTCGGAAGTTGCGCTACAAAGGTTTGACGAGTCTGTGAGCTACTGTGCCTCAGACAAGCAATATAAAGTTAGTTTACCCTGGAAGTACAGTGAGATAAGCCTGCCTACCAACTATGGTTTGGCATTAGGTCGCTTGCGCGCATTGCAGCGGAAATTGTCTAACGAACCGAGCACGCGCCAGGCGTATCACGATGTATTTCGGAGTTTTGAAGATAGGGGCTTTATTGAGAGAGTCGATGTCAAGGAACCGATTAAGAAGGTTAGGGTTCACTTTCTGGCCCATCATGGGGTAAGAAAAGACAGCGTCACCACACCAATACGGGTGGTGTATGACTGCTCTGCCCATCAAGGTCAACAACCCAGTCTAAATGACTGCCTGTTGACAGGTCAACCGTGGTCAACAGGTCCGTCCATGGTGTCGGACCTGTCCCAACATCTATTGCGGTTTAGGCTGGGGAAGTACGCATATACCAGTGACATCGAGAAAGCATTCTTGATGGTCAAGCTAAAGGAGGAAGATAGAGATGTTATCCGCTTTCTTTGGTTCAGCGACATTAGCGACTCTGAAAGTCCGGTCATCATATACCGTTTTCGGGTTGTACTCTTTGGGGCCACGTGTTCACAGTTTTTGTTAAATGACACAATCAAAAAACATCTAGCTGATACTCATGGGGACACAAGTAAACTATCTCGCGGATTATATATAGACAATTTGCAGGGTTCTAGCGATAGTCAGGATGATTTGTTATATACATACTGGCAAGCACGCAGATTGTTTGCGGATGCACATCTATTTCTCCGCGAGTGGGTTACTAATAGTGAAGATCTTCAGAGTTTGATACAGGTGGACGGTACGGCATCTCATAACCAGGAAAAGTCCAGAAATTTGGGGATGATCTGGCAACCTAAACATGACATACTAATTTTTCAAACAAGGTCTTTTGCTCTGTTATCCTTTGGGTCGAGAGCATTACCCGTTACCATAAGAGCTAGGATTCTAATGCAGGAAGTTTGGAGACGAAAAATAGGATGGGATGACAGTTTGCCCGAGGACCTGAATGACCAAGGGACATTGTTGTTGAATGAGCATGCCATCCTATGTACTTAACCTATACCTCGTAAAGTGGCGGCGTTCGGTGACGTAACGTTACACACTTTTTGCGATGCTAGCGCCACGGCATACGGGGTAGCCATATATGTCGTTGCTTCATTTGGGGCACATTTAGTTACTGCCCGGGCCAAGGTAGCTCCGGTTAAAAAGGTAACTATCCCTAAAATGGAATTGACTGCCATGCTGCTCTTAGCACGTCTGGTGCAACATGTACGCGCATCATACGAGAGCGAATTAAATATTGAAATCGTTCACGTTTGGTGCGATAGTCAGGTCGCACTCAACTGGATACATAGCAAGAAGTCTCTGCCAGTTTATGTGCGGAATAGGGTAGATGAGATTAGAGCCCTTTTGCCAGACGTTGCTTATCATTATGTAAATACAAAAGAAAACCCTAGTTATCTCATAACTAGGGGTATAACGGCTAACCAGTTAGTGAAGTCCGAATTGTGGTGGCAAGGTCCTAAGTGGCTGCTCCATGAAAGTGAATGGACGATTTGGCATGCTGTTGGTGAGGGACTTCTGCCACTGGAAACAGTGGCAGTTACAACCCAACCAAATGAGCCACCGGGTCCAATCATAGAGTGGGCAAGATTCGAAGACAATAATAAACTAGTCAGAGTTGTCGCTTGGGTATTGCGATATGTATCCAATATCAAGCTTAAAGTAACGGGCCATCTCTGCAACAGGGGTCACAACATTGATGCTCGTGAATTTAAAGCAGCTGAAGTAACTTTGATCAAATGGGTTCAAGTAGAAGCCTTTTCCAATGAATTAGAATCCTTGCAAAGCTCGAATAAGACATTAATGCCTAATATAGTGCGTCAACTAAGGTTGCACCTAGACAATGGCCTCATCAGGTGTGAGGGTCGCCTGAAGTGGTCGGGTGTACCAGACAGCACAAACCGCCCTATACTTATGCCAACAAGACATCACGTTACTGATCTATTGATCATACGTGCACATAGGGAAGTAAAACACTACGGGGTATGTCATATTATATCAAATTTACGTCTCACATGGTGGATACCCAGAGTTCGACAAGTAGCTCGACGCGTAGTAAGAAAGTGTGTAATATGCCAGAGACTAAAAGGTAAACCATATGCAACTGGACCAGCTCCACCTCTACCTGAATGCCGTGTAAAGCACATAGAACCTTTCCAAGCTGTAGGGTTAGATTACACATGGGCATTGAAGACGAGAGAGCATGAGAAGGTTTATATATTATTGTTTACCCGTGCAACGTCTCGAGCGGTACACCTAGAACTATGTGATAATATGTCTAGCGAAGAATTTATGCTGGCGTTTAGACGGTTTTGTGCCCGTCGTTCATTCCCTCAACTCATTCTTAGCGACAATGCTCCCACTTATGTCCAAGCATCAAAATATCTAAAGGATATGAGTAGTGATCCTACTATCATCACTTTTTTGGTAGAGAAGAAATGCGAATGGAGGTTGATTCCAGTTAAGGCACCTTGGTATGGTGGAATGTGGGAATGGTGTGTCGGCATAGTAAAGTCAGGACTCAGAGCGGTAGTAGGTGTTACGCTGGCCAGCTTGCCAGAATGTACTCGTACTCGCTAGCACTCGCCAGGGCAGTGAAATGGGCTATAATAATCGTAGAACGATGTTCTTTCTTTCTTAGTATTCATGTTGTCACAGACAGATCAGTGTTTGTCTTTATTCTTGTCTGTGACACTTGGAAGTATTTTATATCATTGATAGAGTTATAAGATATGTAGTGTGATATTTGCAAGGAGAGAGAGTGAGGGAAGCAGCGAGGTGGTAGTATGTGCGTTTGTATGTACGTGTGCATTCCTCGCTTGGGCAGGGCCACCCGCTCGTGATTGGCCGGCGGGCCTGGCGTGTCATATGACGCCTGCTCTTCATGACGTAGTGGTCTGTGATTGGAGGCCGCTGTCTTAGCTCGGTGGGTGGGGGATCCTTCCCGCGTGTCTCCTTAGAGCTTGGTATGTTGTGCTTGGTCCTAGACGTCCCGTGCATTCTGTCCCCAATCTAACCCTCTTTACTGCTGTTCCTCTCTCTGAACTCCTTCTTTACAATACTTCTTATCTTTATTCATTTACTCATCCCTTCTGGTTCTGCATACGATTTCCATAGTCGGCCAGTCGTATTACCAGCACCAGTTCTCACATACATGTTTTGCACTAGCTTTAGGGATTATTAGAGTCATAGTCACATGGAGTCATATTATTGGGTGCTTCTAATTATTGGGTTGTTCTTTGTTACTATTTAATGCTAGACAGTGGAGGGTATCTTTGGTCGTTGTCTGAGTTAAGTATATGGCAAGTCATAGCCTGTACGACTTCGACGGAGCTAGGTAGCCTGTAACCCTTGTGCATATTTTTCCTTTGCGAGCGTAGCAGTATACAAGCGAAGGGCTTTTGCCTACTCTTGCTTGTATGCTTGCTACCTCATTTTTGTTGACCTTTGAGGAGCGCCAGGGTAAGACCAGATACTTGAGATCTGGACTTACCAAGAGAGCCTCCTAGTCACTTAACGTAACATAAGGGAAATCTGTTCAGGGGAGACAGTAGGCAACGTGCATGCTTGAGCTCTGCCTAGGCTCCTTGTACCTTTTATGCCGCTACTAGACTTTATTAGTAAGAAAGACAGCATTGTGTTTATTAACTTTAACTGCGTATGCTTTAGCAATTATTCACATATTATTTTAGCCTAGGTTGTTGCATGGTGCACAACCCAGTTTGGCTGTTACTTTGGCTAAGGAAGTACTGTTTTTGAGTGGCTGTTATTAGTGCTGTCACAGAGTTGTTGCACTCCCTTGTTTTATATATATATGTATCCTACTTGTTGGTGTATTTATGATACACGCTTTGGTGTCCTGCCCCTGCATTATTTCTGTTCTATATTTGACGAGCATCTTAGAGCATCAGACGTTTTCAGAAGATTCCATATCTGTTTGCTGTAGGACTAGACTTCCAGTGTTTTCATAGAGCATTGAAGAGTTTAGTGTTGAGTTCAGACTCACACTAAAGTTAACGTAAGCATATATTATACTCCTTTATTAAATCTTGTTATAGTTTATTTAAGCATTCTTATTACTTAAGAGCATTTTATTAACGTAAGTACTCCTGTTGTGAGTAGGCTTTGCCGTCACCGGAAAGCCTTTGTAGAAGTGCACTAAACCCAGTTAATTGATGCCCCGTTATCCAGTAGATTAACTCTGGAGGGTTTAAGTGTTTTGTTCACCGGCTTAATAGTTTGAGGGTTTGGAATTAGCGTACCGTTGTTGCAGATATAGCCTATCTTCTAGTCCAATATTAAATGCCCTTGTTTATTTCGTTGTGCCGGTCGTAACAAATGGCGACCTTAGTCCAGTATATAGTGAACTGAATTTTGCATTTTTTTTTTTGAGAAATCTTATTGCCATTTGGGGTTGAATTTATTTCTCGCAGTGTTGGCAGTGGACATTGTTTTGAGGATATATGGAACTTGTTGGAGTTTATTGGTGACCTAGTATTGCACTTAAAAACATCTTCGATTTTTTTTTGTGAATAAAGCTACGCGAGAGTTTGGCTACTTTTGTCTTGACTTGAGATTTTTTTTTTTTTTTTTTTTACTCCATCATGTCACTGGATGGGTCTGAGCATAGTGAGGGTACAGTGTGAGAGACAGGCGAGAAGGTGGAGTTGGTTAACGGCATTCGAGTGGTGAACAATGAGGAGGATGCTCGGATTTTTTTGGAGGAGCCTGTGTCGGCGGACCGGGTGTCGGGACTGGACCGGTACGGACTGCAGTGTGTAGCCACGGTCTTAGGGTTTTCTGGTACTAGCGGTTTGTCAAGAAGTGAGCTGGTTACCTGTGTGCTGGGTGGGGTGCATGGGGGTTCGGGTGGAGCTGGAGCTGGGGCACCTTGTCCCAGCCCCCATTCCACTCAACTCCTATCATGGCCCCCCCTCGGGTTCCGGAGCCGAGTACGTTCCCGCAGGCCGATCTCCGCTGGAGGTTGGGTATGCCTCTAGGTGACTCACGGGGTGGGTCCCCAATAGTAGCACCCCTCTTCAAAGTTTGTCTCCCGAGATGTTGCTTCAGCTCGAGCTTGCCAAACTTAAGCAACCGGCTGAGCTCGAGCAGCGGAAGCATGAGGCTGAGCTCGAGCAGCGGAAGCATAAGGCTGAGCTCGAGCAGCGGCAGCGAGAGGCTGAGCTCAGGCAGCAGCAGCAGGAGCGACAGGCTGAGCTTGAGCTCGAGCAGTGGAAGCATGAGTCTGAGCTAAAGTATAAATATCAGGCTGAGTCGGCAAGGTATTGTGCCGATATTGACCTAGAGAAAACTTGTGTAGAGGTGACGAGGAACCGGGTCGTCCAGGGTGGTCGACCCCATGACCAGTCCCTGTCGCATCTACTAAAGTTGGTTCCAGTGTTTGATGAGTTAGGAGTTACAGAATTCTTACTCCGTTTTGAGAAAAAGTGCCGGGAGCACCAATGGCCCGAGGAGAAGTGGGCAGCCCTTGTTTCTTCACGATTGACGGGGAAAGCACTCAAGGCGTACGATGCTTTACCCCTAGAGTCTTGTATTGACTACGAGGTGTTGAAAGAGGCTGTCCTAAGGGCGTATGAATTGCAGCCAGATACCTATAGGCTGAAGTTTAGGGCTGTTCCTAAGAGAAAGGAGAGTACTTTCCAGGAACACGCTAGAGAGCTGTCAGATGCGTTTGAGAATTGGTTAAGGTCAGAGAAGGCAACTACTTTTGATGCAGTGAAGCAATTAGTGTTGTTAGAACAATTTTTCAAATGTACTGGCAGTGACTTGACTCTTAACCTGAAAGAAAAGCAACCTAAAACTCTGCAGGAGGCGGCTGAGTTAGCTGACCTCAGGTTGTCATTAATTCGTGGGTGCGGGTCTGCACAGAGAGCTGAGGCAGGTAACCAGGGGCGTACCACTCCACCCCCCCCCGAATTAAGGACACAACTAATTACCCATTTAAGAGTACTGGTGCCAATTTTGATCCCAAGTCGAAACCCTTCCCGTTAAAGAAAGGCCAGGGCCGATCCTCACCTCAGAGGAAGTCCAAGAGCGAAGTGGAGTGTTTCAAGTGTCATGAGAAGGGGCATATTGCGCGCTCATGTCCGAGCACACCGCCTACAGCAGTACAAAGGAGTACAAAGGAAATCAAGCAACAACAGGTCTAGTGACCCTTCTAGGCTGCTTGTCCTCCAAAACACTGAGGATCAATTGTCCAAACAGTGGTTTAGAGTGGGTAAGGGAACATTGGAAAGGGAACTACTGCCCTGGAACTAATGTCCGTGGCAGGATTAGGAAGTTAGTAGGGGACAGATGGGTTAGTAACTGATGGGAGGATAAAATAAAGTTATTCATTTACAAACGCAGTCAGTCGCGGGTTTGATGCGAGATATTTGTCTAGGCGAAGTTTAAATGAATCAACGGTGCTGCAGTCTATGACATCTCGGGGAAGCCCATTCCATAAGTTGACAACTCGATTGAAGAAGAAATTCTTAGCTTCGTGTGAGTTAAAAGATTTACCAATAATTTTGCAACCGTTTCCCCGCATGTAATTAGATTGGTCGATAGTGAAGTACTTACTACAGTTCATATTGTCGATGCCTTTGATGATTTTGAACACTTGAATTAAGTCGCCTCTTAATCTGCGTTGGGTTAAAGGAAATAGATTTAATTTTCTAGGACGCTCCTCGTATGGTTTGTTCTTTAGGCTAGGTATCATTTTGGTAACTACGTTGAACTCGTTCTAGCTTGTCTATATCTTTTTGGTAATAAGGGCACCAGGATTGAACGCAGTATTCCAGAAGAGGGCGGACTAAGGAATTGTAAAGGGTTTGGATAACGTCTTTGGATTTATGCTCAAATGACCTGCCTATAAAGCCAATTATTTTGTTTGCCTTCTTAACAACTTCTGAACATTGTTGGCTCGGTTTTAGGTTACTCGATATTGTTACTCCCAGATCGGTTTCTCTGTTTACATTCTTAAGCTGAGTGCCATTCATCAAATTGTTTGCTTTCTCATTTTGGTATCCGATATGTAGTACTTTACATTTATCCGCATTGAAACTCATATGCCAAATTTGGGCCCAACATAACAACTTATCTAGATTGTGTTGCATATCGTCAACTTGTTCTTTTGAGAGTACGCTATTTGCAAATTTTGTATCGTCAGCAAATTTTGAGATTGTACAGGTGAGACCCTCATCTATGTCGTTGATGTAAATTAGAAAGAGAATTGGTCCTAGTACCGATCCCTGGGGTACCCCGCTACTTACATTGGTCCATTTAGATGCCTTACCGTTTATGACTACTCTTTGCTTTCTGTCGCTGAGCCAATTTTCTATCCATTTCAACACACCATCTTGTATTCCATGCACTTTTAGTTTTAGCAGTAAACGTTTGTGGGGAACTTTGTCAAAGGCCTTTTGAAAATCAAGAGCTTTACTCTCATCGTAGAGGTTGAGGATATCGTGGAAGAAGTCTAAGTGGTTTGTTAAACAGGAACGTTTTTTACGAAAGCCGTGTTGAGTATCTTTAAGTATGTTATTTTCCTCTAAGTTATTTACTAGTCTGTCTCTTATGAGTGTTTCTAACATTTTACATACAACTGAGGTTAAGCTAATTGGACGATAGTTACTGGGTAGGGATTTGCTGCCTTTTTAGAATATCGGTGTTACGTTGGCTAGTTTCCACTGATCAGGCATATTTCCAGACTGCAAGGATTTATTAAATAGCAATGTCAGTGGTTTGGAGAGCTCATTCTTAGCTTCCTTTAGGACTCTAGGTGAGATTTTATCAGGTCCCGGTGTTTTATTTACCTTGAGTTTATCTAAACAATTCAATACTTCTCTCTCTGTAACGGTGATATTGCTTAGAACATCTGAATTATCAATCTGAATCGGCGATGGTGTAGGGATATCACTGAGGTCTTCCGTTGTAAAAACTGATGCAAAGAAGGTATTGAGGGCATGACTCATTTGTACTTCGTCTTTGGTGTATTCTCCATTTTCATCGACTAACGGTCCAACAGTTGAAGTAACTACTTTTTTCTTTCTGATATAACTATAGAATACTTTCGGGTTTGTTTTACTTTGATTCGCAACATGTAACTCCAGGGTCTTTTTACTTTGCTTAATTAACTTTTTGGCTTTGCGTCGTAGCTCTACAAATTTCACCCGTTCTTCGTCATTTTGTAAGGATTTTAATCTATCATTAGCAAACTTTTTAGCAAGCAGACAGTTTGAAATATCTTTATTCCACCATTTGGGCTTATTATTAAGGCCTGGACGCCGTATTTTCGATGGTATGCAGTCCTGCACTGCTTTTAGGTAAGTGGTTTCGAATTATTCCCAAGATGTATTTATGTCGTTATTGTTAATTAAAAAGCTCCAGTCAGTTTCTTTAAATTAAACATAGCTCTAAGTTTATGAAAGTTTGCTTTCTTGAAATTAGGGACTTTTTCGATGCTGCTATTTGGTTCGGTACTAGTAAACTTTAAAGTGAAAGTTATTGTATGATGGTCGCTGTTACTGAATTCATCACCAACATTCAAATTCTCTATTAATTCTTCTTTTCTTGCAAGTACAAGGTCAAGAACATTATTACCACGGGTCGGCGATCGAACAAATTGATAGAGTGAACTCTCTTGCAAGTTCGCATACAAGTCATGTCCGGAGTGTGAAGTAAGAGTATCGCCCCACTTGGTCACAGGTAAATTAAAGTCGCCAAAAAATACGGTATCTTGTGAGTTACTTACATCTGCAATTTGTTCATAAATTTCTCGGTCAGTTTGCACTGATTGAGCTGGAGGTCTGTATATTAATGCAAGTATTATTTTTGTACCTTTATTATTCTTTATTAGCACAAAAGATGTGTCGACGTTCACAATTTGAGGTTTTGACAAGAGGGTCGGGTTAAGACTTTCTTTGATATCAAATAAAACGCCACCTCCATTTTTATTTATTCGGCTTTTCTCAAACATTACATAACCGGGAAGTGAATACTCTGCTAAAAAGTCTCTATCTTCTGTATTGAGCCAAGATTCTGTTATACCAATCACATCATAATTTTCAGTAAACACTAGTTCCTCTAAATCTGAAAATGTATTGCGTATGCTACGAGCGTTTCCATAGAAAACCTTTAAAGTTGCGGTTTTAGAACTCGCAGAACGTTCTTTAATCAAATTTTTGGTTCTGGTCGGATCTACATTTACATTCATGGCTGTCATCGGTCCTCGGTCGTTATCCCTGGCGGTTTTGAATTTGGGTCGTGTTGGTGGAGCCTTATCCAAATTCGCGGTTCTTGACGGATTAGCATTTAATTCCTTCGCAGCTTGCCGCCCTCGGCTGTCTTCGGTCCTCCTTCCTGGTTGTCCTGTGCTGAGTCGATTTCTTCTCTGAAAATCCTTCACCGCATCGTTGAGAAGACGCCCAAAACGTGCTGCTCCCACCTGGTTCAGATGAACTCCATCGTCCGAAAACAAATAGTCATCGTAGTAGAAATTGTCCCAGGTGTCGACGAATCCCACGTTTTCCTTCCTGCAGAGGTTTGCTAGACAACGATTTGTGCTGGTGGCTATGTTGTAAAATCGGCTCTCTACACCAAGCCGGGGGACGATTCCTGAGACGATGATCCTTGATGACTTCTCCTTAAACGACTTGATCAGCTGCTGGTACTTTAAAAGCAAATCTTCTGACCGGGTTCGCTGTACATTGTTGGATCCAACGTGGATGACGTACATTGTATTAGCAGGGGCCAGCTTAGATACTTCGTCAACTGCAGCAACTATGTCGTCCACACCACCACCAGGGATACAAAAACGCTTCCTGGTCTTAGGTGCCCTGGCGCAAAACTCTGTGAGCTGACCACGTATCATCGAGTCTCCCACGAGCCGGACTTCTTCTATTTCCTCTTCGTCATCTGAGTCTGTGAGTATCTGGAAACGGTTTTGACACTCGGTAATCGGTATGGGTTTCCTGGTCTTGGGGCAAACGTTGTTCCTCACGACACGGAAGTTGTCTTGAGGGGGAAGAGAGTCACTATTTGTTTCTCGAGTATCGGAACCATCAGCTGAAATGGCTACTGCAGGCATTGAATTGTTGGCAGTTGATGTTGGGGCGTTGGTGGCTGCTGGAGTTGCGGTGACAATTGAAGTTTGTGGTACTCCAACGTTGAGTGTTACAAACTCTTGGAGTGATTCCAGCTTCATGGTGAGGACGTTGATCTTGTTGTAGGCTTCATCTAATTTCACTGTCAAATTCTCTCGTTGCTGGCAGAGACGGCAGACTTGAAGATCGACAGTAGCAGTGGTGTCACAAGTGAGCAACATCGGTGTGTCTTTGAGGTCTTCCACGTTTGCCCGGGGTAATATGTCGGTTGCGAAGTCACAGTCGGTGCAGAAGCAGCAGGAGGGCTCATCACCCTTCCGAGATGCTTTTTGTGGTCATAGGCGGCACGGCACTGTGAGGTGGGCTGGTGTGGAGCATAGGCTTGAGTTGCTGCGTGATACGGGCGCTTCCCAGACACTTATTAAGAACTTCACTGGCAAGCCTATTAACGTGGCTCGGGTTGTGGTGGTTCAAGGTATCAATGCTACGCGGTCTTACCCGCTGGTCAGAGTGGAGTTTGAGGTGGACGGTGTGACACGGGAGTTGGATGTGGGTGTTCTGGAGAAATTGCCAGTTGAGGGGGTAGACCTCCTTCTCGGTAACGACTTTGCGGTGCCTACTTCCGAGGTTCCACCCTTAGTCGTTGCCGAGAGGGCGGCCGACACGAGTAGGGAGGGGCAAGAGGGGCTCGAGAGGTGCCAGACGAAGCAGATGGCGTGCGCATTCACCAGTTCTCAGTCAGCTCAGGTGTCACAGCCTAGTACCCAGGTTTCAGGCCAGCGTCGGAAGGGTCGGAAGGAGAAAGTCGAGGCTGGTGGTCGGGTTGAGAGTTTGGACCCAGCGACACTCCTTGGTGACTCGGTACTTGCAAAAAATTTGAGCTCCGGAGTGGCCCCAGAACCTGTCCCCCCTAGTGACATGGTAGGGCGTGATGGCACTCCGCGACAGAGTAGTTCCCAGGTGCAACTAGAAGATCTTAGTCTTGAGAGTTGTGGGAACGGGGCTATTGAACTCGATGAGGACGGGGAAGCATGTCATGTGAACCTGTTGAAGGAGTTTGTGAGGTGCCCACCTGAGCAGCCTACTGTCCCTGTGTTGGTCTGCAGCGGCCAAGGTAGAGAAGGAGAGGGGGGCAGTGAGGCACAGGTGGTGGAAAGTTGGGATTGTCATGTCTCGGCGGATCAGCGGGCGGGGAACACGAGTCAGGTGGCTGTGGAAGCGCTTGAGCACCTGCCTGAGCAACAGTGTGCAGCGATCCAGCACCTGCTCGGTTCATACCCCACTGTTTGTGCCGAGCACCCAGGCCTCACAACTCATGCGGTGCACGATGTTCCGCTGGCAGGTCACTTGGGTGTGAGTAAACCGTTGGTCTCGTTGTTTCAGTTGTTCAAGGTGGGCGACGAGGCTTTGGCATGGTTGTCAGGTCAAGGTCGACCCATGGCTGCTAAGGGTGGTGGTCAGTATCAGGACATTAAGCAGATTGGTGAGGGTAACTATTGACTAGATACGCCCGACCGTCGCATAGCCTCCCAATGCTGCCCTAGTAAATTGCAACAGCCCTACCATAGACCGACTGTATCTGGCCGTGTCGCTGAAGGCGGTGATGCTGCGCAGGCAGATGTAGTCGGAAGGAATGCGGGGGTGCGCATGTACGGTATCGGCGGGGAAGCATTAGCACTTATGAGCTGTGGGAGTGACTGCACAGGTGGTACAGATTGTCCCTCTCATGACCTGGCTGTATTAGGGACAGAGGTGGAGAAGGAGGGAGGCTATAGTTTAGAAACTGCGGTCCCGGCTGGGTTGTGGGAGGGCAATGAGCATGTTGTTCTTCGAGATAAGTGGCAACCTCTTGTTCCTAAGCGCCAAGAGAAGTTGCTTACTAGGCTGTGGCAGTACGTCCGCATGGTTGTTGGTTCTACAGGCCTGATGTATGGGGTGGCACCCGACATGGAGGCTGGAGTCAGTGCAAGGCTCTAGTTGTCTCCCTACCGTATAAATCCTGCTCGACAGCCTGTCGTAAAAACAGACCTGGACTACATGTTGGAGAAGGGTCTGAGGGATAAGGGATATCGTGAGTGGTCGTTGCCAGTAACTTTGCAACCTGAGTTAAGTGGCAAGATCCGTGTTTGTGTTGATTGCAAGAGTGTTGGTGCATCATCCCTGACAGACGCCTATACCTTATCCAGAGTTGACGACCCCATAGACCGCATCGGGGCTGCCTCGTTTATCACTAAGGTGGAAATAGTGAAAGGTTATTGGCAGGTCCCGTTGCCAGAGAGAGCGAAGAGAAGTGCCAGTCTTGTGATGAACTGGGCAGTTTATCAGTGTCAGGTGTTGTTTTGCTGCCGGAACACAAGTTGGATGTGTGGCACGTTAAGGGCACTGATAATGTTCTGGCTGATTCTTTGTCACGGGAGGGTATGTTTTAAGGAGAATCCTCGCCGTTCAGGCAGTGTTGGATTGAGTGGAGAAAAATTAGGCTTGCCCATGTAGTGCAAAGCCGCCAAAAACACTATTAAAAAAATACAAAAACCTCACATAAAAACTCTTTCTCTTTGATAGTATATAAGTGCAGTATGTTACAGCAAGAATCTAAGACATTCTGAGTTTTTGTCTTAGTAGGCTAGGCTTGGGGAAGCTTGCTCGTTGAGCGTAATATTGTTAAGTGATACTATTATTTTGGGGAAGTGTTGTGTAGATTTTTTGTGTATATACTGAAGTGTTTTATGTTTGTGATTGTGCCTTGTTTTCACAACTTGGGGGAGTAGCTGGGTGATGCGGGGCTGGTGGGCATTCTGTCTGGTCAGATGTGGCATTTACCTGAGGTTAAAACGTCCCACATCTTGGGCGGGGTGTTACGCTGGCCAGCTTGCCAGAATGTACTCGTACTCGCTAGCGCTCGCCAGGGCAGTGAAATGGGCTATAATAATCGTAGCATGATGTTCTTTCTTTTTTAGTATTCATGTTGTCACAGACAGATCAGTGTTTGTCTTTATTCTTGTCTGTGACACTTGGAAGTATTTTGTATCATTGATAGAGTTATAAGATATGTAGTGTGATATTTGCAAGGAGAGAGGGCGAGGGAAGCAGCGAGGTGGTAGTATGTGCGTGTGTATGTACGTGTGCATTCCTCGCTTGGGCAGGGCCACCCGCTCGTGATTGGCCGGCGGGCCTGGCGTGTCATATGATGCCTGCTCTTCATGACGTAGTGGTCTGTGATTGGAGGCCGCTGTCTTAGCTCGGTGGGTGGGGGATCCTTCCCGCGTGTCTCCTTAGAGCTTGGAATGTTGTGCTTGGTCCTAGACGTCCCTTGCATTCTGTCCCCAATCTAACCCTCTTTACTGCTGTTCCTCTCTCTGAACTCCTTCTTTCCAATACTTCTTATATTTATTCATTTACTCATCCCTTCTGGTTCTGCATACGACTTCCATAGTCGGCCAGTCGTATTACCAGCACCAGTTCTCACATATATGTTTTGCACTAGCTTTAGGGATTATTAGTCATAGTCACATGGAGTCATATTATTGGGTGCTTCTAATTAGTGGGTTGTTCTTTTTATATATATATATGCAGGGAGACTCTTAAGAGTTCCCCCGGCGGACTGCGGGGAGACTCTTAAGAGTCAGAGAAAAAAAAAATCAACTTTTGACATCGAAAAAAGAAAAACAAATATATTTTTATTTTTTTATTTTTTTTATTTTTTTTTGGCCCCTGGGCCATGCAAAATCTCAGTCCTCTACCTCCCCTCCTTCTCCACTTTCCTCCTCTCCTTCAGTTATCACCTATTTTCCCTGTTATTCCCTTATTCTGAGGTATATTTTCGTGCTAACATTAGAAATCCGGTTGCAGGGTGTGGTCATCACTGATAGCAAGCGAATGCAAGAGAGAGAGAGAGTATCGATCGACTGTGTCTCAGTGGGCTTGGGGGAAATTGGCGGGAAAGCAGCTTGCCTCACCCATACATTATACAACTCGCGGGCTATATCTCCGATTTTGACCATCCAAACGCTGTTTTCACTCGTTTTATTGTTGTTTCAGGTTAATACCTTTATAATCAACCTATAATAGGCGCATATGGATAAGTATTAATGCTATTAATGGTACAATGAATATTTTAGTGACAGAAACACCTCAAATACATGCGCACATGGAGAGGTCTCTAATTACCCCCATGCGCACTTCAGAGGTTAATGCTAGACAGTGGAGGGTATCTTTGGTCGTTGTCTGAGTATAGTATATGGCAAGTCAGAGCCTGTATGACTTCGACGGAGCTAGGTAGCCTGTAACCCTTGTTCATATTTTTCCTTTGCGAGCGTAGCAGTATACAAGCGAAGGGCTTTTGCCTACTCTTGCTTGTATGCTTGCTACCTCATTTTTGTTGACCTTTGAGGAGCGCCAGGGTAAGACCAGATACTTGAGATCTGGACTTACCAAGAGAGCCTCCTAGTCACTTAACGTAACATAAGGGAAATCTGTTCTGGGGAGACAGTAGGCTACGAGCATGCTTGAGCTCTGCCTAGGCTCCTTGTACCTTTTATGCCGCTGCTAGACTTTATTAGTAAGAAAGACAGCATTGTGTTTATTAACTTTAACTGCGTATGCTTTAGCAATTTTTGACGTATTATTTTAGCCTAGGTTGTTGCATGGTGCACAATCCAGTTTGGCTGTTACTTTGGCTAAGGAAGTACTGTTTTTGAGTGGCTGTTATTAGTGCTGTCACAGAGTTGCAATCCCTTGTTTTATATATATGTATCCTACTTGTTGGTGTATTTAAGATACACGCTTTGGTGTCCTGCCCCTGCATTATTTCTGTTTTATATTCGACGAGCATCTTAGAGCATCAGACATTTTCAGAAGATTCCATATCTGTTTGCTGTAGGACTAGACTTCCAGTGTTTTCATAGAGCATTGAAGAGTTTAGTGTTGATTCAGACTCACACTAAAGTTAACGTAAGCAGAATGGGAGGTGTGGCGGAGTGGTCTTGCCACTGGCCTGGTAATCCAAAGGTCCCAGGTTCAAATCCCGATGTATCAATGGGAAGATATTATTGGGATGGAATTTGTGCTGTACCTAGTATCAGTGCATTACCACAAAGCCCACCGAAACGCTAATAAAATACCCTCATTGTTCCCTGATTAAATAGCACTGTATGAGTATTCCCATATTCAAAATATGCTATAGGGGTGCAATGCCTGGTGAGTTATCTGCTCAACAGGTGGCGTTGTGTGTGTGTGTAAGAGTGAGAGTCCGAGTGTAGGGGGTGAGACAGTGAAGCACGGGAACGAGGTGTCTTCAGAGATGGGGTCACTTCGGGCCATGAGTGAGCACCGTGCCTCATGTGAAGGCAAGATGGCAGGTGCTTGTTGTACTCTACGTGCTTCACATGTCTCACTCCCTAGACTGGAACAAGACCTCACAGGCTTCACTGCTCATTGTACAGCTGTAAATGTCCAGGCTCTCAGCCTATGCCTGAGAGGGAGTAAGTTGGAATATAGAAAAAAATAAAAAATAAAAAAATAAAAAAAATATACTCCTTTATTAAATCTTGTTATAGTTTATTTAAGCATTGTTATTACTTAAGAGCATTTTAATAACGTAAGTACTCCTGTTGTGAGTAGGCTTTGCTGTCACCGGAAAGCCTTTGTAGAAGTGCACTAAACCCAGTTAATTGATACCCCGTTATCCAGTAGATTAACTCTGGAGGGTTTAAGTGTTTTGTTCACCGGCTTAATAGTTCGAGGGTTTGGAATTAGCGTACCGTTGTTGCAGATATAGCCTATCTTCTAGTCCAATATTAAGTGCCCTTGTTTATTTCGTTGTGTCGGTCGTAACATAGGACGTGCTCTATTAAAGAAGAGTGAGTTGACGACAGTCCTCACAGAGATAGAGGCAGTCGTGAATGATCGGCCGCTTACATATGTGTACACCGACCTGCAAAAACCACTACCATTAACGCCAGCTCACTTGCTATATGGAAAACCATTGACTGCGTTTCCATCTGATTTCCAATCTATAGTAGAGTTAGAGGATCCCTCGTTGTACTCTGAGGTAGCGGTGTCTAAGAGATACCAGTATATATCAAGGATTATCGAGGATTTTAGGAAACGGTGGATTAGTGAATATCTGCTAGCATTGAGGTAAAGGAGTGTTACTCCCTCTGGTAGACCAACGGCACCTACTGTTGGTGAAGTTGTTTTAATTAAAGAAGATAGTCCTCGATTATACTGGAAATTGGGCCGCATGTTGTAGGTATTCAAGGGGGCAGACTCTGCAGAGCGGGTGGCGCTATTGAAGACAGCCACTGGAACTACTGTTCGTCCTATCGTACGTTTGTACGCTTTGGAGCTCGATTCCGCATTGCAATCTGATGCTCCACCTGTTATTGCTGGGTCCGAGGATTCTCAAAGGAATGACTCCCCTCTTACTGATGGTGATCATTCTCGGGCTGGGACGCGTCCCAGACGCGCTGCTGCTGGCGCCGTCAACTTGTGGTGTCAGAAGATAGCCTCTGGGCAACTTTAAGTTTAAGGTGGGGTTCAGGTCTTTTTTTGTGGGGGAGTGTATCATAAATACGATAGGCTATGACTCTTTTGTGATCCTGTATGTCTCTGTGACGTCACGGTCGCTCCTGCAGCACGACGTAGGACGAGTAGACCGTATATTATAAGATTGTAAATAAGTTAAGTTATAAAAGGCCTAATATGCTATTAAGCAATATTGCCATGGTCTTATGTAGTATATATGAATTTATTGTATATATTAATATAATTTATCGTATAGAGCAACCTAGATGCGGTACGATAATTTGGGCTCCTGGCGTTTGCCAAGGCAGCAAGGTGTGCCTTTGAGGATGGCAGAGCCTTCACGAACACCGACCAGTTAACATCTCTTTCCGTCCTCAGTTGATCGTGCTTTTGTGCCTCTAATCAAAATACACTGACAGCAATACAAAGAGGTACACCATCACGACGCTCTCATCGACGCCATGACTGACTGCCAGATAAGCATAATATGCATGACCATTCCCATGTAATCATTTATTCTTTCTTTAACTTGACTCGAGTCTCGGGACCGAAGTCTCGTTCCCCGTTCCCCGCCATATTGGGTAAACGTTTTCCCTTGCCTCATTGCCACGTGGAACTATTGGTGAGTTAATTCCTGGCTAATATTAACCCTTATAACCTTACCCTATATATAAATTTATTATGCGAGACCTTTGGATACAAATTAGCTTGTTTCAGATTGAATTCAATTTAGATATGGAGTAGTTTTAATTTAGATTTATTTGATTTGATTCATTATAGCTTAGTAATATTTAACTTCCATTGATTGTTTACCACATGGATCTAGTTTAATGTCTTGTTTGAGCAAAGTGACGGATCTACTGTATCTGTAATGACGTCTGATCCATCTTGCAGCTTTGTTTTGTATGGCCTCTAGTATATTTATGTTGTTATGAGTGTGTGGATCCCAGATGGTGTCGCAGTATTCTAAGTGTGGCCGAAGAAGTGATTTAAATGATATAATTTTTATGTTTGCATTACACTTAGTGAGATTTCTGCACAAGAAGCCCAGGGCCTTATTAGCCTTTGCTCTGATGCTGCAAACGTGAGTGGGCCACCTCATGTCTGCTGAGATGTGGACCCCTAAATATTTGTGAAAGGGAACAGTAACTAAACAAGTACTATGGAGTGTGTAGGAAAAGGGGATGGTTTTGTTCGAACGAGTGAAACGGATATGGTGACATTTGTCAGGTCTAAATGTCATCTGCCACTTGGCTTCCCACTCTTCAAGCTCAGTTAATTCGTTCTGTAGTCGAAGGCAATCGTCCCTATTAGTAATTAGTTTATAAAAAAAGCTATCATCTGCGAAAAGTCTAGTAGTAGAAGCAAGCGATAGTGGGAGGTCATTTATGTAAGAAAGGAAAAGTAGGGGACCCAGGACAGTGCCTTGTGGGACCCCAGAAGTTACAGACACAGTAGAAGAATGAGAACCCTCGAGAATAACGCGTTGATTCCGATTGGTTAAGAAAGTTTTAATCCAGTGAAGAAGTGGTCCTCAGATGCCATGATATTCAAATTTAGCTAACAGACTTTGTCGAAGGCTTTGGCAAAGTCTAGTACGGTACTATGGCGTCTACTTGTCGAATTTTGGGGTCGTTAAGGGTTTGGGAAATGTCATGTGTGGTCACAAGTAGTTGGGTGTTGCACGACCGTTTGAGCCAAAAGCCGTGCTGTGCGTCAGTTTGCATATTTTGCCTATCAAGATGGTCCATTAAATGTTGGTGGATGATATGTTCTAAAATCTAGCAAGGAACTGAGGTAATCAAAACAGGTCTATAGTTAAGAGAGAGGATTCTGTCTCCAGATTTGAATATAGGTGTCACGTTTGCCAAAAGCCAGTCATGGGGAAGTTCTCCGGTGTCAATGGTCTGTGAAAATGTAACCTGCAGGATAGGGGCAAGAATGGCAGCATTCACCTTGAGTATCCTGTAGGGTATGTTGTCTGGTCCAGTCGCTTTGTTAATGTCTACCTCAGATAAATGATTCTCGATTCCACGGGTATGTGTAGTCAGTGGAGTCAGTGGGTGTGGTGATGGTAACAGTTCCGGCAAGTCTGCTTGTTCTTGTGTAAAAACTGACTAGAACTGTGAATTAAGTGCATGTGCTTTGTCCTGTGGAAGTGTGACCAGAGAATCGTTATGTAATAATGTTATACCAGTCAAGTCTTGTTTGCGCGCTTTGAAGAAGCTGTTGTTTGTGGTTTTGCATGTTGTTTGTGAGGAAAGTGGTTGTGTAGTTAGTTTCTGCTTGTTTGATGTATTTTTGTAATGTTTTTGTGTGTTTTTGTAATGTTGAAAGTATTCTGTATCGTTGTTAAAACAAAATAAGTGTACAACTTCACCGGGGTCCAATCTCAATTTTTAAGTCATGTGGCATAAGGCGTAGCCTTGTGATTGATTTTCTCGTGTAGTCAGGAAAAAATTATTGCTAGAATAAACTTCGTGCTCAATCAACTTAGGATTGAATTCTCCTCTGTACGTTGCATATTTGGTAGCACTACCTGTTTTTTTGTTTTTTCTGATCATATGCTATATTTGTTGTAAAGGTACAATACATTTATTATATAAACCCTGCTGTTCCTGCACGTCTACATAGTTTATACACCAAATGAAATGGCTCTTTTACGTTCAGGTTCAGACACTTGGACTCAATAAAGCCTACGTTTCCTTATTTCAAATTTCAAAGGTCAGATTCCAGATTCAACTAAACACAAATTCGAACAGATGTTCTTTCGAACACCAGACAGGCACTGTATCAATATATTGCATTGCTTTGTTAATTTCTTTAGATTTTTGGTAAACCAAGTTTCAGAACTATATAACAAGGCTGAACTTACTGCCGCTTCAACTACTTTATATTTATAATATGACATTACAGTATTTACTGTACAGAATATAGCACATTTATTTAATATTGCTTCATTAGCTGCATCGTGTAGAGTGAGCACTGAATTCGCTTTACCATCACCAGTGAATCACGCACCTAAATAACAATACATTATATTATACTTAATATGTAGGACTTAAACTAGTAATGGTACTTCGCCATGTCTATCTCTGTTTATTACCATAAACTTAGTCTTGTTTTGATTGATAATCATACTGTATTCTTCACATTATTTCAGTACAATGTCTTATTTTTCTTATGCACATCTCACGTGACGTAGCGAAAACCACAGCACCATCCATTAATAGTCCTCTCTAATTGTTTGTTTCATCATTTTAATCATTTAATCAATGTATAATACAAATAATAGACAACTGGCGCACACCAACTGAGGCAGATATTATTGCCGACTTTAAAACATTGTTAATGCATTTGTACATAACTTTAATTGCAGAAAGCATTACGCTACCAAAACCAAAAGACTAAGAGGTCAATATGCATTTTGGGTCACGTATGCTAGGTTATGTGTGTTTGTATTATAATCCTTGTTTTCATCAGTTCCTTTATTGATTTAGTGTGTTTTAAGGTATTTTTCCTTCTGCAAATGCATTTTACCCCTTATATAACAATATTCAAACATGCCCCACCGAAAACCATATTTTGTCATTACCCTAACCTAACAACCTAACGTAACCTGGGGGCTGCCGCCCCCAGACCCCCACTGGGTTAGTATTGATATAGTGTGACGCTCACCGCATCCCCCAGAACCGCATGGCTTACTCGCTAGGACTCGCCAGGGCAGAGAATATAGCTACAGCCTACCTATCATTGTGTACTTTCCTTCTCGAGAAAGCTTGTGTTGCAGACAGTTCAGAACTGTTCTTTATTTCCGTCTGTCACAATCCTTTCTATTATATTTAGTCAATTGAAAGTATTGTGTTAAGTAGTTGAATGATGGGAGGGCGAGAGGGAGAGAGAGAGAGAGAGACAAGGTGGTGTGACTTGGTAGTGAGTGTGGCGCGTGGCTGGCCCCCTTACATAGGCCTCGCGGGATTCGTTGCCTCCTGCCTAACACTGCCTACTACGCGGCTGCTTACTGGGCGACTGTCGCGCGCCCTCGTGCCATTCTTGCGAACTGGGACTCCAGCCCGGAGGTCCATGGGAATATCCTTGTCAGATCCTTCCCAGACAGCATACTCTAAGCATCTCCCATGAACTGTCCCACACTCTTGTCTTAGAATCTTTCTCTCCTACTGCCTCTATCATTTCCACTACTTCCTCACCTTTTATTAATATCAATTCCCCTCTGGTTCTCTGCATCCACACCTTGAATTGGTGGCCAGACTGTATTATATGCTGGATCTCTCATTTCTTATGTACTAGATTAAGGTTGAAGATAGTTATTGTCTTTTTGGGAGATTGTATTGCTCAGACTGTCTCCATCAATCACTAATGTTTCTACAGGGTTTAATAATGCTAGACTAGGGATCAGGTACCTTGCTGTTGGTGTTTTTAATGTGTGTAGGCTACTTTTGAGCTACACGACACTACGGATTCTGTGGGTTACCTGGGTGGATCTTTTGTCTGTGTACCTTGGAGTTTAGACTGTGTAGTGTGTGAGGGCTGCTTGCCTAATCCACCCAACACTGTTCTAACTCTATTTGCTTTTACTTTTGAGGGTCGCCAGGAGGATACTCGATACTTGTGATCGAGAATCCTCAAGAGAGCACCCCTTCATATTAACGTAATCAGGCCGCACAGACCCAAGGTCCACACTAGGCTAGGAGCTGCCTTGCTCCACCAGAATTCTGTACCTTTGCGCATCCCAGCTAGACTTTATTAACCCGGGTAGACATTAGCTGGATTAGATCATATACTCTTTTATGCATACCCATTATTTTTACACAAGCATTTTGAGGTCTAGGTTGCTGTAGAGTTACACAACCAGCATAGACCGGTTTTGTTAATAGGAGTACTACTTTTTCGTGGCGAGCATTATTACAGTTGCACCGCTTATAATATTCTTGTGTCCAATAACATTATATGTCCAGCCTTTTTGTGTATTTAGCCTACACGTGCATTGTCCTGCCTCCGCTATTTTGTGGTTCCATTTCCTATACGTTCTTCTTAGTAGCATCCGACATTATTCAGAAGATTCCTTGTTCGGTGCTTGAGGACTTTACAACACTTTCTTTCATAAAGGAGTGACAGATATTATTGATTAAAGTAACGTTAAGTAAACCTTCTTCTTGTTTGCATTAGATTACTCTTGTGATTTAATTAAGTTAACTATCTTTTCCTTGTGTACCATAACTAAGCAACCATATGTTATAGGTAATAGGCTGTTTCAGAGAACATCAGCCTATAGTAGAAGCACATAGATACTGAGAGTTAAGATACCCCGCTATCGCAGATATAACTCTGGAGGGTATATGTGTTCTTTGTTCGACGGGATTATATCAGGGGTTGGATCTAGCGTTTCCGTTGTTGCATTTATGCCAGTCTAGTCCAATGTATAAGAGCCACTGATTTATATGAGACCCGATCGTAACAAATGGCGACCTAGCTCAGGATTTGGTGAACTGACATATAATTGCAGGTTATTGTGCAGATTTTTCTCGCAGTTTAGGCAGTGAACATTTGTTGATTTTGTGGAATATTTTTTGAGGACAAGCAAGAATTATTTTTTTAGCAAAGTAATATAGCACTTAAGCTGTCTCCGATAATTTTTTATTGTGAATATTGTGGTATAAGAGTTTGTGGTACTTCTTTTTTGTGTATCAAAGTGAAAAATCTTCAGTGAGCATCATGTCTTATAGCGGATCAGTGCAGGATGAAGACACAGTACGTGATGTAGAAGCTGAGGAGCAGCAGCATGGGCAGGTTGTTAACTTGGTGAACAGTGAGGAGGATGCAAGGAATTTTTTACAATGCCTGTTACTTCCGACCGGTTGGTGGGTATGAATTGGTACGGTCTCCAGTGCTTAGCCGCAGCTATCGGTCATGTATGTACAAGTGGCATGACCAAGGATGACCTGATGACGTGTGTGCTGGCGTACGAGGTAGGCTGAGTGCTCAGAGCCCTTTGGCCGAGCTTCCCCTTCACTCGACTCCCAATCCTCCTATTGGAGTACCGACCCTGAGCATGCTTCCGCAGGTGGGTAGTGACTGGCAGGGTGGTTTGCCCCTGGGGGGATCACCGGGTATTTCTAACATCATTGCATCTCCTCCTCCTCCTCAAGGTTTGACCCCGGAGATGCTCTTTCAGCTGGCAAAGATGCAACATCAGAGTCAACAGCAGATAGAGCTAGCTAAGATAGAAGAGAGAAAAGAGCTGGTTAGGATGCAGCAACAGACGAGGGAAGCTGAGCTTAGGACTGAACTAGAATCTACAAGATACTGTGCCGAAATGGATTTAGAGAAGTCTCGTGTTGAGACGACGGGACAGCGATTCGGTACTGTTTACCTGTGCGACGTCTCGAGCAGTACACCTAGAACTATGTGATAATATGTCTAGCGAAGAATTTATGCTGGCGTTCAGACGGTTTTGTGCCCGTCGTTCATTCCCTCAACTCATTCTTAGCGACAATGCTCCCACTTATGTCCAAGCATCAAAATATCTAAAGGATATGAGTAGTGATCCTACTGTCATCCCTTTTTGGGGAGAGAAGAAGTGCGAATGGAGGTTCATTCCAGTTAAGGCACCTTGGTTTGGTGGAATGTGGGAACGGTGTGTCGGCATAGTAAAGTCAGGACTCAGAGCGGTTGTAGGACGTGCTCTATTAAAGAAGAGTGAGTTGACGACAGTCCTCACAGAGATAGAGGCAGTCGTGAATGATCGCCCGCTTACATATGTGTACACCGACCTGCAAGAACCACTACCATTAACACCAGCTCACTTGCTATATGGGAAACCATTGACTGCGTTTCCATCTGATTTCCAGTCCATAGTAGAGTTAGAGGATCCCTCGTTGTACTCTGAGGTAGCGGTGTCTAAGAGATACCAGTATATATCCAGGATAATCGAGGATTTTAGGAAACGGTGGATTAGTGAATATCTGCTAGCATTGAGGGAAAGGAGTGTTACTCCCTCTGGTAGACCAACGGCACCTACAGTTGGTGAAGTTGTTTTAATTAAAGAAGATAGTCCTCGTTTATACTGGAAATTAGGCCGCGTATTGGAGGTATAGAAGGGGGCAGACTCTGTAGAGCGGGTGGCACTATTAAAGACAGCCACTGGAACTACTGTTCGTCCTATCGCACGTTTGTATGCTTTGGAGCTCGATTCCGCATTGCAATCTGAGGCTCCACCTGTTATTGCTGGGTCCGAGGATTCTCAAAGGAACGACTCACCTCTTACTGATGGTGATCATTCTCGGACCGGGACGCGTCCTAGACGCGCTGCTGCTGGCGCCGTCGACTTGTGGCGTCAGAAGATAGCCTCTGGGCAACTTTAGGTTTAAGGTGGGGTTCAGGTCTTTTTTGTGGGGGGAGTGTATCGTATAAATGCGATAGAATATGACTCTTTTGTGATCTTGTATGTCTCTGTGACGTCACGATCTCTCCTACAGCACGACGTAGGACGAGTAGATCGTATATTATAAGATTGTAAATAAGTTAAGTTATAAAAGGCCTAATATGCTATTAAGCAATATTGCCATGGTCTTATGTAGTATATATATGAATTCATCGTATATATTAATATAATTTATCGTATAGAGCAACCTAAATGCGGTACGATAATTTGGGCTCCTGGCGGTTTGCCAAGGCAGCAAGGTGTGCTTTTGAGGCACGCCAGAGCCTTCACGAACACCAACCAGTTAACATCTAATTTTCCGCCCTCAGTTGATCGTGCTTTTGTGCCTCTAATCACAATACACATACAGCAATACACACAGCTACACCATCGCGACGCTCTCATCGACATCATGCCTGACTGATAGATAAGCATAAATTATAATAATCATGTCCATTCCCATGTAATCATTTATTCTTTATTTAACTTGACTCGTGTCTTGGGACCGAAGTCTCGTTCCCCATTGTCCACCGCCATATTGGGTAAAACGTTCTCCCTTGCCTCATTGCCACGTGGAACTATTGTTGAGTTAATTCCTGGCTAATATTAACCCTTATAACCTTACCCTATATATACATTTATTATGTGAGACCTTTGGATATAAATTAGCTTGTTTCAGATTGAATTCAATTTAGATATAGAGTAGTTTTCATTTAGATTGATTTTATTTGATTCATTATAGCTTAGTAATATTTAACTTCCATTGATAGTTTACCACAATCAGTCTCTGTCGCACCTTCTCAAACTGGTCCCTGTATTTGATGAGTCTGGTGTCACAGAGTTTTTCAATAGATTTGAGAAGTGCCGGGAGCATCAGTGGCCTGAAGTTAAGTGGGCGGCCCTTGTATCCTCTAGACTCGTAGGTAAGGGACTCAAGGCTTACGATGCACTGCCTTGGAGTCCTGCGTTGTTTATGAGGAGCTCAAGGAGGCTGTCCTGCGGGCATACGAGCTACAACCCGAGACATATAGGTTAATGTTCCGGGGTGTGACTAAGGGGCGAGACAGTACCTTCTTGGAGCACGCCCGGGACCTGTCCGACGCTATGGAAAAATGGCTCAGATCAGAGAAGACAACTACGTTTGATGAGATGAAACAGTTGATGCTTCTAGAGCAGTTTTATAAGTGTACGGGCGGCGACTTGACTTTAAACCTTAAAGAGAAGAACCCAAGAACTCTCGTAGAAGCAGCAGAGATGGCTGATCTTCGGTTGAGACTAATTCGGGGGTGCGGCTCTGCACAGAGAAACGATGTAGGCGTTAAGGAGCGTTACCCTCCCCCTCCCCGGAATATGGACACACATAAATTTAAAAGCAATGACACCAAGACTGATCACAAACCTAGCACCGCCCCGTTTAAGAAGGGTCAGGGGACTTTTACACCTCAGTATAAGTCCAAGGGGAAATTTGAGTGTTATCACTGTCACAAAGAGGGGCACATGGCAAAAGCTTCTCCGAGCAGACCTCCCACGGCGGCTGTGTCATTGGCTCGCAGCATTGGGGTGTTCCAGAAGTCTTCTGTTTTTGCTGGAGGCATAAGATCAGAGGATGGAGCACCGCCAGTAAAGAAGGATCCGGAAGGCTCGAACCCTGTCCGCGATGCCTTTTGCGACCATAGAGGGCATGGCTGCGTGAAGTGGGGGGGCAAGAAGCACGGGGTACAGCTTTTGCGTGACACAGGTGCCTCTCAGACACTCTTGAAGAATTTCACTGGTAGACCCATAAACGCAGCGCGGGTAGTTGTGGTGCAGGGAGTTAATGCAACTAGGTCATACCCGCTTGTTAGAATGGAGCTTGAAGTTGACGGTGTGACTCGCGAACTGGATGTGGGAATCGTGGAGAAATTGCCTGTTGGGAGCGTCGACCTCCTTCTCGGCAATGACTTTGCGGTGCCTGCTTCTAAGGTTTCACCCTTAGTCGTTGCCGAGGAGCCGGCCGACGTGAGTAGGGAGGAACAGGAGTGGGTTGAGAAGTGTCAGGTGCAACCAATGGCGTGTGTTGTAACCAGATCTCTCGCATCCAGGGAGTCACAGCCTAACCAACAGTCTTCAAATAAGCGGAGGAACGGTCACGTGAAGGTGCTGAAAGCTGATACGGTGGAGAGTCTAGTACCAGCAGCGCTTCTCGGGGACTCAGTATTAGCACCGTTATTAGAGTCTGGAGAAGCACCACCACCTGTCACTGAGAGTGTAGAGGCAGGGCTTAAAGAGACTCAGAGGCAGCAACGGTATACACGGAGAGAGCAACAGGATGCAAAGTTCGATGTTGGGGGAGGGCATGAGTTGTTTCGCAAACACTTAGACAGGCTAGCTCCCTCAGATATTCGCAAATTGCAGCTAGAAGACCCGGAGGTTCTAAAGTGTAGTAACGGTGCTGTCGAACTCGAAGAGGACAGGTACGACCACAAGGTGAAACTCAGGGAGTTTCACGTGGGTCAGGAGGTGTTGATACTACTCCCTCTTGTAGGTCACCCCTTATCCGCAAAGTACGCTGGTCCTTATAGGGTAGCAGAGAAGCTCTCGGACTTAGATTACCTGGTGGCCACTCCAGACAGCCGTAAGAGGAATCAGTTATGTCATGTCAATCTGATGAAGGAGTATGTGAGGCGCCCACCTGAGCCTCTCACTGTCCCCGTGATGACTTTCAGCAGTCAAGGTGGAGAAGGAGAACGGGACAGTTATGCGCAGGTGGATGACAACTGGGATTATCATGTTTCTGCAGATCAGTGGGCGGGAAACACGAGACAGGCGGCTCATGAGGCTTTGCAACACCTACCTGAGCAACAGCGTGTGGCTGTCGAGCGCCTATTCTGTTTATACCCTACTGTATTTGCGGAACACCCAGGCCTCACTACTCATGAGGTGCACGACGTTGATGTCGGAGACCACCCACCCTTCAAATCAGTGCCCTATAGGGTGCCCCCTATTAAACTTCCGGCCCTCCGGGCGGAGTTGGAGTATATGTTGCAACAGGGACTGATCGAGAAGGGGGCGGTAAAGTGGACATCTCCCGTAACGCTGCAACCTAAGCCGGATGGCAAGGTGCGCTTCTGTGTTGATTACCGCAGGCTAAACGGCTTGACTCCCACCAACCCATATCCTCTTCCCCGGGTCGATGACTGTGTAGACAAGATTGCCAGGGCCAAGTTCTTGACCAAGGTGGACCTGGTAAAAGGTTACTGGCAGGTGCCTTTGTCTGAACGGGCGAAAGAGGTGTTTGGTTTTGTGGTGGATGGTGCTACATATCGTTGTAATGTCATGCCGTACGGTCTAAAGAACGCACCAGCGACCTTCCATAGCTTGATGAACGAGTTGGTGGCTGACATTCCGAACTGTACCGTGTACCTGGACGACGTCATTATCTACGATGACGATTTCAAGAGCCACTGTGAACATGTAGAATCCCTATTTAAGAAATTAAGCGAGGCAAACTTGGTGGTCAACCTGGGAAAGTGTGATTTTGTGCGGGCTACCGTGCAGTATCTGGGGTTCATGGTGGCTTTGGGCCAGGTGTGCCCCCCACAGAACAAGATATTGGCTATTTACCACTTCCCCAGGCCGTCCACCAAGAAGCAGATCATGAGGTTTTTGGGCATGATTGGTTACTACCGCCGCTTTAAAAAGGGCTATTCTACTGTGCTGGCTCCTCTGACCAAAGATAGAAAGTTTAAGTGGCCGCCTGAGTGTGAGAGGGCTTTTTTGCTAGTAAAACACCTGTTTTGTACTCACCCAATCCTCAGGGCCCCGGACTTTAGCCGACCATTCCAGCTGGCAACTGATGCCAGTGGTGTGGGGGCTGGTGCCGTTCTGATGCAATCAGACGAAGATGGGCTGGAGCACCCAGTCACTTTCTTCTCAAAAAAGTTCAACTCGGCGCAGAAGAACTATTGAGTAGTTGAGAAGGAACTGCTGGCGATTGTGCTAGCGCTCAGGCACTTTGAGGTGTATGTTCCAGCCTATGGACCAGTTGTGGTGATCTACACCGACCATCACCCCCTCATGTTCCTGAATCAATTCCATAACCGGAATATGAGGCTGACCAGGTGGTCATTAATGTTGCAGGAATACAACCTAGACATACGCTATATTGCCGGTTTTGAGAATGTGATTGCAGATTGCTTATCGAAGGTGGAAGACCCGGGGTAGATCATCACAAGGGTAGCCTCCTACTTTGGTTTGATTAGTATGTTTACGTCTGGTGCTTGTTGGCTCGCGTGTGTAGCCCAGCGTATTGGGTCGTAAAGTAGGAGTTGCTGTGATGGTATAGAAGTAAAAACTAGGCTTGCCCCTGTAGTGCAGCCGCCATAAACATATTAAACATATAAAAATCCTATAAAAACTCTTTCTTTGATAGTTAATTTTTTTTAAAGTATGTTATAGCAGAAATTCTGAGTTGTACTCCTCTCAGAAGGCTGGGCTAGTGAAGCTCGCTCTTATGAGCATAACTATGTAATTTAATATATTGTGTTGGGAAGGGTTGTTAAATTTTATAATGTGTTATTTTGATGAGAACTGTGCTTTACATTTCATTGTCGCTGGGTGGCTAGGAGTGGCGAATTTTGTATGGGTTCTGCGTGTCAGATTTAGAGCTCATAGTTGGAGCCTCTTAAAAATCTTGGGTGGGGTGTGACGCTCACCGCTTCCCCCAGAACCGCATGGCTTACTCGCTAGGACTCGCCAGGGCAGAGAATATAGCTACAGTCTACCTATCATTGTGTACTTTCCTTCTCGAGAAAGCTTGTGTTGCAGACAGTTCAGAACTGTTCTTTATTTTCGTCTGTCACAATCCTTTCTATTTTATTTAGTCAATTGAAAGTATTGTGTTAAGTAGTTGAATGATGGGAAGGCGAGCGGGAGAGGGAGAGAGTGAGAGACAAGGTGGTGTGACTTGGTAGTGAGTGTGGCGCGTGGCTGGCCCCCTTACATAGGTCTCGCGGGATTCGTTGCCTCCTGCCTAACACTTCCTACTACACGGCTGCTTACTGGGCGACTGCCGCGCGCCCTCGTGCCATTCTTGCGAACTGGGACTCCAGCCAGGAGGTCCATGGGAATATCCTTGTCAGATCCTTCCCAGACAACATACTCTAAGCATCGCCCTTGAACTGTCCCACACTCTTGTCTTAGAATCTTTCTCTCCTACTGCCTCTATCATTTCCACTACTTCCTCACCTTTTATTAATATAAATTCCCCTCTGGTTCTCTGCATCCACACCTTGAATTGGTGGCCAGACTATATTATATGCTGGATCTCTCATTTCTTATGTACTAGATTAAGGTTGAAGATAATCATTGTCTTTTTGGGAGTATGTCTCCATCAATCACTAATGTTTCTACAGGTATAATAATGATAGACTAGGGATCAGGTACCTGGCTGTTGGTGTTTTCAATGTGTGTAGGCTACTTTTGAGCTACACGACACTACGGATTCTGTGGGTTACCTGGGTGGATCTTTTGTCTGTGTACCTTGGAGTTTTGACTGTGTAGTGCGTGAGGGCTGCTTGCCTAATCCACCCAACACTGTTCTAACTCTATTTGCTTTTACTTTTGAGGGTCGCCAGGAGGATACTCGATACTTGTGATCGAGAATCCTCAAGAGAGCACCCCTTCATATTAACGTAATCAGGCCGCACAGACCCAAGGTCCACACTAGGCTAGGAGCTGCCTTGCTCCACCAGAATTCTGTACCTTTGCACATCCCAGCTAGACTTTATTAACCCGGGTAGACATTAGCTGGATTAGATCATATACTCTTTTATGCATACCCATTATTTTTACACAAGCATTTTGAGTTCTAGGATGCTGTAAAGAGACACAACCAGCATAGACCGGTTTTGTTAATAGGAGTACTACTTTTTCGTGGCGAGCATTATTACAGTTGCACCGCTTATAATATTTTTGTGTCTAATAACATTATATGTCCAGCCTTTTTGTGTATTTAGCCTACACGTGCATTGTCCTACCTCCTGCTTTTTTGTGGTTCCATTTCCGATACATTCTTCTTAGTAGCATCCGACATTATTCAGAAGATTCCTTGTTCGGTGCTTGAGGACTTTACAACACTTTCTTTCATAAAGGAGTGACAGATATTATTGATTAAAGTAACATTAAGTAAACCTTCTTCTTGTTTGCATTAGATCACTCTTGTGATTTAATTAAGTTAACTATCTTTTCCTTGTGTACCATAACTAAGCAACCATATGTTATAGGTAATAAGCTGTTTCAGAGAACATCAGCCTATAGTAGAAGCAGATAGATACTGAGAGTTAAGATACCCCGCTATCGCAGATATAACTCTGGAGGGTATATGTGTTCTTTGTTCGACGGGATTATATATCAGGGGTTGGATCTAGCGTTTCCGTTGTTGCATTTATGCCAGTCTAGTCCAATGTATAAGAGCCACTGATTTATACGAGACCCGACCGTAACAATAGAAGATGACAAAATACTAAAAATACGGGGGATAAGTGAAAAAATATTAGTTTTCCATTGATCCAAGATGGCCGCCATTTTTCCTTACACCCTTAATTAACCCACAAGTCTAAGGAAAATTAATTTAATTTGCAGTGGTAAAGACATATATTGCGGTGACTAATACTGTAAGAGAAAGCTATAGAAAACACTTAGATAATTATATCCCATACATGACCTAAAATGCATAATGCCCATTTCACCTTCATAAAAATAGAAAAGTATTTTTTTTTTCTATGTGATTGAGGGAGGCAAAAGGCATAACTGCCTATAGCGAGTGCCTCCCCCTTATTAATCATAGGGTCATATGTTGTTCAATATATCCTCTACTTTCATGTGCTCCAGCTTGTCAACTATCTATGTTGCACCGTAATCGTAACCTATTTAGTAACAGTGTGTCATATACCTTAGCCAATAAATCCATTATGCTTATACCCCTATAATTCCCACAATCCATTCAAATTCCTAATTGAAAAGTATAACCAACTTACTTCACCACCATAACAGAGGATGGAACATTCCAAGGAATTTCATACTGAATACACTCAAAAGAAACGGAAACTACGAAACTGGTAAGTTCGCAATTAATCCTGGACATACACCTGAATATGTGTTGTTTTTGTTGATGTGACACATAACAGCTACGCTACCATACAATATAATACAATAATGCATGAAGCAATTTCACATTACACTGTTAAAATATATATATAATAATAAGCTGTAAAATATGAGTAAGGCAATTTTATGGGAACGGACAGACGGGTACTTGTCTTCTTTAAGGGGGGGATCATATTAACGAAAGTGGGTGAGTAATTTAGCGATAATTTAGCGTATATATATATATATATTCATTTATAACCTTAATGTTAATTATTCTCAATTTGGAGATGAGTGACCAAAAGGGATATAGGCCCTATCTGGCCAAAAATATAATAGCAAGTCATGAGTTCTATAAATATATGAAATAAGAGGCAAAACATATAGTACTTGAACAAACAAAAGTAGTAGAGATATATGTTGCTAAATACGTTAACGCTTTTATTATGTTAGGAGGTATCGCACATATTATTATAAAAGTCTAACAAAGTCAAACAAATTATATATTTTCTTTGATCTGTACTGGACTGGTCTCTGGGTACCTATTTCCATTTATCATTATTGTGAAGGATTTGTTTTACGATCATTTACAAGTGTTGAATACAGCAGTCAGTGTCAGATTTGTCTTTAGTAATCTTACCCTAAATAATGATCAAGCAAGAGCCGAAACTCTTGTCTTTACAATTAATATTCTCGTGATGTGGATATATTTGTCCTAGTTCTACATTTCTTTACAAGAATACTAGATACACAACACTGAAAACATAACAAGGACATTGACATAATAGAAATAACCTCTGAAGCTTTCTAAATTATTCAAAGCGATGCTGTGATGCTCAACACGATCATTTTAGAGATAGTTTTAATAATTTAAATATTTAAAAAAAAGCATAATTATGATAATGGAAAAGAAGATATTTAATGTTATTTTTGATTGTGATAAAATGAAAAGACAGGAGGGAACACGAACATATTTTATGTCTAGAACATTATGCAGTAGATTGTTGAAGTAAGCAAAATATATTTGTAACCTAAACAAAAATATATTGGGTGTAAGGATAACATATATATATATATATATTGAAGATCTACGTAGGGCTGAAAAGTAAAGACTACGAAGGAATTATTACAATAAATGTTCCTGGTGTGAGACAGATAGCAAGCTGTTCCCACATATTTGTTCGACCAACTTATGAAATTTTGTTTTTTCTTTCTTGCTATCCTTGGAGTAACAAATGTATTCATTAGTTTCATTTATTTCATAAATTAGGTAAATTTGTAAGTTAATTGGTAGGTTGGTGATAATATGAATTGTTTCCTTATATGCACTTACTCCTCTCTTTGCTTCTCAATATACTGTTTAGGTTTATAGATTTGCAATATCTAAACTCGCGCCAGACTAACCTGACAGAGAAACCACTCACCCATTCCTATCCTCGGAAGGGATGGATGCAACCCAAATGAATGTTGGCCGGCAATCATTAATTTAGGTGTGTGGGTGTTGGTATAGACATGGTACAACTATTTATTTCTTATATTTATTTTACAATGTGAAATTACAAGCAATTTTAACGATTAAGTGTTGATCAAGGGTGATATCCGATCTCGGAGACTTAAGGAATTGTACATTAGATATATAAGGAATTGTACATTATATATTATATTATAGAATGAACAGGAATTGACTATCAAAATATATCAATGTTGTCAGCCTCGGTATTCATTCATCATCTTAGCCAATAGAAGCTTTGAAGTGACTGCAGATTTACCTGGAAAAGAATATAAATGCTGCCATGCTTGGACTGTTCTATGGATATGTTTTTGTAACAAACAATATTTTCACAATCATTACATACTATACATTGTTTTGTGTTATAGCCCATTAAATGCAGGATAGGTAGTTGTTGTTAATGCTGTTGTTGCTTAGATTGCCTGGCCGAACAGTCCCGAGTCCCTGAGGAAGGCCATAGCTAGAATTGGGCATGCCAACAGAGCCCTCACTGAGTGTATGTTGTGCAGTAGGCGTGTGCGATTGAGTGCAGTGCAGTCTTCCATAATGTGTTTTATGGGATGGGGTGCAATGCTACACCCAGGACAGTCATCATCCAGAGACTCATCCAGCCTACTCTGGTAGCTGACAAGAGCCGGATGATGCTCGCTGCTAAGCCTAGCCAGGTGGACTGTGTCCTCCAGGGGTAGGGTTGATTCTGAGAGGTCCATCTTAGGGGGTTGCGCATGTAGTTATGTGTTGCCTTTGAGTGATTACTGATTTGATAAAGCAGTGAGTGATGTGAGCGTGGATATGTTTCTAAAGGCTGGTTTGCAGTGTGAACATGGGGAGTGATGGCAGTATTTCTGCAAGATAACATGTACAGGAAATTGTTTGGATGTTCCTTGGTGTGTCTGGATGTTCTGCTGTGGTGTAGTGTATGGTGTGGCTGTATGGAGGCTGTGACGAGTAATTGTCTGGCTTGCATGTCTAGATGGTGTTTGACTGTGAGGACTTTGGCTTCTTGGTGTAAGTGGTAGCTATGTATTTTATGATTATCTGTATTGCTTTGTTCTGTATGGTCTGTTAGGTGTTGTAATGTGTCTCAGTGAGGTTTGACGCCCAAGCCGGGCTCGCATAGTCCATTAAAGAGCAAATATATTGTTTGTATACTGTGGTGGTAGTTTCTTTATTGTTGCCGAATGTTGTGTTACCAAGTTATTTAAGAGCATTGAGTCTTGGTGTACATATATTGTTGATGTTTGAGATGTGTTGTTTAAATTACATATTGCATGCTGTTCCTACGATTTTGTTTGAATGTGTGTGTGGTTTTTGGTTGTTGTTTATTGTGAGGTGGGGCATGTGTTGGTGGTCTTCTGTCCAGTTTGTAAGAGTGTAGCTGTAGATTTGTTTGGGGCTGTTAGTAGTCTGTTTGTGCTGAACCAGGCATGAAGTGTGTCCAGATATGGTTGTAGAAGATTAGTAGATGTGTCTGCGTTCTGGTGTATGCATGAGATGGTTATGTTACCTGTGTAGTAAGCTATTGTATTTGTGATGTATGTGGTATATGTATGTCGTACATATATAGGTTGAAGAGTATATGGGACAAAATAGAGCTCTGTGGGACCCAATTTGTTAAGTTTTTAGTGATCGATGACTGACCAGCGAATGACACATGGGCGTTTTTGCCTGCCAGATAAATTGGCCAGACATCTGTTTCTGTTGCTGTGCATGGTTATGTCATTTGGTTTGTGAGGTTGTGGCATATAAAGCTTTGCTAATATCTAATGTAATGAATAGTGTTCTATGTGAGGGTCTAGCTGAATTTATGCAGTCAAATACATTTTGTGTGAGGTTTGTAAGAGGGTGATTGTGGTGTGTAATGGAGTAAAACCGTGTTGTGTTGAAACCAGGAGAATGTGGGGTGTGATTAAGTTTAACCCCCTGAGAGCCACATCCGTAAAATCAGACATTATATACATACTGGTGTGTTGTCACACCCAGTGCCAGCTCCGTATATATACAGACTTGCTAAAAAAATTGGTAGCGCCAAAACCACGCCTTCCATATTCATACCACAAGTACCTTACACTTCGACCTTCTTACCACCAGCCCCCTCCCACCTCCAAAGCACCATGTAAATAAAATTTAAATTAAAATACCCCGGAAAAGGAAAGACCCTCAGACAGGAGAGACCAAAGGAGTGGAAGAAGAAGTAAGACTGAGCAAGAGAAAGGAACAAGAAGAACCGAAGAAGGAAAGGACAAGGACAGAGACAGCAACATCCACCACAACACCACAAGGATCTGCAGTAGTAGCGAAGCTCAGGAACAGACGAATCGCTATGCTGAAGAAGGACACACAGAAGAAGGAATATCCACCCCCGCCGGGCAAGACGATTCGCCCCACCACGTCCCCTAAAAAGAAGATAGTTTTCCGTCAACCCATTTGAGAGAACCCAAGACACTATATAATTATGTTTTCCTTTTTCCTATCTTCTTTTCTGTTATTTACCCTGTAATATAAATAATAAGATATGCCATGTATGATAAGTAATAAGATGTGTTATTAATATTAAGAATATAATCAACCAGTATGAGATGAATAAGCTATGATGTTTTGATTAAACCTAACTATGCAATATTAATATGAAATAGTACATCAATAGATCATTGGGACATAGTTTCCTACACACACATATATGTCTTCTTTGATCCTCTGACTATCTCTTCAAATTATACAAACCACATGCTCTTCTTTCTCATAAGTTTATATGCATATCAGATAGTACCAAAGTAGCCACCACACAGAGTGGCGCTGGTGTTCGTCTAACACGCACCGGAAACAAGCGGCTCGGTCGCTAGCTCCTCATGAATACCAACCCATTCTGGGAAGGATGCCTCATGAAATGCTATATTAATAGATAGCTTACAATGCTATAGTTGATGAATCATTGTCAACATAAATCATACAATTAATGATACATAAGTAGATCCACATTTCAGGCCCCCGTGAGTGAGTATGATATATATAAAGTACTTCGATGCTCATCCTGCATTTCTTACTTTTGTTTTGCTCACGACACTAGCTCCCGCTCAAGTTAAGAATTAAGGAACTCTCTTCCTTGAGCAAAGTTATTATTTTCCTAGGCTCTATTGACCTTGCCTATACTGTATATGTTATAATTATTTTCTTAACCATTGATGAAGTACCCTTCTGAGTAATATGTCTCTTGATATAAGTACCACCGTGTGACCTAGTAAATTGAATTATAAAGAAAATATCTTGACCACCAAAACAAGAAGGTTCTGTAGACCCCTCCAGGGATACATCCTCATGCCCTTACCATCCTATAGGTTAGCAAGGACCCCTCGCAGTAATCCTTAATACCAGGTAAAGATAATTTAGGAGAGTTAAGCAATTGTAAGGCTTCTTAGGTACTGGCATCCCACCTTTAGAAGTATTAGGATTAAACCTCCATTCAGTTGGACCTACGGCATCCCGAAAGTCTGATATACTGTCTGTGAGTGAAAAACCCTATTTTAGGGATCTTTGTTGGTTGCGGCATCCGTCAGCTAACATAGAGACTCTTGATAGGCGGTGTCTATTAAAATTATATTAGTGAAGTGACTGGCATCCCAGAGCGTCTTTCCTATTATTTAGTTACCGAAACTGTGGCCTGTTACAGGAAACTTTGTTACCACTGGCATCCCAGTGATTAACATAGCTTCTGTTACTTGTATAAAGCTTTCCTTAACTTGGGAAGAAGGACCTACGGCATCCCGCCCCTTCCTCTCTAGTTAAAGAAAGTCCACTTGCATCCTCTCTAAAAGAAGTGGAGGAGAACGGCATCCCGTCCTCGATATTCTCTAGAGTTGAAAGTGCTCGCACCCTCTCTAAAAGAAGTTGAGGAGAACCGTATCCCGTCCTCAATATTCTCTTGAGTTGAAAGTGCTCGCACCCTCTCTAAAGGAAGTTGAGGAGAACGGCATCCCGTTCTCAACATTCTCTAGAGTTGAAAAGTGCTCGCACCCTCTCTAAAAGAAGTTGAGGAGAACGGCATCCCGTCCTCAATATTCTCTAGAGTGAAAAGTGCTAAGTTCTACTCCAGGAACTTTGTTACTACTGGCATCCCAGTACCTAACATTGTCCCTTTTGTTAGGTCCCATTTCCCTTAGTAGAAGTGGAGAGACTCCGGCATCCCGACCTCTCTATTATTACTCTTGGAAGTGAACCCTGTGACAGTGTCCTTTCAGAGGAACTTTGTTACTACTGGCATCCCAGTATCTAACATTGTCCTTTCTGTTGGTTTCACTTTCCCTAGTACAAGTAGAGAGACTTCGGCATCCCGACCTCTCTACTATTACTCTTGGAAGTGAACACTGTGCAAAGTGTCCTTTCAGAGGAACTTTGTTACTACTGGCATCCCAGTAACTAACATTGTCCCCTCTGCTAGGTTCCACTTTACCTAGTAAGAGTTGAGAGGCTCCGGCATCCCGACCTCTCTACTTATTACTATTTAAAGTGAACACTACCACTTTTCACAGGTAGTCTCGAAACATCTGAGACCGCTGTGAGAGAAGGGCTTGGCGAGATACCCTCAAGGGGACTCTGCATACACAAGTCCTATGTGCACTGAGTCTGTGGCATCCAATTAGTCTGTGTAAATAAAAGGTTTAAACACCGCCCCGGGTCCCCCGAACCTCTTAAAACGGTCAGGACGGTCAGGAAAAGTAGTTCTAAAATCTTCCTGCGTTAGTCCGATTTCGTGCCATATATGTTCTTACTGAGGCACGATATTTAAGACCCTAGTTCAAGAGAACCTTAACAGGACTTCATCAACGGTTGATATACAGATCAGGATAGTTGAGTATTCCACATAACCTCTAGAATACTCGCGTTAGTCCGGTATGGTGCCCAACAGTAATTGCCAGATGATTACTGTATGTTACGGAGCCATACTAAAGATCTCAAACCCATCAACCCTTCTGTAACTATCTTCACACAGCCAGCCAACCTGGACGGCCCATGGAAGGAGCAGAAGACTACAGCCAGCCAACACCGTAATCATCGTCGGCAAGAATAAGTCGATGACCAGAAAAGAGAGAAAGTGCCTGAGTCAATCTACAAAGTGATCAGAAATAAAACAGAGCCCCCCAGCGACTCTGCCATAAATCCAAGTTCGAGAGTGAAATAAACAGAGTCCCACCAAAGTGCTAAACAGATCAAAATTCCCTTATGGTGCTATTATTCGGAATTTATAGAAAAGAAGTTCTGTTATGACCACTCTATAGACTACTGAAGTATTTCCGACCTTTAAAAGTTATTTCTGAATTTATGCCATTTAAGGCAGTTTTGAGGCTAAGCGACTCTACCATTATTTGGACCAAGTGAAAATATTTCAGAGTCCACAAGCAACTCTGCCAAAAATTCAAGTTCGATAGTGAAATAAACAGAGTCCCTCAATAGTGTTAAAAACATAAAAAATCAGTTATCGTGCTATTATTCGGAAGTTATAGATTTTTTTTTTTTTTTTACGAACACTCCATAGCCTATTGAATTGTTCCCAACCATTAACCCGGCAACTACTGGAAGACTCTTAAGAGTTGTCCCGGGCGACTGCGGGAAGACACTTAAGAGTCTGGGAAAAACAAAAATCCATTTAAAACACCCCCCAATTTTGTTTTTCTTTTTTTTGCCCGTGGGCCATGCCAAATATCACTCCTCCACCTCCCCTCCTTCCCCACTTTCCTCACCTCCTTCAGTTATCACCTATTTTCCCTGTTATTCCCTTATTCTGTAGTCTATTTTCGTGCTAACATTAGCGAGTTGGTAGCAGGGCGTTGTCATCACTGTTACCAAGCGTGGGAAAGAGCGAGAGAGAGACTATTGCGTAACAGTGTCTCTCCAGACAAGGGGAGGGGAGGGAGGTTGCCTCAGCCATACATTATGTAACTCCCGGCCTGTATCGCCGATTTTGACCATCCAAACGCTGTTTCCACTTGTTTTATTGTTGTAACAGGTTAATTAATACCTTTATAATCAACCTATAATAGGCGCATATGGATAAGTATTAATGCTATTTATGGTAAAATAACGATGTTAGTGATGGGAACAGCTCAAATACATGCGCACAGGAGTGTGGTGTCTCATACCCCCCATGCGCACGTCTTAGGTTAAAAGGGATGTCCGAATTTATTAGAGTCCCTCAAAAGTGTTAAAAACATCACGATCAGTTATCGTGCTATTATTCGGAAGTTATAGAAAATAATTTCTGTTACAAACACTACATAGCCTATTGAATTGTTCCCGACCATTAACCCGGGAGCTGCGGGGAGACTCTTAAGAGTTCCCCCGGCGCACTGAGGGGAGACTCTTAAGAGTCAGAGAAAAAAAAAATCAACTTTTGACATCGAATTTTTTTTTTTTTTTTTTTTTTTTTTTTTTTTTTTTTTGGCCCCTGGGCCATGCAAAATCTCAGTCCTCTACCTCCCCTCCTTCCCCACTTTCCTCCTCTCCTTCAGTTATCACCTATTTTCCCTGTTATTCCCTTATTCTGAGGTATATTTTCGTGCTAACATTAGAAATCCGATTGGAGGGTGTGGTCATCACTGATAGCAAGCGAGTGCAAGAGAGAGAGAGAGAGTATCGATCGACTGTGTCTCAGTGGCCTTGGGGGAAATTGGCGGGAAAGCAGATTGCCTCACCCATACATTATACAACTCGCGGGCTATATCTCCGATTTTGACCATCCAAACGCTGTTTTCACTCGTTTTATTGTTGTTTCAGGTTAATACCTTTATAATCAACCCATAATAGGCGCATATGGATAAGTATTAATGCTATTAATGGCACAATGAATATTTTAGTGACGGAAACACCTCAAATACGTCAGCACAGGGGGACGTTTCCAATTACCCCCATGCGCACTTCAGAGGTTAACAGTGATGTCCGAGTTTATTTAATTTTAAGCCGATATTGAGGCTAAGCGACTCTGCCATTATTTCGATCAAGTGAAAATATTTGAGAGTCCACAAGAGTCTCTGTCATTATTCTAACACCTGAAATATTTCAAAGTCCATACTCAGTTGACTTTGAACTTGCTCTCATACCAGTGTGCATGGTATATAACTCAAAATACATATCGTTAATTAAATAACTCTCTTTCATATATAACACATACTGTAATTCTACTTCTTTACAAGTACAGTGAAATATTATAGCTGATGATATTACTTGTATTCACCCTTGATAACCATTAGTGTATAGGATTCCAGATAAAAGGAATACCGTTAAGCTGTGCTAAATACCTGACCTCTATCTAGAACCGCGACTGTGCTCGGAGATAGAAAATATACTAAGTGCTATTCATTGGTTGTGTTTCCAAACTCATATTCATACTCCATTGTGTAAATAGAGAGTAAGGGAATAAAGCTGTATTCTAAAACTATATTTTGGCAATATATATATCCTCTGTTGTCTTCTTTATATGTAATTGTATGAACTTGGAAGTCCCAGTCTAGTAGAACTCACCTATATCAATCGTTAATACTGTATAAAATCAGGGCACAACATTGGTGGCTAGCGGTGGTTCTTGATTCGGACAGAATTCATTACATTTCACATACTTTGAAACAATAAGAGATAATATACAAACATAAATATGGCCGCTCCCACGCTCTCACATTCCCATTCCCAAATACGATGGGGATACATATGAAATTGAAATGTATATGGACATTGTAAAGCCAGTGCTAGACTTAGCATATACCACGGACCGCGAGAAAATAGCCGTTCTCCTCACGCACTTGGGAAAAGCCGTCTCCCTTGTAGCCCCACAGGTAAACCCTGCACTCACCTGAGACCAGTTTAAGTCCATGGTCATTGAAGCTATCAAGCCTTCATTGGGTGTGTTCGTAGCCCATGCCCGCATTAAGGATATAAAATACGAAGGCGATCTAGACGCCACGATCGCAACAATCACTTAACAAGTAAGGGCTGCTTTCCCTACTTTAAATATAAATATGCAAGAACAACACATATTAGTACATCTTGTACAAATTCTGCCATCTGCAATACAAGAGTACTTCGCTGTGCACGACCATGTAGGCTTCCAGTGAGATATAGTTACCATTCGAAAGATCCTCGCAACGCAACCTAAGACCCCTGCGATAGCCGCCATCAAGAGGTTTACCACTCATCCTCAACCATTCAGCCGAACCGGGGAACCGAACCATTTCAAAAGGCACGCAGCTCCAGCACCTAAGGCTCATCATCATCCAGGCCAATACCAACCAAGCAGACCAATATTCAATACTAATCATCTCAAGAGAATCTATCCCCGGAATCAGCTCCATCGCCAAGGTAAGCCACAAACTCTGGTGATTATCAACTCCTATGATTTCTCTGCCTGCAATTCAAGGTGCCGCCTTCATCATATTCCCTGACTCCGCCAAATATGGGAGGCCCTCCCAACCTCGTATCTCTGCGAACGAGGAAGATTTCCGCGAGGAAGAATTAGAGCCAGAAAACATCGCTCAGATATTCCCTGAATAGGAACACGTAGAAATCCTAGAGGAGGAAGAAATAGATCCTCAGGATTTTCAAGGCCTCCCCCGCCCACGATGGCCTCGGCGGGGAGTCTGCGAGTGATCGACCACCCCCCATTTATCGCCTTTGCAAAAATTAAAGGCATTCCTGTACGACTGTTGATCGACACTGGCGCCGCCCGATCATGTTTGTTCAATTAATTTTATGTTAAATACAAGAAAAGAATCGGTGATCTTCAGCCCCCCACCACCAATCTGATAAGTGCAGGTGATACTCCCCTTCATATTCGAGGAGAAACTCGACCCTTACATGTGACCACCCCATTTGCTCATGCCAACTGTTATCATTCATTTGTGGTCTTCCATTCAGAATACCAACACTATGACGGCTACCTAGGTTTGGATCTCTTGGAAAAGCTCCAAGCCCAGATAAATTGTGGGCAATGTCAGATCTCTTTCAAAAGCAAAAGAACCTCCCAGAAACTCTCCTACCAATCTCCCCCTGTGCAATAACTTCAGTCACCTTGTCTGAACAAACGAAGGAAGGAACAGAAACTGGCTAACATAGACATGCCCTCACTCCGTGTTTTCACCACCTCCATATGGTGTAGTAAGCAAATCATTCACACCGCCAACAAGGCAGCCTGCGATAACCGTAAAACTAGCCATGTTCCTGTTGCGCGTAACTATGCCTCTACCACCCCTATGACCCCTAATGCCTTAGCCTATGATCACAGAACCATCGATCAAGTTTTCAATGCCCCTAAATGTAAAACACAAACTCCTAGAAGTGCTCATTCTGGAGAACCTTTTTACTTAATTGCTACTGTAGCCCACCAGAATCATATTTTTCCTGACTATGCTCATAATTCTTCCCTGATCCATGCTACTGAAGCCAACTATGATCCTACTTGTACCCAGAAATCTTCCATTTCCAATGCTACTGAAGCCAACCCTGATTCTAGATTATGTACAGGCAACAATCAAACGCCTGTAGGTTCGCACCTTAGCAAACCCTCTCTGCCAATTCACCATTACCATTCCCCCTCAAACTCAGCATCGCAACCTAAAAATTTGTCTTCCCCTATCAAGAACACCAAATGTTCCCAATCTATGCCTCCACCCACTATTATCAGCCCCGCTATCACCCAAGAGAAGACAGAAATACCCCCTCAACACCAAAAATGGGTCTCCATTCGACCTATGCCTCAGCCTACCATGATGTTAGCCCCCATCGTCAACCAAGATGCACCACCAAAGAAAGAAGAATCAACTCCAACCAACAAACCATCATCTATAACCCCTCCTCGCACCTACAACAGTCCAACTTCTCCAACCTCTTCCAACATTTCCGCTCCCACTTCACAAAAGACCCCTCCGAAAACCACCAACAGATACCCCCAACAACTTTTTTAACACACCTCCAGAACCCCACTACCAGCACCTCATTTCTCCAAATATAACTCCATCTTCTCAACAATCAGACTCCGCCAATTCCACTCCACCGACAACCCAAGAATCCCAACCATCTTCCTCCCACTACAAGTTACGCCCCCGACTAACATCAAAACCTTTCGGACCAACCAGATATCCTTCATTTTCCACCTCCATAGTTACGAAATCACGTCACTCCAAACCCAACCTCAAACAACATCTTCCCCGCCATGTTTCCCCTCCTGTCAATTCCCCAATTTCATCTCCGCCCAAGAAAAAGTCACGACCCTATATATCCCCTTCCACCTCATCACCCAGACTCACATAACCTTCCATCACACCCAGATCAACATCATCTTCGCCCACATCCTCACACAACGACCTCTATCCTCAACCTCTCAAGCTACCACTTTCAAAACCCTCCCTAGCCAGACCTGCATAACCAACAACCTCAAAACCTCACATCCTCCATCTAAATCTTCCCCATCTACCTCAAAACCTTCCACTACACTCGTCGACAAACCATCTCATCTTCTTAAAACTCAAATTTCCACCCATCTCTCCAAACCTCCTTCTGTATTACCTACGAGGCTACGACACCACCTAATCTGACTCCATCTCATCCTTCTACCTCATCTACCAAGGCTCCTTCAACCTCATCTTTGTCTCGTCCTGTCTCTTCTCATCTAAATTCACCAAGTACGTCTCCACGCAAGAAAAATCCGCGTCCTTCGGTGTCACCATCCACCTCACCACCCAAGTCCACATCCCCTTCCACCTCATCACGCTCCACTCATCTTCTCTCACATCCTCAAATGACGACCGCCTCCCTCAACCCTTAAAACTACCACGTTTAATAACCCCAGCTACATCACCTATACCCAACCCTAACCTTCCAACCTCACCTTCTCAACCTAGATCTCCATCCTCTACCTTGCCACATTCACCTTCAACAATTATCAAATCACCTTCCCTTACTCGCACTCACAGTTCCCCTCATCAGTCTCCCTCTCCTTCTAAATTACCTAATACATCATCTACTGTATCTTCACCTCAACCTTCTACTTCATTCAAGAAAACCTCTGTCAACCCCTCTTCACCTCACCTCGCCTCGCCCCTCCAACTCTATCTTCATTTCCATCGACATTATCACCTAAACTCGCCCAGCCTCAAAAATCAACTTAACCTTCCCCTGTAACACACTCTATACCTTTTTCTTCCCCTCCACGCACTCCCAACCCCAGACCTGCCTCCCAGTCACCATCTTCTAGCGCTAGCCCTGAGCCACTTTTCCGTGGCAATTTTAGCACTAAATCGGGTCGGTTAAGTAAACCAGCAGATAGATTCACTCATACTTTGTCTGCTATTCGTACTCCAGTATTTTTGCCATTCCGTCATGCAAAAATAAAATCACAAATCTTCCAACATCAGTTCGATATCTTACGATTAGCAAAGATAACTAACACAAATGCCAGTCCAGCTGCTCCTTTTTCAACCACCAGTGTTCCACCCTTCAAACCTCGTACTTTTACGTCCACAAGAGGTCATGTCCTTCCATCTGTCAAACCTAAAGATATCACTTGCTTCACCACCACCACCGACTGCACACCTCCAGATCTTCTCCTGATCACCACCAACATGACGTCCGCCACTCCATTTATCAAGCGGGTTAAATGGTCCAGGGATAAACTCCATTTTGTCCGTATCCGTTATCATCATGAAGCTTTTACTGCTTCTCTGCAGCCAGACAGCACGCCTGAAGTTGCTGTCCAAATTGACCCCTCCAAGGCGCCTGACCTGCGTTCGCTAGAGTGGTGGGCTTATTTGCACACTCTTCCTTTACTTGAAACCCGAGGCAACTTATTAACATTTACCCCCGAGGCACGAGGACGTGCTTTTAATAACGGAAAGGGAAGTAAAATACCCCGGAAAAAGAAAAGACCCTCAGACAGGAGAGACCGAAGGAGTGGAAGAAGAAGTAAGACCGAGCAAGAGAAAGGAACAAGAAGAACCGAAGAAGGAAAGGACAAGGACAGAGACACCAACATCCACCACAACACCACAAGGATCTGCAGCAGTAGCGAAGCTCAGGAACAGACGAATCGCTATGCTGAAGAAGGACACACAGAAGAAGGAATATCCACCCCCGCCGGGCAAGACGATTCGCCCCACCACGTCCCCTAAAAAGAAGATAGTTTTCCGTCAACCCTTTTGAGAGAACCCAAGACACCATATATGTTTTCCTTTGTCCTATCTACTTTTCTGTAATGAACCCTGTAATATAAATAATAAGATATGCCATGTATGATAAGTAATAAGATGTGTTATTAATATTAAGAATATAATCAACCAGTATGAGATGAATAAGCTATGATGTTTTGATTAAACCTAACTATGCAATATTAATATGAAATAGTACATCAATAGATCATTGGGACATAGTTTCCTACACACACATATATGTCTTCTTTGATCCTCTGACTATCTCTTCAAATTATACAAACCACATGCTCTTCTTTCTCATAAGTTTATATGCATATCAGATAGTACCAAAGAGCCACCACACAGAGTGGCGCTGCTGTTCGTCTAACACGCACCAGCGGCTCGGTCGCTAGCTCCTCAGGAATACCAACCCATTCTGGGAAGGACGCTTCATGAAATGCTATATTAATAGATAGCTTACAATGCTATAGTTGATGAATCATTGTCAACATAAATCATACTAATAATGATACATAAGTAGCTCGTGAGTGAGTATGATATATATAAAGTACTTCGATGCGCATCCTGCATTTCTTACTTTTGTTTTGCACACGACACTAGCTCCCGCTCAAGTTAAGAATTAAGGAACTCGCTTCCTTGAGCAAAATTATTATTGTCCAAGGCTCTATTGACCTTACCTATACTGTATTATGTTATAATTATTTTCTTAACCATTGATGAAGTACCCTTCTGAGTAATATGTCTCTTGATATAAGTACCACCGTGTGACCTAGTAAATTGAATTATAAAGAAAATATCTTGACCACCAAAACAAGAAGGTTCTATAGACCCCTCCAGGGATACATCCTCATGCCCTTACAATCCTATAGGTTAGCAAGGACCCCTCACAGTAATCCTTAATACCAGGTCAAGATAATTTAGGAGAGTAAAGCAATTTTAAGGCTTCTTAAGTACTGGCATCCCACCTTTAGAAGTCTTAGGATTAAACCTCCATTCAGTTGGACCTACGGCATCCCGAAAGTCTGATATAGTGTCTGTGAGTTAAAAACCCTATTTTGGGGATCTTTGTTGGTTGCGGCATCCCGTCAGCTAATATAAAGACTCTTGATAGGTGGTGTCTACTAAAATTATATTAGTGAAGTGACTGGCATGCCAGAGCTTCATTCCTATTATTTAGTTACCGAAACTGTGGCCTGTTACAGGAAACTTTGTTACCACTGGCATCCAGTGATTAACACAGCTTCTGTTACTTGTATAAAGCTTTCCTTAACTTGGGAAGAAGGACCTACGGCATCCCGCCCCTTCCTCTCTAGTTAAACAAAGTCCACTTGCACCCTCTTTAAAAGAAGTTGAGGAGAACGGCATCCCGTCCTCTATATTATCTAGAGTTGAAAGTGCTCGCACCCTCTCTAAAAGAAGTTGAGGAGAACGGCATCCCGTTCTCAATATTCTCTAGAGTGAAAAGTGCTAAGTTCTACTCCAAGAACTTTGTTACTACTGGCATCCCAGTACCTAACATTGTCCCTTTTGTTAGGTCCCACTTCCATTAATAAAAGTGGAGAGACTCCGGCATCCCGACCTCTCTATTATTACTCATGGAAGTGAACCCTGTGACAGTGTCCTTTCAGAGGAACTTTGTTACTACTGGCATCCCAGTATCTAACATTGTCCTTTCTGCAATGGTTGATATACAGATCAGGATAGTCGAGTATTCCACATAACCTCTAGAATACTCGCGTTAGTCCGGTATGGTGCCCAACAGTAATTGCCAGATGATTACTATATGTTACGGAGCCATACTAAAGATCTCAAACACATCAACCCATCTGTAACTATCTTCACACAGCCGGCCAACCTGGACGGCCCACGGAGGAGCAGAAGGCTACAGCCAGCCAACACCCTAATCATCGTCGGCAAGAGTATATAGAAAAGACGCCTAAGTCGATGACCAGAAAAGAGAGAAAGTGCCTGAGTCAATCTATAAAGTGATCAGAAATAAAACAGTCGCCCAGCGACTCTGCCAAAAATTCAAGTTCGATACTGAAATAAACAGTCCCTCAAAAGTGTTAAAAACATAAAAAACAGTTAACGTACTATTATTAGGAAGTTATAGATTTTTGTTTTGTTACGAACACTCCATAGCCTATTGAATTGTTCCCGACCGTTAAAAGGGATGTCCGAATTTATTTCATTTTAAGCCAATATTGAGGCTAAGCGACTCTGTCATTATTTCGCTCAAGTGAAAATATTTCAGAGTCCACAAGAGTCTCTGTCATTATTCTAACACCTGAAATATTTCAAAGTCCATACTCAGTTGACTTTGAACTTGCTCTCATACCAGTGTGCACGGTATATAACTCAAAATACATAGTCGTGAACTAAATAACTCTCTTTCATGTATAACATTGCAAGTCTACTTCTTTACAAGTACAGTGAAATATTATAGCTGATAATATTACTTGTATTCACCCTCGATAACCATTAGTGTATAGGATTCTAGATAAAAGGAATACCGTTAAGCTGTGCTAAATACCTGACCTCTATCCAGATCCGCGACTGTGCTCGGATATAGAAAATATACTAAGTGCTATTCATTGGTTGTGTTTCCAAACTCATATTTATACTCCTTTGTGTAGAGAGTAAGGGAATAAAGCTGTATTCTAAAACTATATTTTGGCGATATACATTTTTTTTTTTTTTTTTTTTCTTTTTTCTATATTCCAACTTACTTCCTCTCGGGCATAGGCTGAGAGCCTTAACATTCACCGCTTTACAATGAACAGTGAAGCCCGTGAGGTCTTGTTCCAGTCTAGGGAGTGAGACATGTGAAGCACGTAGAGTACAACGAGCACCTGCCATCTTGCCTTCACATGAGGCACGGTGTTCACTCATGGCCCGAAACGACCCCATCTCTGAAGCCACCTCGTTCCCGTGCTTCACTGTCTCACCCCCTACACTCGGACTCTCACACTTACACACACACAACGCCTCCTGTATACTGTATATCCTCTGTTGTCTTCTTTATATGAAATTGTATGAACTTGGAAGTCCCAGTCTAGTAGAACTAACCTATATCAATCGTTAATCCTGTATAAAATCAGGGCACAACATAAATATTTGTGTATTAGAATTTAATAATTATTATAATATATATGAATATTTACCAGTGATTTTATATTATAACAATTTGTGACTACCATTAGTGTGTGTGTAAGGTATAAAAGACAAGCTCAATACATGTCAATGATAAATAATTGAACATGATGTGACATAAACACCTGTGTAATTTGCGGACCCGTAGATCGTCTCCTGAGTATGTTTACATCCACGTAACAATTGTGCATCGAAAAAGCAATTCAAATGCAATGCTTATAATACTCTAAATACTCTCAAAGTGTGTTTTCAAAGAAAAATGTCAACTTAATTTTTGTTTACAAAATGCATGTTCATACTATTTTGCGTAACCATGGTGCCTCTCATGCGCGTACCTACATCACAATACTGTGTGCTTACTAAAAGTAGTCTATACGCAACATAACACTACTTAAAATGCCTGCATTCGTCGACACCAGTCAGTGGGAGCACTTGGAAGTCAGTCGGAATAACCAAATAATAGTCATAAATTATATTATACAGTCTACGGTATTTACATTGACACTTTCAACTCCATAAACACGACATTATGTACATACTGTATATTCGAGCGAAAATGAACTAGGTGAGTGTTTTTTTACCACCATTCTTTCTTTTTCACCCAACGAGATTTAGCCAATTAAACAAAATGGTAAATCGGCTTGCACTGGGGGTGACACAAGGTCAATAAACTACCGACATTCTGCAGGTTAAGATGAGGCTTTCGGTGATTATGGAGGGAGTAATGATGGTCTTTACCTTGTTTTGAGATGGTGATGATACCGTGCTTCCAAATAGTGGTCATTGTGTTGTGTGAATATCAATAGTTTGATATATCAGTGAGAGCTTGTATGCAGTGTGATCCCAGGTATGATGGATGTATATTTCTGATGAGGTCTGAGCCACAGGTTTGTGTGCGATTGAGGTTATGGATGACAATGTTCGTCTGGCGAGTTGTAAATGGTACATAGTCCAGATAGGTTGGGAAAAGTCTATTATGTCGGATGACTCGTCTGTCAACCAGGTCAGGGTTGAGGTGGCTGACATGTGATTTATGAGAGTGTTTGCTTATCTGATTGAGGGTAAGGTGTCTGTTGTGGTGATTGCTGCATGAGATTATGAGCATTGCTATTGGAGTAATAATAATAATAATAATTATAATAGTTCTTAAAGCTAGCGGATGCTAAGCTAGGTAATGATAGCTCAATAAGGCCGATTAGGCGTATTTCCATTGGGGTCCTGTACTACTAGCCCATCCCTTTGCTCATGAGGGATGGTAACGACTCAGTGCTTGTGAAAAATCTTTAATGCGCCGAGCGTGGGCGCGAACCCGGGCCTTCTGGGTGGAAGTCCGAGACGCTAGTCACTACACCAAGCGAGCCGCTTGGAGACTAACGCTTTGTTTTCCTATGTGAATTAGAATAAGTGAAAGACAGCCAATTTTAAGGTACGTTATAATCAAAATGTCTGGACACATGGAGCTTGAAGCAGTTTAAGTTATAGGATGAGGAAAAGACAGATTGAGGGAGAGAGTTCCATGGTTTTCTTGTCGAGTAGAAGAAAAAATGGGAAAATCAATTCACTCTTGGGTTAGAGAGTTGGACGGCATAGGAAGGGGAATGTGTTGAAAGGCATGTACCTCCTACTCTCCATAAGGGAAGAGGTATACCCTGAGAAAGCTCTCATGAACAATGATTATTGGAATAGCGGTAGAAGAGTGAGCGAGATGCAACACTGCGGCGTGAGAGAGAGATTGTAGGGAATTAGTAAGAGGAGATGAATTGATGAGACAAAATGCTTATGACTGTACTCTTTCGAGAAATGCAGTTTGTGTGGATACTCCCCAAACATGCGAACAATACTTGATACATGAACGCACTGTATCCCTGTACAGAGCAAGAAGCTGAGCGGGGATGAAGAACTCACGGACACAGTTGAGCACACCTAACTTCTGGGAAGCTGTTTTAGCAAGAGTGGTAATATGATCTTTCCAAGGAAGGTCAGAAGGAAAAAAACCTACCAAGAATATTGAGAGAAGATGAAGGGTTGACTTGTGTATTGTTGAAGAGTAAGCGATAGTCATATGGAAGAGGTGACGGGTAGATAGATGGAAAAATTGGGTTTTGGAAGCATTTTAAGTAACAAGATTTTCTCTGCCCCAATCGGAAATAGTGGATAGATCTGAAAATAGGCTTGCTTCATCATATGAATTTTGGAGTAATTGCGTGGTTGGTCGTAGTGGAAATCTAGTTGAATAGGGAATGGTCATCAGTATATGAGAGGATAGGAGTAGAGGTACACTTAAAACCACACTCTTTAGCCCACCTGCATGATACCGGAGATTTGTAGTGGATCCTTTCTGGACGGCAGCCCACTCTAACTATCACGAAGCCACACATGTTTCGAACCAGTAATGGCTTGACTATCTGTTATGTTTAAAAGTATCATGCTGTTGTTATGCTACACAATCATGTTTAGGTTGTATAGCCTATATAACAATATGTATTAGATTATTGAATTTTATTCCCTCTAATATCTACATTAAGCAGGGACAAGACAAAATATCCCCATAGACTTTTAAAATTAAGAATCGAGCGAAACACTTCCAAACCACCCATTGAATGCACAGGCTTTTGGCGTGTGAGTCTGTCTACTTTTGTGTGGGTGTCTGAATCATCAGATGTCCTCCATAGTAGTTACAATTAAATACACATTCTCATAATATCCATATACAGTTTATCTGTATATCCATCTTAGAGAGTCCAGAAATACTAACCTTTAAAGCAACAACATTAAAAATAGCAACAGTGGACAGCCCACTACCTTTGTATCCCTAACTGTATTTACCTTTGTTCTATCATTTCTTCCCTCTCTAGATCTCTAAAAAGAAAAAAAGAAACCTAATTTCCTCCAACTTTACTAACAAGGAGTGTAAATTGTGTTGTCAGCGTAAGTGATTGTGTGAAAGGCAGTCTTCTAGGATGTGACTAGGCAGGTAGAGTGTGTCTACAACTAACCAACCATTAAATGTTAACTGTATTGTACTCCTTTTTTCCATTTTATATATCCATCACTTTAACTGCAACAACTCCCCTTAGCTAACATTGCTACATCTTTGTGGTATACTATCAATGGAAGTTAAATATTTTTAAGCTATAATAATTCAAACAAAATCAATCTAAATTAAATTACTCCATATCTAAATTGAATTCAATCTGAAACAAGCTAATTTATATCTAAAGGTCTCACATAATAAAGTATATATAAAGTAAGGTTATAAAGGTTAATATTATCCAGGAATTAACTCACCAATAGTTCCACGTGGCAACGAGACAAAGGAGAACTTTTACCCAATATGGCGGACAATGGGGAAGCGAGACGCCGGCCCTGAGGCTCGAGTCAAGTGAAAGAGAGAATCAAATGATTATATGGGAATGGACATGAATATTATGATTATCTGTCAGTCAGTCATGGCGTCGATGAGAGCGTCGTGATGGTGTAGATGTATGTATTGCTGTCAGTGTATTGTGAATAGAGGCACAAAAGCTCGATGAACTGAAGGCGGAAATTAGATGTTAACTGGTTGGTGGTCATGAAGGCTCAGCTGTTTCCAGCCCTCCGCCTTGCTGCCGTGGCATACGCCAGGGCCCAAATTATCGTACAGATTCTATGTTGCTCAATACGATAAATTATATTATTATATACGATAAATTCATATATACTACATAAGACCATGTCAATATTGCTTAACCCAGGAGCTGCCGGAAGACTCTTAAGAGTTTCCCCGGGTGACTGCAGGAAGACTCTTAAGATCCTGGGCCTAAAAAAAATCCATTTAAAACACCCCAAAAAAACTTGAACCCTTTTTTGTTTTTTTTTGTTTTTTCCCTGGGCCATGCCAAATATCACTCCTCCACATCCCCTCCTTCCCCACTCCCCCCCCCCCCCCCCCCTCTTTTAATTATCACTTATTTTCCCTGTTATTCCCTTATTCTGTGGGCTATTTTCGTGCTAACATTAGTGAGTTGCTATCAGGGCATTGTCATCAGTGTTACCAAGCGTGGGAATTAGGGGAGAAGTCAGGAAGAGAATTGAGAGGTACCTCCAGTGTCTCTCAAAGCTTCATGAGTGGAAGGTTGGCTCACACTCACTCACACACACTCTCGCTTTCATTTCGCGATTTTGACCATCCAAACACTGTTTCCACTTGTTTTATTGTTGTAACAGGTTAATATCTTCATATAAATGCTAAAATAGGCACATACGAATAAGTATTAACAATATTTATGGTAAAATAACGATGTTAGTGATGGGAACAGCTCAAATACGTGCGCACAGGCGTGTGGTGTCTCATACCCCCATGCGCAGCCGAGAGGTTAACAGCATATTAGGCCTTTTATAATCTTAACTTACTTACAATCTTATAATATATGATCTTATCATCCTACGCCGTGCAGCGGGAACGACCGTGATGTCACATAGACGTACGGTAGCTCAAAAAGTGTCGTACACTAACGTATTTACACGATACACTACCCCCACAAAAAATACCTGAACCCCACCTTAAACTTAAAGTTGACCAGAGGCTATCTTCTGACGCCACATGTCGACAGCGCCAGCAGCAGCGCGTCTGGGACGCGTCCTGGTCCGAGATTGATCACCATCAGTAAGAGGTGAGTCTTTACCTTGAGAACCCTCGGACCCAGCAATAACAGGTGGAGTCTCCGATTGTAAAGTGGAATCGAGCTCCAAAGCGTAAAAACGTGCGATAGGACGAACAGTAGTACCAGTGGCTGTCTTCAATAGCGCCACCCGCTCTACAGAGTCTTACCCCTTGTATACCTCCAACACGAGGCCCAATTTCCAGTATAAACGAGGACTATCTTCTTTAATTAAAACGACTTCACCAACAGTAGGTGCCGTCGGTCTACCAGAGGGTCTAACACTCCTTTCCCTCAATGCCAGCAGATATTTATTAATCCACCTCTTTCTAAAATCTTCGATTAGCCTCGATATATACTGGTATCGCTTAGACACCGCTGCTTCAGAGTACAACGAGGGATCCTTTAACTCTACTATGGATTGGAAATCAGATGGAAATGCAGTCAATGGTTTACCATATAGCAAGTGAGCTGGCGTTAATGGTAGTGGCTCTTGCAGGTCGGTGTACACATATATGAGCGGACGATCATTCACGGCTGCCTCTATCTCTGTGAGGACTGTCGTCAACTCACTCTTCATTAATAGAGCACGTCCTACTACCGCTCTGAGTCCTGACTTTACTATGCCGACACACCGTTCCCACATCCCACCAAACCAAGGTGCCTTAACTGGGATGAACCTCCATTCGCACTTCCTCTCTCCCATAAAAGTGATGATTGTAGGATCACTGCTCATATCCTTTAGATATTTTGATGCCTGGATATAAGTAGGAGCATTGTCGCTAAGAATGAGTTGAGGGAATGAACGACGGGCACAAAACCGTCTAAACGCCAGCATAAATTCTTCGCTAGACATATCACATAGTTCTAGGTGTACCACTCAAGACGTTGCACAGTTAAACAATAATATATAAACCTTCTCATGCTCTCTCGTCTTCAATGCCCCTGTGTAATCTAACCCTACAGGTTGGAAAGGTTCTATGTGCTTTACACGGCATTCAGGTAGAGGTGGAGCTGGTCCAGTTGCATATGGTTTACCCTTTAGTCTCTGGCATATTACACACTTTCTTACTACGCGTCGGGCTACTTGTCGAACTCTGGCTATCCACCATGTGAGACGCAAATTTGATATAATATGACATACTCCGTAGTGCTTTACTTCCTTATGTGCACGTATGATCAATAGATCAGTAACGTGATGTCTTGTTGGCATAAGTATAGGACGGTTTGTGCCGTCCGTTACACCCGACCACTTCAGGCGATCCTCACACCTGATGAGGACATTATCTAGGTGCAACCTCAATTGACGCACTAAATTGGGCATTAATGTCTAATTCGAGCTTTGCAAAGATTCTAATTACTGTAATTGGAAAAGGTTTCTGCTTGAACCCACTTGATCAAAGTTACTTCAGCTGCTTTATATTCACGAGCATCAATGTTGTGACCCCTGTTGCAGAGCTGGCCCGTTACTTTAAGCTTGATATTGGATATATATCTCAACACCCAAGTGACAACTCTGACTAGTTTATTATAGTCACCGAATCTTGCCCACTCTATTACTGGACCCGGTGGCTCATTTGGTTGGGCTGTAACTGCCACTGTTTCCAGTGGCAGAAGTACCTCACCAACAGCATGCCAAATCGACCATTCATTTTCATGGAGCAGCCACTTTGGATAATGCCACCACAATTCGGACTTCACTAACTGGCTAGCCGTTATACCCCTAGTTATGAGATAACTAGGGTTGTCTTTTGTATTTACATAATGATATGCAACGTCTGGCAAAAGGGCTCTAATCTCATGTACCCTATTTTGCACATAAACTGGCAGAGACTTCTTGCTGTGTATCCAGTTGAGTGTGACCCGACTATCGCACCAAAAGTGAACAATTTCAATATTTAACTCGCTCTCGTATGCTGCGCGTACATGTTGCACCAGACGTGCTAATAGCAGCATGGCAGTCAATTCCATTTTAGGGATAATTACCTTTTTGATCGGGGCTTTTTTAGCGCGGGCAGTAACTAAATGTGCCCCAAATGAAGTAACGACATATATGGCTACCCCGTATGCAGTGGCGCTAGCATCGCAAAATGTGTGTAATGTAACGTCACCGAACACCGCCACTTTACGAGGTAATGGTTTAGTACATAGGATGTCATACTCTTTCAACAACTATGTGCCTTGGTGATTCAAATCCTCGGGCAAACTGTCATCCCATCCTATTTTGCGTCTCCAAACTTCCTGCATCAGAATCCTAGCTCTTATGGTAACGGGTAATGCTAGACCCAAAGAATAAAAAAATTGCGCAACTTTGCTCAACAGACTTCTTTTTGAGTGCGCTCCCGTCTGCTAAGCAAAAGACCTTGTTTGAAAAGTTAGTATGTCTTGTTTAGGTTGCCAGATCATCCCCAAATTTCTGCACTTTTCCTGGTTATGAGATGCCATACCGTCCACCTGTATCAAACTCTGAAGATCTTCACTATTAGTAACCCACTCGCGGAGAAATAAATGTGCTTCTGTAAACAATCTACGTGCTTGCCAGTAGATATGTAACAAATCATCCTGACTATCGCTAGAACCCTGCAAATTGTCTATATACAACCCGCGAGATATTTTATTTGTGTCCACATGAGTATCTGATAGATGTTTTTTGATTGTGGCATATAACAAAAACTGTGAACATGTAGCACCAAAGAGTACGACCCGAAAACGGTAGATTACGACCCGCCTTTCAGAGTCGTTAATGTCTTCGAACCAAAGAAAGCGGGAAACATCTCTATCTTCCTCTTTTAGTTTGACATTCAAGAATGCTTTCTCGATGTCACTAGTAAATGCATACTGCCCCAGCCTAAACCGCAATAGATGTTGGGACAGATCCGACACCAAGGACGGGCCTGTTAGCAGGCAGTCATTTAGACTGGGTTGCTGACCTTGGTGGGCAGAGCAGTCATACACCACCCGTATTGGTGTGGTGACGCTGTCTTTCTTAACCCCATGATGGGCCAGATAGTGAACCCTTCCCTTCCTAATCGGTTCTTTTACATCGACTCTTTCAATGAAGCCCCTATCTTCATAACTCCGAAATACATCGTCATGAGCGTGGCGCGTGCTCGGTTCATTTGTTAATTTACCCTGTTGTTGTTGTTGTTGTTGTTGTTGTTCCCTAAGCTGCCTGGCCGAACAGCCCCGAGTCCCTGAGAAAGGCCATGGCCACGATCGGGCTTTCCCACAGAGCTCTCATTGAGTGTAGATTGTGTTGTTGGCGTAAGTGGTTGTGTGAAATGCAGTCTTCTATGATGTGTTTAATGGTATGGGGTGCTGTGTTACATCCCGGGCAGGCGTCGACAACGGAGTCATCCAGTCTCTTCTGATAGCTCAGGAGAGCTGGATGTCCGCATCTCAGCCTGGCCAGGTGGACTCTGTCTCGCGAGGAAGGGAGGATTCGGAAGGATGGATTTCGGGAGGTCGTGCATGCAGCTGTGTGTTGTCTGTGAGTGAGTGGATGGATCGGTGAGAGATATGAGTATGGATGTGCTTCTGGAAGTTGGTTCGGGGTGGGCAGGGAGGGAGAGAGGACAATAATTGTGTGTGATACCGTGTGCTGGGTGTTGTTTTGATATTTCTTGGTGTCTGTGGGTGTGTTGCCATGTAGTTTAGTGGGTGGTCTTGGTTCGTGGAGGCTGTTGCCAGGAATTGAGTGCCCTGTAATGCGCGCAAGCGACCTAATGCCAATCCATAGTTGGTTGGCAGGCTTATCTCACTGTTCTTCCAGGGTAAAGTAACCTTGTATTGCTTGTCTGAGGCACAGTAGCTCACAGACTCTTCAAATTTCTTCAGCGCAATTTCCGAGTCATAATTGGTCTCCATAGGATTAATGCCTATGTGATCCAATCTCCACAGTCGCTCCAGGTCGAACTCGGCAGTCATTTTTGGGTCACTAGGTTGGGAATCCTCCCTTCCCAACTCCTCTGCCGCGGTTACATTTACTCTTAATATCGAGACCGTGTCGACCAGGACATTTGACTGTGTAGTATGCACCTTTCCGCTCATGCAATACCAAATTTAGTGGGGATTAAAAATACACCACACATTCTTTTAAATCCAGGGTATACTACATCATAATAATGATCCACACCATGTAGAACATGCACCTCACTCTGATCTCCCATGGGATCTGACAAGTTAACCCCTTTTCTACGTAATGTGTGTTCCACTTTCTTCACTCCTACAGATACATATTCTGGTAGGGTGTCTACTTCGATACATGTCATAAAGTACCGGTTTTTACGGTAGAAATATGAAATCTCCGCTATCTCGTAGACTTGTTTGTCAGTAACCCGTGTGAAGCCCTGCAATCGAAGAGTCTCAGCCCCTATGATTCGGTGCTTAAGTCCCATTAATACGGACCTTTTCATAAAGGATCGTTGAGACCCTTGATCAAGAAGTACCCGACAAACCTTGTTACTGTCATTACCTTCCATGGGAATCTGTATTGTGGGCAATATAGTAGTGTCTTTCGTGCTACCTAGTGTCAAAGTTGTAGTACCCTCTGGTTTGACGTCTTTGACTTTGTCTGCTGTAGGACACAACTTGTCAAAGTGATGTCCTTTACAGTGGCGACAGGGCCTTAAGTATGTAGCAGTACATTGTCCCTGCTTACCATGTTCCTTACTTAGACAACCTACACATAGCTTCAACCTCTTTGCCTGTGCTAGTTTTGTCTCATTTGTTGGGTATTTTACACAGAAACTCCATTTATGTTTGTTATTACATAGCTTACATAGAATCTGAGCAGGTTTCTTATATGTACCCTGTTTCCTTCCTTTAGTCCCCACCATCATGCTTACAGTTCCACTCATCTCCATATTCCCACTCCCTCCCGAAACATAAATTTTCCCATTGTTCAACTGTAGATTACTAATTTCTTTACTGAACTGAGTTTTGAACTCCCCCAGATCAAACGATCTAACCTTGTCAAGTATTGCCATAGGAAGCTTCTGACGTAAGATAATGACTATCATTTCCTGTGTCGATCGCTAGACACCCTAGGGTGTCTAGCGATCGAGTATGGCACTCCATATCTGCCCTAAATTTTGCTAACTCCTCAACCTTATACTGTGGTTCTGCAAGCTTTAACAAGGCAACGACATGGGCCATCTTCAACTGCTCTTGATCCCCGTATGTGGACTGTAATAATTGTACTGCCTCAAGATAGCTATCACCTACTACCGCAAAACCCTCTATCAAATGTAAGGCCTCTCCTTCCATTTGTCCTTTCAGATAGTGAAACTTACGGACATTATCCAAAGAGGATTCATGTACTGTAGACCGAAATACATCTCAAAAAGCTAACCACTCAGTCAATTTGCCCCCAAATGTAGGAAGATTGAGCTTTGGGAGGTGCACAGTGTGGTTTGGGTCAACTCTTCTATGGGCTTCGTTCTCGCCTCCCTTCTTATTTGCGACAGCGCGCTGTAATAGGTGCTTCGCTTTAAAGACAGGTTCATCATAGAGGACGCGATTATCACACTCTGCAATTATCTCTTCCTCCTCTGTCATGCCTGACACAATCACCTCACTTAGAGCCACAATACAACTGTGGGTAGCCTGGACATTGTCTAACCTAGCCTCTAATTCCTCGAGGTCAGCAGTAGTGATGAAAGCGTTGACATCAATAATTAACCAATTTAATACTCCCCGAAGTCCCGCCCTCTGATTGTTAGGGGCTTTGCTCAGCACTCCACTAGACGGTGTCTCTTCCTGTTTACTCATTTTGTATGAAAACCTGTAGGCTATTTACCTAAAATATTATAATTACAACGGCAAAATAGTAGCTTAGTTAAGAGACGCCGACCGGCAGACTTCTATGTTATGGAGAAAAAATAGCAAACCAAATAGCAATACCTACACTAAAGGGTCATATTGAACAAGATTTTGTTTTAGGTCAGGTGATGTGTCACAGGAAGTCTGAAATGAAAAAGAACATTATTGGGGGAAGATGATGGGTGAGATGCAGGACTTAGGCAGGCGCAATGATATTACCCTGCATTCCGGCTTTAACCATCGTTTGCCCATTCCCACCAGTTTATCACAGAGTGTTCCTGCATCCTGTCGTATGTCCCCTTGCTCATTGCCATACAAAATTCCTTACTGGTAGCTAATTCCCGGGGCTGGGCACCAATGTGGTATACTATCAATGGAAGTTAAATATTTCTAAGCTATAATAATTCAAACAAAATCAATCTAAATTAAATTACTCCATATCTAAATTGAATTCAATCTGAAACAAGCTAATTTATATCCAAAGGTCTCACATAATAAAATATATATAAAGTAAGGTTATAAGGGTTAATATTATCCAGGAATTAACTCACCAATAGTTCCACGTGGCAACGAGACAAAGGAGAACTTTTACCCAATATGGCGGACAATGGGGAAGCGAGACGCCGGCCCTGAGGCTCGAGTCAAGTGAAAGAAAGGTCCAATTATTATATGGGAATGGACATGAATAATATGCTTATCTGTCAGTCAGTCATGGCGTCGATGAGAGCGTCGTGATGGTGTAGATGTATGTATTGCTGTCAGTGTATTGTGATTAGAGGCACAAAAGCTCGATGAACTGAAGGCGGAAATTAGATGTTAACTGGATGGTGGTCGTGAAGGCTCTGCTGTTTCCAGCCCTCCGCCTTGCTGCCGTGGCATACGCCAGGGCCCAATTTATCATACCGATTCTATGTTGCTCAATACGATAAATTATATTAATATATACGATAAATTCATATATACTACATAAGACCATGTCAATATTGTTTAATAGCATATTAGGCCTTTTATAATCTTAACTTACTTACAATCTTATAATATACGATCTTATCGTCCTACGCTGTGCAGCGGGAACGACCGTGACGTCACAGAGACGTACGGTAGCACAAAAAGTGTCGTACACTATCGTATTTACACGATAATCTTTCAATAATTTCATAACTACCCAACCTCTTACAATTTCATTCAATTAGCTAAGTATACTTAAGCCATACTAAATACTCCTTTTATTAGAACATCGAACCATTTGTTCATATCCTCCCCATAAATTTCTACACCTAAATTATCCTCCTTAAGAAGAGAATTTTCAACATCAGCCTGTTTTCCTACATAAAATCAGTCTACTATCCCAACCACTCTCTCTCTCTCTCTGTTTGTGTTCTCTCCTTCTTATATTTTTCGTTCAGCTACCACCATATCCAAGCAGGATCAAAGAATGGCAGAATTGGAAGGATAAAAACAAAATATCACTCCCATGGGGACAGTGCAACAAAAGACAAACTAATCCAGTCAAATGCGGCCTTCTCCAGCACCACGGTAAAGGAGGAAGCAGGAGGAATTGTCCTAACTATAAAAAACAACGTAGCTAAAATCAACCGGATCCTGAAAACAGAGAGCCTCAAAACATTTGAAAATAACGGATTCACCCATGTAATCCCCCTAGAACTGCGATATAAACGAAGTATCATCTACACCAGACTCGACGAATTTGCATATGACAACAACCCGGACACAATTCACAAATAAATTGAATCCAGAAATGCACCGTGAGCCAAGATTCTCAACGAAATAATATTCCACAACAGAGGGAGAAAAACCAACACTATCAAAATTTAATTCGAGGACGATTCAATGGCTCAACAAGTTAAGACAGCAGGCCTTAAGATGTTCTACCTGTCTATGCCAGGCTACCATATTAAACAGGAAAGGTTCATCCCAATCAAGATATGTATGAGGTGCTACCAATTAGTAAGCTATAACACCTGGGAATGCCAAGAAAACCAGGACTTCAAGATATGCTCCGAATGCAGTTCAAGAACCCACACATGGAGGCAGTTTAATAAGACTAGCCAAAAATGCAATAAATGCAAAGAGTAACACTCAACAATAGCGATGAAATGCCGTAAAAGGAGAGATCTAATAAAAGGTAGGTAAAGAAAAAGAAATGGATGAACAAGAGAGACAACTCGAGCAAAACAACATAGGCACCATAAACAAGACCCCCAACCGACGAAACCAAAGTAGCAAAATACAATGCAGTTATAAATGGATGTATCTACAAAGCTGCGATCTCAAACAAAAGGTTTGAAGATCTACTAAGCCAACAACTAAAGGAAAATGGACTGGCCAATGTAAAACTCTCCTCCTTCTAAAAATTCAAAGCAATGCAACTAGTAAAAATCATCAACAGAAATAACTATGTCCCACCCTTGCTAATCCCAAGAACCCCCTCAAATGAAGAAACCAAATATAAAAAGAACCCATACACACAATAGGAAGAGGACAACCAGGAAGAATACTCAAGTCTCAGAACCTCATACACAACTGAAACAGATGAGAACAACAGCATCGACGTAAGACTCTACGGAAGACAACAGCAGAAACGAAGCAGAGGAAGAAGACAAACCAAGAAGAGCAGAGGAAGGAGCAATGAGGTTGGAAAAACCAAGCACCCCAATCCAACCGAGGAAGACAAGAAGCGCCATCCATCAAAACCACCAAAATAAACAAGCAATAAAGAAAATCGGTATAGAACTAAGTGAAGCAAGATCAAACCCGCAGCTATACATGCACTAAGTAACAGACACAAGTCAAAAGCACAACACACAATATAGAGAATCAAATAATTCATGATCAAGATTGCCCAAAAACTTATACTACTCAGCATAATGTCTTGTCTTGGAACATTAGGAAGAACGAACTAGACAATAAATACATAAATTTGAACTCAAATATTTGTATCATACACAGTCACAATAAATCATGTACATCCCGGTGTGACGTCTACCAGCGTTGGCAGAATCGCCTCTCGGTAGCCACTAGCGCTCGCCAGGGACATCGAAATGGGCTACAGTTATCAGAGAATGTTGTTCTTTCTTTCCTAGTACTCGTATTGTCACAGACAGCCCAGTGGTGGTCTTTGTTTTCGTCTGTGACAACGGGTTATATTTTATATCAATAGTAGTGATGATAGCACCAGCGTGGGAAGAGAAAGACTTTTTAGAGCGAGATGGTAGTGACTGTCTGTAGGTGCGGGCGCTGTGTCACGTGACACCTGCTGTCTTGTGACGTCTCGGCTCGTGATTGGCCGACTACCGCACCTTTGTGGGCTCCTGTGTAACTTGCCTCCTACACGAGGGTTCCCAGGAGCTGTCCTCCTCAGGACAGGCTATGCGCGCGTGCATCTAACATCCCTTTGCTTACTCTCCCCCGATCACAACCTTTAGAACTGTTTCTCTCTCTGAACTTCTTCTTTTCCATTACTTCTCGTCTTTATTTATTTACTTATCCCCTTGGGTTCTGCATACGGTTTCCATAGCCGGCCCATTGTATTGCATGCGCCGTCCTCTGAGATATTTACATGAACTTAGAATAGGTTTTTGAGGGTTCTTAGTTAGTATAGGTTATGAACTCTGTGTGTCTCCATTATTGATTTAGTGTTTCTGCTCTTTTATTTAATGCTAGACTGGGATAAGGTAACTGTAGTCGTTGTCTCCGATGTGTGTATGGTTCGCTTATACCTACACGACTTCGACCGGTCCTGTGGTAGCCTGTGCTGTCTTATCGGTTGTGTCCTTTGCGAGTGCAGCATTGTGTTGACTGAGGGTTTTGGCCTGTTCCAGTTCCACACTTTGCTGCTTCTTTGCTTGGCTTTAGAGGGTCGCCAGGATAGAACCAGATACTTGTGATCTGGATCTATCAAGAGAGCACCCTAGTCAATTAACGTAACTTAAAGGATGCAGTCTTAAGGACATCGCTAGGCTGCGAGCCTGTCTTGCTCAACCCCAGTTCCTTACCTAGAGTATCCCAGCTAGACATTATTAATTGAATGGACACTTATTAGTATTTAATATAAGCTCTTTGATATGTATGCATTATTATTCACACCATTTATTAGTCTAGGTTGTTGCTGAGCCGCACAACCATAGTAGACTGTTTCGTTGATGAGGAAGTACTTCTTTTAGTGTCGAGCATTACTACCGTTGCGCATTTATAGTATTCTCGTGTCAGTTAACATTATATATCATATCTTTTGGTGTATTCGATTTACACGTGTAGTGTCCTGCCTCCTGCCTTTATATAGTTTAAGATACGAGCATCTTATGAGCATCAGACTTTCTTCAGAAGTTTCCAGGTCTATGGGTTTGGATCTAGCGTACCGTTGTTGCATAGTGCCCTATTACTAGTCCAATCATTAAGTGCCCTTGTTTTATTCGCAGTCCCGGTCGTAACAATTGGCGACCTTGCCTAGTATCTTATCTTAGTCGTCACAACAACCTAGTGAACTAAGAAATAATTGCAGGATTTCTGGACATTTGTTTTTTGAGGAATATTTTGGACACGTGGGATTTTTTTTGGGGCAACGTAGTATAGCACTTGAGTTGTCTTCAAGCATTTTTTGAGTGAATAGTGCTACATGAGAGTTTAGGTACTTTATTTTTTATAAACGTTGAGGATTTCCGGTGGACACTATGTCGAACGACGGATCAGTGTACAGTGAGGGCACAGGCGAGGAGGTGGAGAAGGTGGAGTTGTCTAGCGGCGCTCGGGTGGTGAACAGTGAGGAGGATGCTCGGATATTTTTGGAGGAGCCTGTGTCAGCGGATCGTGTGTCGGGGCTAGACCGGTACGGACTGCAGTGTGTAGCCACGGTCTTTGGGTTTCCCGGTACTAGAGGTTTGTCGAGAGGTGAGCTGGTTACCTGTGTGCTCGGTGGGGTGCGTGGGGCTTCGGGTGGAGCGGGAGCTGTGGCACCTTCTGCCCAGCCCCCATTCCACTCGACTCCTACCATGGCGCCCCCTCGGGCTCCGGAGCCGGGTATGTTCCCGCAGGCCGATGCCCGCTGGCGGTTGGGTATGCCTCTAGGTGATTCACGGGGTGGGTCCCCGATAGTAGCACCCCCTCCTCAAGGTTTGTCTGCCGAGATGTTGTTTCAGCTCGAACTCGCCAAAACTTAACCAGCAGGATGAGCAACGAAAGCATGAGGCTGAGCTCGAGCAACGAAAGCATTAGGCTGAGCTTGAGCAACGAAAGCATGAGGCTGAGCTCAGGCATCAGCAACAGCAGCAGAAATCTGAGCTTAGGATTCAGGCTGAGGAGAGAAAGGCCATACATGAGGCTGAGCTTCAGGTTGAGGCTACGAAGTACTGTGCAAACATAGAGCTTGAGAAGTCTCGGGTGGAGTCGACAGGGCAGCGTCTCGGTTCTGGGAATCGAGGTCTTGATCAGTCTTTATCGCACCTTCTTAAGTTAGTCCCTGCATTTGATGAGTCGGGTGTCACCGAGTTTTTCCTGCGTTTTGAGAAGAAGTGCCGGGAGCACCAATGGCCCGAGGTTAAGTGGGCAGCCCTTGTTTCCTCTAGGTTGGTTGGCAAAGGACTCAAGGCATATGATGCGTTGCCCTTGGAATCTTGCATCGATTATGAGGTATTAAAGGAAGCTGTTCTGCGGGCGTACGAGTTACAACCAGAGACATATAGGTTGAAGTTTCGGGGTGTTACGTAGGGTCGTGAGTGCACTTTTCTAGAACATGCCCAGGAACTGTCTGATGCTTTGAGAAATTGGCTAAGGTCAGAGAAGGTGACGACGTTCGAGGAGATTGAGCAATTAGTCCTTCTAGAGCAATATTTCAAATGCACAGGCGGCGACCTGACTTTGAACCTCAAAGAGAAACAGCCTAAAACTCTACAAAAGGCAGCTGAGTTGGCTGACCTGAGAGTATCGCTGATTCGTGGGTGCGGGTCTGTACAACGGACCGATGCCGTTAACAAGGGGCGCAACACTCCACCCCCCCGAGTCAGTGATGCAACATTTAATAACAAAAGTGAGAGCAATGATACTAATTTTGATCACAAACCCAAAACCGTCCCGTTTAAGAAAGGTCAGGGCCCTTCCCCACCTCAGGGGAAGTCCAAGGGTGAAGTAGAGTGTTTTAAGTGTCATAATAAGGGGCATTTTGCACGTTCCTGCCCTAGTAACCAGCCTACAGAAGTCGTGTCTTTGGCTAGCAACATAGGGGTGTCTCTGAGGTCTTCTGCATTTACCCGGGGTGATATGTCAGATGCGGGGGCACAGCCAGTGGAGTGTCCGGAAGGCTCGAACCCTGTCCGCGATGCTTTTTGCGACCATAGAGGGCGTGGCTGCGTGAGTTGGGCTCGTTGCAAGTATGGGTTGGAGTTGTTGCGTGATACAGGTGCATCCCAGACTCTGATGAAAAACTTTACAGGCCAACCTATAAACGCGGCACGGGTAGTTGTGGTGCAGGGTATTAATGCTACACGGTCATACCCGTTGGTTCGAGTGGAGCTGGGGGTTGATGGTGTGACACGAGAGATAGATGTTGGAATCGTAGAAAACTGCCAGTAGAGGGCGTCGACCTTCTTCTCGGCAACGACTTTGCGGTGCCTACTTCTGAGTTTCCACCCTTAGTCGCTGCCGAGAGGGCGGCCGATATGAGTAGGGAGGGGCAGGAGTTGGTCGAGAGGTGTCAATTACAGCAGAGGGCGTGTGTTGTCACCCGATCTCGTGCATTTAAGGTGTCACAGCCTATTCCTCAGTCTCTAGACTAGCGGAGGAACGGTCGGAAGGAGAATGCTAAAGCTGGGAGAAGTTTTGTGAGTTTTGATCCAGCGGCTCTTCTTGGCGACTCAGTATTAGCACCAACGTTTAGGTCCGGAGTGGCCCCAGAACCTGTCACACTTGGTGAGGAGGTGGGGCGTGAGAAAGCTCCGAGACGGCAGAGTTGCACACTTGAGCAGGATGGGATCGAGCAGTCCAGTATCGGGGGAGGCCATAAGTTGCTCCGGGAGCGCTTGGATGGATTGGCTCCTTCGGATATCTGTCGGCTGGAGTTAGATGATCCTGAGCTTCAGAAGTGTAGTAACGGGGCTATTGAACTCAATGAGGACGGGGAAACATGTCATGTGAACCTGTTAGAGTTTGTGAGGCAACCACCTGAGCAGCCTACTGTCCCTGTGTTGGTCTGCAGCGGCCAAGGTGGAGAAGGAGAGGGGGGCAGTGGGGGCACAGGTGGAGGTGAGTTGGGATTGTCATGTCTCGGTGGAGCAGTGGGCGGGGGACAAGAGTCAGGTGGCTGTGGAAGCGCTAGAGCACCTGCCTGAGCAGCGCTCCAGCACCCGCTCAGTTCATACCCCACTGTTTGTGCCGAGCACCCAGGCCTCACAACTCATGCGGTGCACGAGGTTCCGCTGACAGGTCACTTGAGTATGAGTAGACCGTTGGCCTCGTTGTTTCAGTGGTTCAAGGTGGGCGACGAGGCTTTGGCATGGTTGTCAGGTCAGGGTCGACCCATGGCTGCTAAGGGTAGTGATCAGAACCAGGACATTGAGCAGATTGGGGGCTGTGGAGTGGATGTGCCCGGTCGTCGCATAGCCTCCCAATGCTGTTTTTTTTTTTTTTTTTTTTTTTTTCTATATTCCAACTTACTTCCTCTCGGGCATAGGCTGAGAGCCTTAACATTCACCGCTTTACAATGAACAGTGAAGCCTGTGAGGTCTTGTTCCAGTCTAGGGAGTGAGACATGTGAAGCACGTAGAGTACAACGAGCACCTGCCATCTTGCCTTCACATGAGGCACGGTGCTCACTCATGGCCCGAAACGACCCCATCTCTGAAGCCACCTCGTTCCCGTGCTTCACTGTCTCACCCCCTACACTCGGACTCTCACACTTACACACACACAACGCCACCTGTTGAGCAGATGACTCAGTATTATGCAACAGCCCTACCATAGACCGACTGTATCTGGCCATGTCGCTGAAGGCGGTGATGCTGCGCAGGCAGATGTAATCGCAAGGAATGCGGTGGTGCGCATGTACGGTATCGGCGGGGAGGCCTTAGCAATTATGAACTGTGGGAGTGACTGCACAGGTGGTACAGATTGTCACTCTAATGACCTGGCTGTTCTGGGGACAATGGTGGAGAAGGAGGGAGATTATAGTGTAGAAACTGTGGTCTCGGCTGGGTTGTGGGAGGGCAATGAGTATGTTGTTCGTCGAGGTAAGCTGCAACCTCTTGTTCCTAAGCATCAAGAGAAGTTGTTTGCTAGGCTGTGGCAGTCCATCCGCATGTTTGTTGATTCTCCAGGCCTGTTGTACGGGGTAGAATCCGACATGGAGGCTGGAGACAGTGCAAGGCACAAGTTGGCTCCCTTCCGTATAAATCCTGTGGTGAAAGCAGAGCTGGACTACATGTTGACGAAGGGTCTGAGGGATAAGGAATGTCGTGAGTGGTCGTTGCCTGTAACTTTGCAACCTGTGTTAAGTGGCAAGATCCGTGTGTGTGTTGATTGCAAGTGTGTGTGTGCATTATCCCTGACAGACGCCTATACCTTATCTAGAGTTGACGACGCCATAGACCGCATCGGGGCTACATCGCTTATCACGAAGGTAGAACTAGTGAAAGGTTTTTGGCACGTCCCGTTACCGGAAAGAGTGAAGAGAAGTGCCAGTCTTGTGATGAATTGGGCAGTTTATCAGTGCCAGGTGTTGTTTTGCTGCCGGAACACAAGTTGGATGTGTGGCATGTTATGGGCGCTGATAATGTTGTGGCTGATTGTTTGTCACGGGAGGGTACGCTTCAAAGAGCACCCTCGCCGTTCAGTCAGTGTGTGTTTGAGAGTAGAGAAAAACCAGGCTTGCCCCTGTAGAGCAGCCGTCAAAAACAACATTAAAATTAAATAAAACAAAAATCACATAAAAACTCTTTCTTTTTGATAGTTAATTGTAAGTTGCCAATATTATAGCTAAAGTCCTAAGTTGAACCTGTCTTTCACTTAGTAGGCTGGGCTCTGTGAAGCTCGCTCAGGGAGCATAGTAGGCTATATTATACTATTGTGTTTGGGAGGGGTTATAAGATTTTCTTTATGCTAATGTGTTGTTTTTATTTAAAATTGAGCTTTGCATTTCATTTCTGGTGGAGTGGCTAGGTGTGGCGGGTCTTGTCGGCATTCTGCCTTGTCAGATATCGTGCTCGCCTAATGTTGAGCGTCCCATATCTTGGGCGGGGTGTGACGTCTACCAGCGTTGGCAGAATCGCCTCTCGGTAGCCACTAGCGCTCGCCAGGGACATCGAAATGGGCTACAGTTATCAGAGAATGTTGTTCTTTCTTTCCTAGTACTCGTATTGTCACAGACAGTCCAGTGGTGGTCTTTGTTTTCGTCTCTGACAACGGGTTATGTTTTATATCAATAGTAGTGACGATAGCACCAGCGTGGGAAAAGAAAGACTTTTTAGAGCGAGATGGTAGTGAGTGTCTGTAGGTGCGGGCGCTGTGTCACGTGATACCTGCTGTCTTGTGACGTCTCGGCTCGTAATTGGCCGACTACCGCGCCTTTGTGGGCTCCTGTGTAACTTTCTTCCTACACGAAGGTTCCCAGGAGCTGTCCTCCTCAGGACAGGCTAGGCGCGCGTGCATCTAACATCCCTTTACTTACTCTCCCCCGATCACCACCTTTAGAACTGTTTCTCTTTCTGAACTTCTTCTTTTCCATTACTTCTCGTCTTTATTCATTTACTTATCCCCTTGGGTTCTCCATACGGTTTCCATAGCTCCTTGTGTCCTTTGCAAGTGCAGCATTGTGTTGACTGAGGGTTTTGGCCTGTTCCAGTTCCACACTTTGCTGCCTCTTTGCTTGGCTTTAGAGGGTCGCCAGGATAGAACCAGATACTTGTGATCTGGATCTATCAAGAGAGCACCCTAGTCAATTAACGTAACTTAGAGGATGCAGTCTTAACCTCTGAAGTGCGTATGGGGGGTATGAGACACCACACTCCTGTGCTGACGTATTTGAGCTGTTCCCATCACTAACATTGTTATTTTACCATAAATAGCATTAATACTTATCCATATGCGCCTATTATAGGTTGATTATAAAGGTATTAACCTGTTACACCAATAAAACACTTGGAAACAGCGTTTGGATGGTCAAAATCGGCGATACAGGCCGGGAGTTACATAATGTATGGCTGAGGCAACCTCCCTTCCCACCGCTTTTCCCCACGTCTGGAGAGAGACTGTCGATCGATACTCTCTCTCTCTCTCTTGCACTCGCTTGCTAACAGTGATGACAATGCCCTGCTTGCAACTCGCTAATGTTAGCATGAAAATATACCACAGAATAAGGGAATAACAGGGAAAATAGGTGATAACTGAAGGAGGTGAGGAAAGTGAGGAAAGAGGGGAGGTGGAGGAGTAATATTTGGCATGGCCCAGGGCCCAGGGGCCCAGTTCCTTACCTAGAGTATCCCAGCTAGACATTATTAATTGAGTGGACACTTATTAGTATTTAATATAAGCTCTTTGATATGTATGCATTATTATTCACACCATTTATTAGTCTAGGTTGTTGCTGAGCCGCACAACCATAGTAGACTGTTTCGTTGATGAGGAAGTACTTCTTTTAGTGTCGAGCATTACTACCGTTGCGCATTTATAGTATTCTCGTGTCAGTTAACATTATATGTCCTATCTTTTGGTGTATTCGATTTACACGTGTAGTGTCCTGCCTCCTGCCTTTATATAGTTTAAGATACGAGCATCTTATGAGCATCAGACTTTCTTCAGAAGTTTCCAGGTCTATGCTGTAGGACTATACTTAACTTTCTTTCAGAAAGGAGTGAAGAGTTTATTGTTGTTTAGAGTAACTGTATTGAAGCATTTTTTTTTTATTGTATTAAATCTTGCAGTGATTTAATTGATCTTTCCATAGATTCCTTTTTATGCATTTTAACGTAACTTGCATCTTGTTTGTTATCAGGCTATACCAGTTTGGGTTAGCCTGAAGTAGACTACATTTATGCCCAGTTAACCCGGCAAGCGCGATAGGCCTCACGGAAGGCTTCCTATAGGGAACGCGATAGGCCTCACGGAAGCAGGACCATAAAAAAAGCCTTCCATAAAAAAAAAGGGCCTATCAAAACAAAGGAATTTGTCTCTAGGTGAGATAATTCCCCTCCAGTACTCATCCATGTAAATCTCACCCACCCCCCTCCCCTCCTTCCCCACCTTATTCCCCCCTCCCTCCCCTCCTCAATTATCACCTATTTTTCCTCTTATTATCATCATTTATCGGTTATTTTTCTCTCCCGCGATAATGTAGCACAAGTGGGTTGCATAAAAGATCGTTATGCAACACCCAGACACCGGCACACACCGCCCCGCTCGTCTCAGTTGACTCCCAGACAGCGAGAGGGGAGGGCTGCCTGTCTCTCTCTCTCGCCTGAGATTATGACCGGGTGGCCAATATCTTCGTTTTTCACCACCCAAATGCTTTTCCCACTTATTTTAGCACTCTTGAAGGTTCATATATACATCATATATGTAAAATAAAAGCATACCGAAAACAAATAATGGTTTATATTGTAAATATAACGAATTCTGTCAGAATCCAGGGCTAGAAATGCACAAATAACTACCCTAGCACCTAGGTCTATATCGCGCTTGTCAGGTTAAGGATACCCCGTTATCGCAGATTAACTCTGGAGGGAATAGGTGTTTTGTTCGCCGGTATATAAGTTCGAGGGTTTGGATCTAGCGTACCGTTGTTGCATAGTGCCCTATTACTAGTCCAATCATTAAGTGCCCTTGTTTTATTCGCAGTCCCGGTCGTATCACCGGGTTACAAAATAATAACACCAAACATACATGAAAGACACTCAGATGGTACAGCAATTTTGAATAAGGCACAAACTTCAACACACAATTTCAGACAATATCCTTATGAATGCACTTGCCATAGACATTCAAACAGAGACCGATCCCATAACAATCGCCAAGACCTTTCATGCCAACACCATATTACATTACACTTTACAGAAAAAACGTGCCAGTTTACCTTTTCGGTGATCTTAACGTACACCACCCAGATTACGGATACAGAGACAGTCATCCAGTAGGAAGATAACTACACAACTTAATAATAACAAGAAACATTCAACATATAATTCCCAACCTCCCCGCTTTCCACACAACAAACTCAACCAATTACCCAGACATAATTTTAAGTAATTATAATATATACGACCACATTAATGTAACTCAAGGGCCACTTACGACGAGTGACCATACAATAATCCAAACCAAAATTATCTGTTACCCAATTATAATTCCAATCCCACCTAGACTAAATGTTGTACATGCTAACTGGGAACATTTCCAAAACTATTTTTTTTTTTTTTTTTTTATTTTAAGAGACAATGAACGGAGCAAGGAAAAACACAGATAAAACAAAAAGGTCCATGTGCCTAAAGGCATCCTCCATTCATAAAATGTTTGTAACAACTGGATTTAAACTTTTGTAGATTGTAAGTTTGTGGAAAGCAACTCGAGGTAAGTAAATTCCAAAGAGTAGTAGTTCTTGGGATAAATTAATTTTGATAAGCAGAAGTTCTGCATTGTGGAGGAGAAAGTGTAAATTCATGGGCGCTCTCAGCTGCCCTAGTTCTACGGGGAAAGATGTGGAGAGGAGGCACAACATAACAACATATACCAACAACAACGACCTAGGCAACATCACTCTAGAAGACATAGACAACGAAATATAGCAATGGTACAACACATTTATGGTATGTATGTATGTATATACTCAGGCACATACCCCATAGCTGGGGGTGACCGACTAGAGACAGAGCCCGAACAGGGACAGCATAACACAACATATAAAACAAAACCCAAAATTCACACACATCTAGGTCGCCCAAGAGAAGACCAAGGATCACTAAGGGCCTCCAGCACTCCCCCGCCCCTGACCCAGACCTCTTGAAAAGGTTCTGGTCACAGCAGACAGACTTACAGCGAAACCCCACCACCACAATGCCTGCCCACCATACATCCAGGCCTGAAACTTCATATACACAGGCTCCCCGGGCCAGACACCTGACGGACTATTATCTAGTACAACTGGCGCCCGACCCGCTCGCCCAACGACAGCATTATCACTAATATATTAACAAGCATTCTCCATTCATCCCTATTCATTACCACTTCTCTTGCCTCTTCTACAGTCACCCTTCTACCTTTTAACGCTTGTACTACAACGTCTCTCCATCCCAACCAAGGTCTTCCTCTCCCTCTACCTCCCTTTGTGTATCGGACTTATATACTCTCTTTATAAGCCTTTAATCTCCCATTCAGTCAACATGACCATTCCAGCACAGCACACTTCTGTCCACTCTGGCCGACATGACACAGGTTCCTGTTGTCCCACTTTCATAATATGTACCTCTTCATTCCTCAATCTGTCTCTACATTACACATAGAGTACTCTTCACACAGCTCATCTCCATCACATCCAACCTTCTCAACAGCCCCAACATCACTGTTGGTACAACTATCCATGGAGACATTGCACTTTTAACTTCCATTCCGAGATTTCCCACATTCCACATACTACCCATTCCTTTCTGAAAACTTTCATTCCTTCCCATACTCTCTGTCTTACCTCAATTTCCACATCTGCGTCCCTGATAATCATTCCACCCAGATATTTATAACACTCCACATATTTTGTTTTCTATGTGAGTGAGGGAGACAAAAGACTGAACTGCCTGTGGCAAGTGCCTCCTCCAGAGTTTAAAGAGTGAGAGGGCCAAAATGCCTGGACACACAGAGTTTGAAGCAATTTAAGCCATAGGAAGAAGAGTTCCTGAGCTCAACTGTTGAATAGAAGAAAGATTGAGAATAACGTTTCACTCTAGGGTTGGAGAGTTGCACAGAGTAGGGGTGGGATTGAATTACAAGACGTGTGCTACGTGCTCTACGAAGAGGGTGTTGGTAAGCACTTAGAGAGCTCTGAGGAACAGTGATTATTGTAATAACGGTAGAATAGTGAGAGAGATGCAACAATGCGGCGAAGAGAGAGAGAGAGACTGCAGAGAATTGTTGAGTGTAGGTGAGTTAATGAGACGGAAGTATTTTTTCTACTTTGTCTAGAAGTGCTGTATGAGAGGATCTTCCCCACACGTGTGAATAATAATCAATACATGGATGCACTGTGCCCCTGTACAGAGCAAGAAGCTGCGCAGGGGTAAAGAACCCCTGGAGGCGGTTGAGCAAACCCAGCTTCTGGAAAGCTATTTTAGCAAGAATGGAAATATGATCTTTCCAAGAGAGATTAGAAAAAAGAGACAACTATAATATTAACTCCTTGCGACATATATGACGCAATCGCGTCATATGAATAAGTCCACCAAAAACTCATATGACTTGATCGCGTCATATGGACTTATCTCTATACCTCTCCAATAAGTTTATGACGCAATTTTGCGTCATATGAGCTCAGTAAGTCCGATAAGTTACCATACGATAAAACCGTTGGTGGCAACCTCAGCCTCCTGCGATAATTCTAACGGCCGCAGTGTTGTTGTGAGTGTAGTGCGAGGCAGTGGCAATGATCCTGGGGCTCCCGCCTCCTCGGACTTACTGGAACATAATATGTCCGGGGGAGTTAAGAGACGATGAAGGGTTAATTAATATGTTGTTGAAGAGTAAGTCATAGTTTTGTGGAATGGGGTGACGAGTAGACAGATGGAGAAATTGAGTTTTGGAAGCATTGAAAGTAACAAGTTTTTCTCTTCCCCAATTAAAGGTTATAGAGAGATCAGAAGATAGGTGCTTTATGGTCTCCTTACATGAGTTTTGGAGCTCCTGCTGTGAATGATTTTGTGGAAGGCTAGTTGAATAATGTAATGTAGAGTCGTCAACATATGAGTGTATGGGGCTGGAGGTGCAGTTAAGAAGGTCATTAATGAATAATAGGAAGATCATTGGAGATTGGAGAGAACCCTGAGGAACACCGGAGTTGATAGGTTGAGGAAGTGAATGGTGGCCGTCCACAACTGCAGCTATGGAACGGCCGGAAGGGAAATTAGAGACAAAAGCACAGATGGATGGATAGAAACCAAAGGAGGGTAGTTTGGAAATGAGGGATTTGTGCCAGTGTTTTTATCGAAAGTGTTAGCGAAGAGTTCAGCTTTGTCAGAGGAAGAAGTGACGGTAGTGCCATTAGAGCGGAAAAGGGGAGGGAAAGACGAAGAAGAAAAATTGTTGGAGAGGTTTTTGGCTAGATGCCAGAAGGCTTGGAAAGAGCTTGAGTTGGATAGTTCAGTGCATTTATTATTGATGAAAGAATGTTTGGCGAGTTGGAGAACAGATTTTGCTTGATTCCGGGCAGATACAAAGGAAGTATGAAATTCTTGAGTTTGAAGGCAACGTTACAGTAGTATTTTAATGCTTCCTCCTTATTGTGGACAGCAGGAGAACAAGCGTGAGTAAACCAAGATTTGTTTGCATTAGTCTGAGAGAAAGAAAATGGAATGTATGCTTCCATACCGGAGAAGATTACCTTGGTAATGCGTTCAGCACTCTCCGAGGTTCCCCGGCCACGGAAGCAGAAGTCATTCCATGGGAAATCAAAGAAGTACTGCCGAAGAGCCTCCCAGTCGGCAGCGCCAAAGTCCCAGAAGGAGGATCGGGTGGCCCTACCGGAGAGATAGGACAGGTGACAGAGATAAGTTTATGGTCGGAAGAGCCCAAAAGGAGAGAAAATATTTACAGTATAAGCAGAAGGGTTAGAGGTTAGAAATAAGTCAAGAATGTTGGGCCGATCTCCGAAGCGATCTGGGATATGGGTCAGTTTGCTGGACTAACTGCTCTATGTAATTTAGAATAGAAAGGATGTAGGCTTATTCACCAGGTTGGTCAGTGGAAAGAGAGGAGAGCCATTGGCGGTGGTGAACATTGAAATCTCTAAGGATGGAGATTTCGGCAAAAGGAGAGATGTATAGAATGTGTTCCATTTTAAAAGTTAGATAGTCAAAAAATTGTTTATAGTCGGAAGAATTAGGGGAAGATAAACAGCGCAGAAATATTTAGTTTGAGTTACAAGAAAGCTTTAGCCAGAGAGTAAATAATTCAGAAGAATCGAAGTTGGGAACACGAGAGAAAGCAAGATTGTTGCGCACATATACACAACATCCACCTTTGGCTTGGAACTGAGGATAGAGATAGTAGGAGGATACAGAGAAAGATTTGCTGTCAATAGTCCCAGACAACTGTGTTTCGGTGAGAAAGAGAAGATCAGGGTTGGTAGAGGAGAGGTGGTGTTCCACAGAGTGGAAATGCCCACCGTCCTGGGTTTACCCCGGCTCACCCCACCAAGATAATTCGCCCGACGGTACCTTCTAACCTCCCTGCTGGTGTTAATCCTGATCTTTCTGTGAGAATGATGGAGATTGAGTTGGAGAGAGAGAGAATGAGGCATCAGGCCGAAGAAAGGGAGAAAGACAGCATGAGGAAAGACAGAGGGAGAGAGAAGCACAGTTAGAGAGAGAGCGCTGTCAGTATCAGCGAGAGGTGGGAGATGCACAGGGTGGAAATGGTCTGGTTGAGTCAGTGAAGACATGTCTGGTCCGCAGCCTCAAGCTCGTGCCCGCTTTTGACGAAGTGAAGGTATCAGAGTGGTTCCTTCGCTTCGAAAAAAAGGCGCACGAGTTTGGGTGGGATCATGGCCGGTGGGTCACACTAGCAGCCAGCGTATTAAAAGGCAAGGGCCTAGAGGCGTATGACAGACTCACAGCAGAGGAATTGGCAGACTATGAGTTTTTTAAAAGATGCGTGCTACAGGCATAAGAGTTAAGACCCGAGGCTTACCGTCTTTTGTTTAAAAATGCTCGTAAAAGACCACATGAGTCACGTCGAGTTTGAAAAGTACTTAAGAGACGCTTTAGATCGCTGGTTGCTAAGTGAAAACATTACCAACTATGTTGAATTTCGCGAACTGCTCCTCCTTGAACACTTCTGCAATGGGGTGGATAAAGAAATTTGTGCAAAAATCCGAGAAGCGAATTAAGCGGACTCGGGAGGCAGCATTATGTGCGGATGACAGGATGTTGCCTTTGCGCAGTACTGGGGGCAGGGGTTCAGGTACATCAGCTGGTGTGCATCGGCAGCATGCAGGTGGCGTTGTGCCCACCAGTACACTGTCCGCTCCCAAGGCAGGTGGGGAGAAGACGGGCGCGGATAATACAAATGCTAGTAAGTCTAGTACTTATGATTCACGTCAAGTGTTATGCTATTTATGTCGGCAGAAGGGGCACATAAAGCCTTAACTGCCCAAAATGGAAGCAGTCGGTGAGCAAACCCGTATCATTCTTGGTGGGTGTCCCAGATGATGGGGGATCCGGGCTACGGGGGGAGTTGCAGGGCATTGTCTGTGGTAAGTCTGGGAAGGAGTCCATTAAGGTTCCCTTAATGGACTCCTTCCCAGACCAGACGACTGTGAGCCCAGTTGGGGACTCCCCGGGTATCGCTGGTAGTACTTAGGAGGACCCGCAGGTTTGGGGGCGTGCCTTTTTGCATGATGGGGAGGTAGAGCTGGAGAATGGACAAGTCTTCCCTGTTAAAGTTTTCAGGGACTCGGGGACTCTTTGTGTATCCGGTTGCCTGGGATGGACACTAAAGGGGATGAGTTTGTGCTGGTGCGTGGGGTAAATTCTGAGGCATGTCACCCCCTGGTTCAGATGTCATTGAAGTGCCCTGTAGTGACTTCTTCTGCACCGGTGGCAGTCATGGAGACTTTGCCTATGGAAGGAGTGCACTTTTTTCTTGGTGCTGATATGGCGGGTGATCAGGTTTTCCCACCGCCAGTGTGTGTCTCCAGTGTTATTCTGCCTGAAGTTCCTGATGACCATGACTCTGAGATTTATCCTGTATGTGCTGCAACGCGGTCAATGGCCAAGGTCGCGAGTCAGGATGAATTTGTTGAGGAGGAAGACAGAGTGGATGACGTGATAAATAGTCCAGAGGAGGGAGGGGACAGCCAAGAGTGCGCACTACCAATATCTCCCACGAACTGTGTTGGTGCCCAGAGTGATTTGTGTGATACTGGGATGCTTGTTGACTTAGATCCTTTAGTTGACTCTGGCTCCAGAGGTGGTGAGGAAGGCAATAATGGGGGCCCTACGGGTGGCACAGTTATCGCTTCGCCACCAACCTTGCCAAGTTATATGTTGCATGATGGATTGGCGGCGGTGGCTCCAGCTGAATTAATGCGGTGCCAGCAGGCAGATGAGGAGTTGGTACCTCTCTTTAGCCAGGTGGGCAAGGTGTGTAACCGTTCTGATGGTGCAAGGGCAATTTTTATATGTGAGGGGTTGTTGTTCAGACGTGGGGGTTCTGGATGTAGGGGTGGAGAGGAGTTTTTTGACCAGCTGGTGGTGCCGCAGGTGTTTCGACAAGAGCTGATATACCTGGCCCACGCAGCTCCTCTGGCAGGCCACCTTGGAGTCAGGAAAACGCTTGACAGGCTGTCTCAGTATTTTTGGTGGCCACGAATGTCTGCAGCGGTAGCATATTTCCTACAGTCGTGTCATGTGTGTCAGCTGGTGAGGAAACCTAACCAGAGTATTCCTGTTTCCCCTCTACGGCCTATGCCCGCTGTAGGTATCCCTTTTCACCGTGTTATCATTGATATGGTGGGACCCTTGCCCCGCACCTCGGCCGGAAACCAGTACTTGTTGACCATTCTGGATGTTGCAACTAAGTATCCAGAGGCTATTCCAGTGCCTAGCTCACGTACTAAAGTAATCAGTCGAAAATTACTAGATTTTTTCACCCGTTTTGGACTCCCCAAAGAGATCCAGTCTGACCATGGGTAAAATTTCACCTCTAACATGTTCAAACAATTGTTGTAGGAACTTGGGGTCGAGCAGATCCTATCGTCTGCCTATCATCCGCAGACTCAGGGAGCACTTGAGAGAGCCCATCAAACTCTCAAGTCGGCACTGCGCAAGTTCTGCTTCGACCATGACCGTGATTGGGACCAGGCAATTCCCTTAGTCCTTTTTGCCATCCGGGAGGTCCCCTAGGAATCCCTAGGGTTTTCGCCTAATGAGTTGGTGTTTGGGCTTAGGGTTTGAGGTCCTCTGGCGGTGGTGAGGGAGGCCTGGGAAGGAGATGTGCAAGTCCCAGAGGTTGGTTTGTTGGACTTTATTATGAAGACTCGGGAACGGTTGGTCACGGCTCTCCAGTTTGCACAGGTTAATCTTGTTGGGGCGCAGCGTAAGATGAAAGCACGGTATGACCAAAAAGCTAAGTTGAGGGAGTTTGCTCCGGGTGAGGAGGTGCTTGTGCTCCTCCCTTTGGTTGGTCAGCCGTTGAGAGCGAAGTTTAGTGGGCCCTACAAGGTAATAAAAAAATGGGAGATCTGGATTACCTTGTAGCTAACCCTGACTGCAAGAAAGCACACCAGTTATATCATGTCAACATGTTAAAACCCTATTATCGTCCCCCGACTGTGTCTCCCCCTGGGTCTGATGCAAGCTTATTGTCATTAAACGTGGTTCTGGGGATGTAGCTGACACTGGCTATGCGCAGGCAGTGTGCGCATCGAGCATCGCCAATGTAGGGGGGCGCGACTCTTCTGTCGATATGCAGAGGACCCCCAAGCTTGCCGATTCTTGGGCTGGACAGGCACATTCAAAGGAGCAGTGGATGGGGAAAGGGAAGTTGGAGTTGCAGTCAGCAAGTCTCAGGGTGTTGGTGTGCAGGTCCTGGCTGTATTAGACATGAAGGAGTTGGAGGAGGAGGGAGATATGTTTCATGGGAATTTTCCCGATGCGGTGTCGGCTGGGGCCTGGAGTAATAACAATTCAGAGGCTTTGTGGGCTAAGCTGGTGCATCTCAACGAGTCCCGTAGCCAGGCTTTGTTTAGTCGGTTGTCACAGTATCCTTTGGTGTTTAGGGATGCGCCTGGGCTGACCACCTGGGCGGTCCATGACATTGATGTGGAGGATAATAAACCGATAAAGCTGGCTCCCTATCGTCTGAATCCTGCCCGAGCTAAAACCCTTCAGGCCGAACTAGATTATATGTTGGAGAAGGGTTTGATTGAGCGTGTGTGGAGTGAGTGGGCGTCTCCTGTCACCCTGCAGCCTCAGCCGGGTGGTAAAGTGCGTTTTTGTATTGACTTCAGGTGCGTAAACGACCTCTCCCGCACTGACTCTTACCCTCTCCCTCTGGTAGATGATTCCGTTGACTCTATAGGGGCTGCCCAGTACATCACTAAGGTGGACCTACAGAAGGGCTATTGGCAGGTCCCCTTGACACCTCGCGCACAGCAAATTGCCAGTTTTGTTGTGGCAGGTGGTGTGTACCATTGTAAGGTAATGCCATATAGACTGAAAAACGCCCCAGCCACTTTTCAGCGTCTGATGGATCAGGTTGTGGATGGGGTGCCAAATTGCACAGTCTATATATACGATGTGGTAGTATACGACACATCATGGGAAGCCCACCTGAATTATGTCACTCTCCATTTCGACGACTCAGTCCCCGCCAAAGGGGAGCCACCTTGCGAGCGGTGGCGAGGCTTGAAGCGTGGCCGGTGATCTCACCTATTTAGGTAGCGACCCTATCTTTCCAGGGTTCGAGTTTCATCGGTCTCGTGGACCAAGTGCTCCCCCTTCATCACTGGTAAGAGTGGGGCCTTCCGGTGGTGTCGTACCTCTCAGCCCTGTTTTCCTGTTGATGACTTGGCATACTTTGGAATTCTGATTTGGCTATTCTTCGGTTTTTGTTGGAGGGAGTTTGTGGGTGGCTACTACTCATTCCCGTTGAACTGGGGTCGCATCTGTGGCCCCTTTACGCCAAGCCAGGGAGCTAGGTGTTGTGCCGAACTCGACGGACGGAGGCACCTTCAGGACACCTTTCTTCCCAGGCGTATGCTCTGGCTGGATCCCTGGGACAATTTTATCTTGTCCTCTAAATGTGGCTCCGTGGTGGGTATGGGACTGGCTGCAGTGAATTTTAAATATCGTCATATGGCTTCTAACCTACCTTCAACTGTTGACGACTCTGGCGATCTTTCGGTTTCCCCTCCTGATCCTTCCCATTCTCTTGTGGTGACAATGCAGCCTTTCCAGGCAGGCAGGACACAACGGCCTCCGTCAAGTAGGTCCCGTCGTTCTCCGAGGCCTGTTGGGTTCCTTCCTGAACCATGTTCACAAGTTCCCTATACTAAGTTTGTGGTCGTTCGTGCCCCCGAGGGATTAGATCTGCGACGACAAGACATTTTTAACACTCACAGAGGTTTAGTTCAAGCCTGTGGCCCTTCTCCGAAGGTGGTTCCGCAAGCGGATGGTAGCCTACTAGTTGAGGTAGAAGATGGGGAGCAGAGTGCTCGCCACCTGGCCATGACATCCCTTGCGGGCCAGCCGGTTGGATGTTCGCCACATGGCACCCTCAATCACTCTCGTGGTGTTATTTATGCAAAAGAACTGGTAATGTATGATGAGGTGCGTCTCCAAGAAGAATTTGCTTCACAGAACGTTATCAAAATTGAACGTATTAAAAAGAAGGTTGATGGTGAGCTTGTCCACACACCGACCCTAATCCTCACTTTCGACCGCTTAATCCTTCCTGACTTTCTGGTGGCTGCCTGGTACCGATACAGGGTTAAGCCTTATGTTCCGCAACCATGACGTTTCCATTGCCAGCGCTTTGGCCATATCGGGCATTCCTGCCGATGACTTCCCCAGGGACTGCCGTCTGTGTGTGTCTCCTGTGGGGGTTCGATACATGAGGGTATGGACTGCCCGGGTCCGGTATCCTGTGTGAATTGTGGTGGTGGACACACTGCTTCATCCAAGTCTTGTGATCGATACAGATTTGAACAGGAGGTATTGTGTCTACGTGCGAAAGAGAAGCTGAGCTTTGCTGAAGCTAAAGATCGTGTGTCATCCATGTTTGTTCGACCTGGTGTTTCGTTTGCATCTCTCCTCACAAAGTCCAAGCCTACTGCATCTATGCATAATGTTCCTATTGTGAGCCGTCACACGTCTTCGGCTCCACGAACGGGCCTTCCTTCGCGAGTCTCCTCCGTTGCCAAGCGTCCTCCTGGTCCTCCTCGTGGCAAGTCTGAGAATCCTGTGGAACCTCCCTCGCTACCTGTACCCGAGGCTGATGGTCCCTCTGTCATTGTGCGACCTCCTTCTGTGACAAGCTCTTTGGCAGATCGTAATTCCAAATCAGCAATTACTGGCGTAGAGATGGAGACGGGCAAGGAGTGTGGAATCTTTGGAGGAGACCCCTCCTTCTAAGGTTCAAACAAGCGTGCCTCATGGGGGCTCTGGGAGTGCCCCTCCCTCGGGGTCTCGAGATGACTTGGCATCAACGTTGGTGGCTGCTAAGGACAGCCTTTCTTGGGTTCCAGTTCCTGCACCTAGCTCAATTGTGACATGGGATGCGTCTTCGGACGCACACTCGGCTTGCTCACCGGCTCCCTCTGACCCAGCCTCCTGCAACCAGCCTCCGGTTGATTTAATTGGGGACGTTCATGGTCCGGGTGACCCTGTCGTGGCACCTGATCACTCGTTGAGAACTGCGGTCAAGGCAGGTGTGTCTCAAAGGAGGGTCTATGTGCCTCGGCCGCGTCCTGCTGCTAGGGCGAATGTGACTGTGGATAGAGATTTCTCCAAGCGTCGTGACGCTAGATTATCATCATCATCCTCTTGATTGGTTAGACCGGTAACCCCCCCTGGGAAGAAGTGCTTTAAAACCCTTCCCAGTGAAAGTCCTACATAGGTATTTGTGCTTTAAATCTTTTATATTTTTTAATTTTAATTAGTATCACCTTATGGCTACAACAATTTGTCTTCAATGGAATTGTCGTGGTGTATTGGCAAACTGGGAGGAATTACAATTACTTCTCTCAGATCTGAATCCATTGTGTGTCTGTCTTCAGGAGACAATGGTGGGGCTTCGACCATTGCCTTCACCTAAGGGTTATTCAGTCTTCCATTCCGCTCCTCCCCTGGCTGGTGGTCATAGCGGTGGGTGTGCCATTTGATGTCGTTCCGATGTCCCATTCACCTCCTTTGCTGTACAGTCTCCCCTTCAGGTTGTAGCAGTACAGATACACCTTGAACGGTGTTTTACCATCTGTTGCCTGTACCTCCCACCATCAGCCCCAATATTGTGATCTGATTTAGAGACTCTTATCTGACAACTTCAGACTCCTTTTATTTTACTTGGCGATCTTAATGGTTGCCATCCGATATGGGGTGATTCAGTTTACAATCCTTGGGGTGAGCTTCTGGCCTCTTTGGTTGGTGATCTGGATTTGGTTGTCTTGAACGATGGGAGACCAACCCATTTCCACGTTCAGACTGGCACTTTTTCTGTTCTTGACCTCACCATTACTTCTGACTGTGCGCTTGATTTTTCCTGGGACGTTTTGGATGATCTGCATGGTATTGACCATTATCCAGTGTTGGTCCCGTCCTCTCACTTTACTCCAACTATCCGTTTGCCTCGCTGGTGTCTGGGTAGGGCTGACTGGCCTCTTTTTAAACAACTCTGTGCATGTACATGATTTCCTAGCTATTGATGATGCACAACATTATTTTACTATGACTATGATTAAAGCGGGGCTTCGTTCCATTCCACGGTCTTCGGGTGTATATTCCCGGAGACCTGTGCCGTGGTGGACTGCAGCCTGCTCTTTTGCTCGGGGGGTTTATAAAGCTGCATCTCGTCGATACCATGCAAACCGGGAGGTTCTCTTTCTTAAAGTTCAATTTTGCAAAATGTGTGCTCATTATCGATGGGTTCTGAAAGATGCTCGCCGAAGCTCCTGGAGGTCCTATGTTTCTACGATTACTTCTTCAACTCCTTTGCCTATGGTGTGGAAGAGAATACGCAAGATATCTGGAAAGTGTTCTCCCTCCTCTCCATCAGTGTTGAGGATCCAAGGTAATCTGGCGTCTGCACCTGGTGAAGTAGCCTCTGCCCTAGCTACTCATTTTTGCAAGGTCTCCCAGAGGGATGATGCCAAACCTTGTGCAAGAGCCCGACGTAGCCAAGAGAGACCGGGTCTTGATTTCCGGTATCATGGCGGTGAAACTTATAATGTTGACTTCAGTATTTGTGAGCTGTGTGCGGCCCTCTCGTAGTGTGGTGACACTGCTCCTGGTCCTGACGACATCCCATATACCATGCTTTGTCATCTCCCGAATTCCTCCTTGGTGTTTTTATTAGACTTGTTTGATAGGATTAGGGGTGAGGGTACTCTACCTGCCAGCTGGAAGTTGGGCATTGTCCTTCCTATTCCTAAGCCTGGAAAGGATCATAGCAATGTTTCTAATTACTGCCCAATTTGTTTAACATCGTGTGTATGCAAATTGTTTGAAAAATTATCAATGTCAGACTTGAGTGGCGTATGGAGAGGGGCGGCCATCTCTCCCCTTCTCAGAGTGGCTTCCGCAAACTACGGTGTACTTCTGACAACCTTATCCGACTTGAATCCTCAATCTGTGAAGCTTTTGCCTCTAAGCAACATCTTGTGGCTGTTTTTTTACCTCGAGAAGGCTTATGACACAGCCTGGCGACATGAATTCTACGGCAACTTCATGCTTAAGGATTACGTGGTCGCCTACCGGTGTTGCTTAGAGACTTCTTGACTGATCGTGTGTTTCAGGTCCGTGTGGGTTCTTCCCTCTCTGTGCCACTGTGCCAGGAGGAAGGTGTCGCTCAGGGTTGTGTCTTAAGTCCATTTTTTTTTGAGGCGGCCGTCAATAGCATTCTAGATGCTTTGCCTGCTGGGGTATCCTCGTCCCTATATGTGGATGACTTTGCTATCTGGTATTCTGGTTCCCGCATGTCTGCTATTGAGAGACGTATGCAGCTTACGTTGGACAGGATTTCTGCATTGGCTGATTCCAAGAGCTTTCGGTTTTCCCATCAAAGACTGTGGCTATGCACTTTTGCAGGATTCGAGGGGTTCACCCAGACCCTGATCTAATGCTCTGTGGCAGGAGACTCGGTTGTGTGGCAGAGACAAAGTACTTGGGTCTCACGTTTGATTGCCGTTTGACTTGGGTTCCGCACTTGACAATTCTGAAGGCATCGTGTATGAAGGCTTTGAATTTGTTAAGGGTTCTGTCACACACCTCTTGGGGTGCTGATTGCAGAACACTCCTGCATTTGTTTCAAGCATTTGTCACATCCAAACTGTCATATGGCTGTGAGGTCTACTCCTCTGCCACGGACTCCAGACTTAAGACTCTAGATGCTGTTCATCATGCTGGTCTCCGTCTAGCAACTGGAGCTTTTCGGTCGTCTCCGATTCCCAGCTTGCTGGTGGAGGCTGGTGTACCTCGTTTAGATTTACTGCATCAATCTGTGGTTGTACGTTGTTGGTTTCGGATTCTCCGCTTTCCAGACTCTCTTGTTTGTACCCGTGTCTCTGGTCAATTTTTTTTCTTCATATTATGGTCAGCATCCTCGAGTGCCTCATCCTTTTGGCTATAGAGTTTGTGAAGTTATGAAGGAGCTTAATCTGTCGACGGTTCCTGTGAGTCCCGTGCAAATTTCAAGGATTGCCCCCTGGGTCCTGCCTGAACCATCATTCTGCAGGTTTTTTACTGGCTCAAAGGATTCGGTCACTCCTCACGAGTCCTCAGTCTCTTCTTAATTTGTTTTTGGAACATTCTTCTAGTCATAATAGTTCTGTGCCTGTGTATACCGATGGCTCTAAATCTGCCTCCGGTGTTGGTTTTGGTGTTGTGTTTCCTGACTTCAGCCGTGGAGGTAGTCTTCCTTTAGCTGCCTCGGTTTTTACTGCGGAATTGTCTGCTATCATTTTAGCTCTGAAATTAGTGTTTGCTCACCGCAACAATCATTTTACTATTTTTAGTGATTCTCAAGGGGCTCTCATGGCTCTGGAATCTTTTAATTCTTCCCATCCTATAGTTTTAGCGATTTTAGAGTGGCTGTTTCTCATTCATTGTCGAGGGAAAAGAGTGCATTTTTGTTGGGTCCCTGCTCATCTTGATGTCAATGGTAATCAAAGGGTGGATGCTTTGGCAAAAGCTGCCGCTTTGAGACCTTCTAATGTAAATTACCCTCTGCCTGCTTCTGATCTGCGTACTCCTCTCATGTTTGCTGTTCGTGCTTGTTGGCAGGCACGGTGGGATTGTGTTACTGTTAATAAGCTCAGGGAAGTTACCAAATAGATTTTTTTCTCGCCAAGAACTTGCCCTACCTTTCCTCGCAAATTGGAAACTGCTTTGGCTCGCCTCCGCATTGGACATACCAGAATAACACACAAGATCCTTATGTGTGGAGGTGTACCGCCATTCTGCGATGACTGTCTAGTTCCCCTTACTGTCAGGCACTTGCTGGTTGAGTGTCCAAGTTTGGTCGAATTACGCCGGAGGTTGCTTTTGCAGCACCGGAAGGCAGATGGTACTTACTGTCTCTCTTCAGTGCTTGGAGGGGAGGCTGGTTCCCCTGGAGATGATGTGTTTTTATTTTTGAAAAAGGTTGGCCTCTTTCAGTTTTTATGATTACATTGATTTTACTTTGATATCTAATTTTACACATGTTGTTTTTACGATTTTAGTTTTCGGCAAATATGTTAGCTTGTTCAGCGCCATATGACCTTGCTGTTGCGGTGCCAAGATTTCTATCAATAAATTCAAATTCAACTCGACGACTTAGTGAGGCGGGTCTAGTGGTGAATTTGGACAAGTGTGAATTCGTCAAGGGACAACTGCAGTACCTCGGTTACATCATGGGGCAGGGTAGAGTTGCTCCTCCGAACGTCAAGGTTGAGGCGATACGGGCTTTTGAGATGCCCAAGAATAAGCGGGGAGTGCAACGGTTTCTCGGTATGATAGGGTACTATCGCCGCTTCATACGTAATTATTCAACTGTACTGGCCCCCCTCACTGATCTCAAGAAGGAGGTAAAGTTTTGTTGGACTGATAAATGTGAGCTAGCTTTCAAAGATGTGAAGGCACTTCTTTGCTGTTATCCAATATTGCGTGCACCAGACTTTTCCAAGCCTTTCAAGTTAGCTGTTGATGCAAGCGACGTCGGCGCTGGGGCTGTCTTGCTTCAAGACTCCAAGGATGGTGTTGAACATCCGGTCTCCTATTTTTCTAAGAAATTTAATAAGGCCCAATGCAATTATTCTGTTATTGAGAAGGAGTTGCTGTCTTTGATTCTGGCTCTGGAACATTTTTCAGTGTATTTGCCTTCCTTCGGTCCCAATATTGTAATTTATTCTGATCTAGTTTTCCAGAACGCCCCAGCCAGCAGTCCCTCAAAACTAAACTTAATGAAGCCATAAAATGCTTATCTTCTGATCTAGCTACTATTTGTTGTTGTTCCCCAAGCTGCCTGGCCGAACAGCCCAAAGGCCCTGAGCAAGGTCAAGGCCATAACCGAGTGCCCCCACAGAACCCTCCCTGCCAACCACAATAAAGCCTGGGTGACCGAAGCCACTCCATGGCGGGGAGCTGAGGAGGGTGCGGAAAAGCCTGGGAAACCAAAGCTCCACCCAGGGCCCAGTGCCCCTCGGCAATTATGAAGAGAAAGTTGAGGGGCAAAGGAAAAATGTGACGCTTTGGCTTCCCATCTTGGTAGATTGGGAGGTCAATCCACGGAAGAGATGCCGTCACTTGAGATCTAGAAAATATCTAAGTAAAAGGAACAGTCAGAGCAAGCTATGGGTATGGCAGAGATTGCTCAGTTCTCACTCTGATAGACCAGCCCATCACCACATGACTAGAACCCAATCCTCTCAGCATCAGCTAGGAAAGACCCTAGAAAGCTGCCTTTGGCGGGGGGATAGCTCCCCTATTTCATGGTCGATAGTGAAGTACTTACTACAGTTCATATTGTCGATGCCTTTGATGATTTTGAACACTTGAATTAAGTCGCCTCTTAATCTGCGCTGGGTTAAAGGTAATAGATTTAATTCTCTAAGACGCTCCTCGTATGGTTTGTTCTTTAGGCTAGGTATCATTTTGGTAACTCTACGTTGAACTCGTTCTAGCTTGTCTATATCTTTTTGGTAATAAGGGCACCAGGATTGAACGCAGTATTCCAGAAGAGGGCGGACTAAGGAATTGTAAAGGGTTAGGATAACTTCTTTGGATTTATGCTCAAATGACCTGCCTATGAAGCCAATTATTTTGTTTGCTTTCTTAACAACTTCTGGAAATTGTTGACTCGGTTTTAGGTTACTCACTATTGTTACTCCCAGGACAATGTGGCGGGGACCGCCTTAATTAACCCGCTGAGTGCCAGGTCCGTATATATACGGACTAGGGTCTTGTCACGGCCAGTGCCAGGTCCGTATATATACGGACTCGCCGAAAAAAAATTGTAGCAGCGAAACGACTGCACCTATGGCTTTCATATTTCTACCACATGTACCTTACCCTTCTGGCTTCTTGCCACCACCAACACAACCCCCTCACCCCACCACTCGCTGACTATCGGTCGCCTCACAAGGAAAAAAAAAAGGAAAATCTGTGGCGGCGAAACGACTGCACCAATCGGTTCCATATTTGTGTGACAAATCCCTTACCCTTCTGCCTTCCCCCCACCATACCGCCAACCGCCTCTCACCACCCACTTCCAGCGTATCTGTACGAAGAAAAGGAAAAAAAGGAAAATCCGTAGTGGCGAAACTACCTCACCAATCTCCTTCATATTTGTAACACGTCAATTAGCTTCTACCTTCCCCTCACCATCGCTCAAACCACTCTCCCACCACCCTCCTACCTATACGTTCCAATACCATAAAAGTCGATGATTTACTCTGAAAATTTCAGCTACATTCGGACCAGGGGACCTGATTTCTGGCGAAAATGGACAAGGGGAGTGATTTGTTTTACCATTATCCTTCCTTTCTCACCCAACTTGATAGATTTAGCCAAAACAAATAAAATAAAAAAATCCTCTGGCACTGGCAGATGCATAGGGTCAATAATTGTCTGGCACTCTGCAGGTTAAGTCGGTAGCAATTTTGAGCACATAATTGGCTCTGAGAGAGAGTCCGAGCGGTGGGAGGAGCGTAGGTTGACTCTGACCGTTCGGCACGGCTAAACAATCATAAGCACGAGACCTAGACTCTTGTAGGACGAGTAACATGAACAATCAATAAAGAAACCAGCAATTTTTCAAATTCAACTGGACGAACATGGGAAGCCGAAACACTAGACCTTACATTATATATTGGTCAAAATATCAAATTACCAGCCAATGTCAGCCACAAGGTGATAGTTACAGTAGTATATCAAGGCATTATATTGTAAAATGGGTGTACACTAATGAATCTTATAATTATTATGTTCCTTCCAACAACCAACCATACTCCTAAAATCGATTAATGAAATTTACAAACACATGTGGCAGTCCGTGGACTCGAACCCAGGATGCTCACACCGAAAATCAACACCTTATACATCGCACCACGAAGACAGTTAAAGGTTGGTGGACACTGCCTACGATTTATTATGCAACTTCGAATCCTGCATATCAATCTAAGCATGTACACCCATCCCAACTGCAACTCACGTAGGCTATGCATATGTGAATGGAAAGAGCAATTAATGGGGCCTTAACCACTTAGGGAAGTCCTCTCGATAAATTACTCCTGAACCAATATCAATTATTATGTTCCTTCCAACAACCAACCATACTCCTAAAATCGATTAATGAATTTACAAACACATGTGGCAGTCCGTGGACTCGAACCCAGGATGCACACACCGACAATCAACACCTTATACATCGCACCACGAAGACAGTTAAAGGTTGGTGGACACTGCCTACGATTTATTATGCAACTTCGAATCCTGCATATCAATCTAAGCATGTACACCCATCCCAACTGCAACTCACGTAGGCTATGCATATGTGAATGGAAAGAGCAATTAATGGGGCCTTAACCACTTATAGAAGTCCTCTCGATAAATTACTCCTGAACCAATATCAATTATTATGTTCCTTCCAACAACCAACCATACTCCTAAAATCGATTAATGAATTTACAAACACATGTGGCAGTCCGTGGACTCGAACCCAGGATGCTCACACCGAAAATCAACACCTTATACATCGCACCACGAAGACAGTTAAAGGTTGGTGGACACTGCCTACGATTTATTATGCAACTTCGAATCCTGCATATCAATCTAAGCATGTACACCCATCCCAACTGCAACTCACGTAGGCTATGCATATGTGAATGGAAAGAGCAATTAATGGGGCCTTAACCACTTAGGGAAGTCCTCTCGATAAATTACTCCTGAACCAATATCAATTATTATGTTCCGTCCAACAACCAACCATACTCCTAAAATCGATTAATGAAATTTACAAACACATGTGGCAGTCCGTGGACTCGAACCCAGGATGCTCACACCGAAAATCAACACCTTATACATCGCACCACGAAGACAGTTAAAGGTTGGTGGACACTGCCTACGATTTATTATGCAACTTCGATGAGAGACTTTGCCAAGGCTTACTAACACAATGTAGGCTATATACATAACAAATACACTCACAGTTTTGAAGATGGTGGACGAGTCAGCTTTCCGGAAAAGGGGAAATGGTCTGGAGACCACCTGCCCACCATCCTTAGCGTATTAGTAAAATATTAAGATTACAATTAAAATAATGCAACATACTGTAAGGCATTGATGCACTCATAAAATACGGTACAACTGCTCTATGCATATGCGGGAATATATCCTGATGATATACTACTGAATGGTCATGGGCAATCTAATAATGGCAACATTAAAATATTTAGCAATATAACAATCAAATATAAGTAATGAAGTAAACGATGTCAAGGTTCTTGCAGTAAAGAAACACCTAAATCATAAACTAATAGATAATTTAAACAGTGAATGTCTAGCAATAAATTTAGTACACCAGGAGATATTATAGTATCTAATGTGTATCTTCAACCTAGAAAACCTTACCTACCATACCTAGACATAGTAAACCTCTTGAACTATAACCAACCTACATACATAATTGAAAACTAATGCAAGGCACACAATTTCGGTAATACGGATATATATATATATATATATATATATATATATATATATATATATATATAAAGTAGAGAAATCACCTAACACCTTAAATCAATGAACACAGGTAAATAAAGGTAACTAGGTCCAATTTAATATACCTTCATGGGTCATAGATCAACTAGTAAACTTGACAAAACATTTACCATTAACAAAACATACCAAAATTATCATATACAACAAGATCCAATTACTGTCAGTGATCACCTACCTATTATACCGGTACTTACTTTGTTAACCAGTCCAATTCAGATACATGTAAAGGAAAGATTTGTAATGTACTGTATAAAGCTAACTGGGATGACTATAGTGGTAAGTTTACCCATACTGTACCAGACTATATTGGAATTGTTGTACCCTCCAATAGGATACCAGGCAAATATAAAACGTACATTAAAGACAAAAAAAATCCTAATAAATAAAAGTGCCTAAAAACATCAAAGAACCACAGAAAGTACTCACAGATGATCCGAAGGGTGTAAAATGGTCGTGCGGGAGTGGTCCATACCCAAGCCGGCCGTTCCATTACTGCGGTTGTGGACGGCCATCGCTCATATCCTCATCCTATCAACTCCGGTGTTCCTCAGGGTTCTGTCCTATCTCCTATTCTCTTTCTAATTTTCATAAATGATCTTCTCTGGACATCCAGTCCCATCCATTCATATGCAGACAACTCTACTTTACATCACTCATTTAGTTTTCCAGAACGCCCCAGCCAGCAGTCCCTCAAAAGTAAACTTAATGAAGCCATAAAATGCTTATCTTCTGATCTAGCTACTATTTGTTGTTGTTCCCCAAGCTGCCTGGCCGAACAGCCCCAAGGCCCCGAGCAAGGCCAAGGCCATAACCGAGCGCCCCCACAGAACCCTCCCTGCCAACCACAATAAAGCCTGGGTGACCGAAGCCACTCCATGGTGGGGAGATGAGGAGGGTGCGGAAAAGCCTGGGAAATCGAAGCTCCACCCAGGGCCCAGTGCCCCTCGGCAATTATGAAGAGAAAGTTGAGGGGCAAAGGAAAAATGTGACGCTTTGGCTTCCCATCTTGGTAGATTGGGAGGTCAATCCACGGAAGAGACGCCGTCACTTGAGATCTAGAAAATATCTAAGTAAAAGGAACAGAGTAAGCTATGGGTATGGCAGAGATTGCTCAGTTCTCACTCTGATAGACTAGCCCATCACCACATGACTAGAACCCAATCCTCTCAGCATCAGCTAGGAAAGGCCCTAGAAAGCCGTCTTTGGCAGGGGGATAGCTCCCCTATTTCAACCCCTTTCGGGGTTGGGCACCCGCTTGCATTTAATGCTTCCAAAACTCAATTTATCCATCTTACTACCCGTCAGGAATCTCCAGAGGACTATCCCTTATTTTTCAACAATACAAAACTCAACCCTTCATCTTCCCTCAACGTCCTCGGTGTTCCTTTTTCTTCTGCTCTCACTTGGAAAGACCATATTACCAGTCTCGCTAAGGCAACCTCCCAGAAGCTGGGTGAGCTCAACCGCTTCAGGGGGTTCTTTACCCCTGCGCAGCTTCTTGCTCTGTACAGGGGCACAGTGTGTCCTTGTATTGAGTATTGTTCACATGTGTGGGGAGGATCCTCTCACACCGCACTCCTAGATAAAGTAGAAAGGAAAGCCTTTCGTATCATTAACTCCCGTCCACTCACCAGCTCTCTGCAATCTCTCTCTCTTCACCGCAATGTTGCATCTCTCTCACTATTTTATCGCTACTACAATAATCAGTGTTCCTCGGAGCTTTCCCAGTGTATACCACCTCCTCTACGTAGGGTACGTAGTACCCGCCTTGCAACACAATCCCACCCCTACTTTGTGCAACTCTCCAACCCAAGAGTGAAATGCTATTATCAGACTTTCTTCTATTCAACTGCGGAGCTCTGGAACTCTCTCCCAGAATCAGTCTTTTCCTCTTTCTATGACTTAAATTGCTTCAAACTCCGTGTGTCCAGGCATTTTAGCTCGAACGTCCCTTGATTGCGACCCTGTCACTCTTTGAAATCTGGGGGAGGCACTCGCTGCAGGCAGTTATGCCTTTTGTCTCCCTTATTCACATAGAAAAAAAAAAAAAAAAAAAAAACAGTCCTGGTCGCCTGGCAATACTTTCCGCCCGGTCTGGTGGGGCTCGGGAAGGGAGTGGAGGAGGCAATTTTGACTGTTCATATCACTATCACTACTGTGTCACTATCACAGTTATGAAAGAGTTTTGCGAATGCTTTTCCTAACCACCCCAGAGGTAGCATTTTTGGCTCACTTTGTTGTATTATACAGTGGTATCCCCTGAAGGCCTAACTCCACTGAGTAGCTCACTGTGTGTATCAGTTTACAGTCATTGAGATATTTATAATCAGTTATTCAGTTTGTTTTTCCTATGAGGATGAGGGAGACAAAAGGCAGAACTGCCTGTGACGAGTGCCTCCCCCAGAGTTAAAAGAGTGACAGGACCAAAATCAAGGAACGTTTGTGCCAAAGTGTCAGGACATACGGAGTTTGAAACAATTTAAGTCATAGTGTTGTGGAACCCGAATCACGATTACCCTAATCGTCCATAATAAGATTGGATTCACACACAAAATTATATAGGTTGGGGTTTGACTATTCAGTGTTATACTTACAATTAAACTGACGTCACTCTACTCTCAGGAATCGCTCGGACTCCCCACTGTAAAGACCAAAATGGACTATATTATATACTATAAGTCTTCTATGTTTATTATGGACACTGTTGTTATAAAATGATTCCGTTATTCAGTTTGACTTTATACCATAATCGCAAAGCTTTAAGTTTACTTTACTTTACAATATTTAATAAATAAATCGAACTTACTTAGTGTTTTTTAGATATTTTGCCTCGTAACGTAATGCCAACACAGGTGTAAACCTATCTACCTACTGGCCAGTGGTGTCAAGAGAATACCTTAAGCAGCGAACCGGTGACGTGAGCAGGCTGGTGTTATTCATATGGTCACTATTAATCCAGCTAATATTTAATGTTAAGTAATACTATGATTTTGCTCACTATCTACTATATTTTCCGGGTTGTTAATATTATCGGTTATATCCGACGATCGTAAGGAACAAAGTCTAATAGTTCACTTCGATTTTCTAAGTATTTTTGTATGTCTTATCACTATGGAATTCAACCGGCGACTGGCTCCTATTCTGAGCAGTATAATACCTTGGAAAATGGCGGAGTAATATCAAAGTAGTGCCCGCCATTCTAGTTCTTCATGTTCTTATTATTGTGATAGTTATACTTTGTACAAAATCATATCAATTATACTACAACTAGCTATATTATGTTAGCTAAATGTAAACCCATTAATTAATATACAGTTTTAGTATAAATATATTTACAAGGCTTTAGCCGCAATTTCATTCCTGAAAGTATTGTTATTCCAGAAACTATCATTCAAACCCTAATGCTTCATTACGCTACTACCGAGTACGGTACGCTAATGTCTCGTGGCTATAATCTGTGGCATATTTTCCACTCATAGGATGAGGGAATGATGGATACAGGGAGAGAGTTCCAGAGCTCAGCTGTTGAATAGAAGAACGATTGGGAGTAACGTTTCACTTTTGAGTTGGAGAGTTGAATAGCGAGAGAGATGCAACTTTGAGGCGATTAGAGAGAGATTGCAGTTATTCAGTTATTAAGTTATTCACTGATATTTATCACTGTTACTTATTCACAGTTATATATTCAATTATTTGGTATTTATTCAGTAATACAATTAGTTGTTTATTCACTGTTATAAAGTTATTCGCTCACATTTAGATAATGATTTATTTACTGTTATTTATATAAGAATTAACTGATTTTTTGTTATTTTTTTTTGTATTTAATTATTTATACTCATAGTTATTTACTTCAGTTATTAATTCACATTAATATATTTAGTTATCTATTCACTGTTAGTTATTTATGCACTGTTATTTAGTTTTTTATTCACTGCTATTTAGTTATTTATTCATATTTATATATTTAGTTATTTACAGTAATTTATTCTGTCACTTCACTAGTAGGTGACCATGGTGTGGAACTCCTCGAAGAACGATTCAAGGCAGAGTCCCACATCACACTTAGGGCAGTAATACCGAGTTGTTTGAGAACGGACACGACCTCTTCGTAAGGGATTTGGTTAGCCTTCAGGTGGTGGTATACTTCTGATGAAGTGATGGCCTGTGAATTGGGTGGGGGTGTCTGGTGGTGTGTGGTAGGGCTAGCCTAAGGGGCCAGATGTAGCCTCTCGTGTTTCTTAGAGCTTGGTGTCCAGTAGCTGACGTGCCAGTGCGATAACATATTCCTCCATGGTCTCCATTTTGACCCGTGTAGTGCCAGTGGAGGACGTGGGCATTATAGGTGACCATGTCGATGAGGTGAAAGAACATTTTCTTGTACCAATTCATCGTTTTCCTGGAACAGTCAACAGATGAGATGATGGCGTCTGTTTTGTCCACCAGCCAGATGGCTCGAAACCGGCAGGGTGTACCATCGTCAGGAGGATGACTTCGGGGTTGTCCATCCAGGTGACCATCAATATTGTTTGAGACTGTTTGTAGATGACACTCCCGGCCTCCCGACGAGTTGGCAATTTTGGCACACCCTGCCTGTTCTCCTGACGGTTCCACACGCACATATCGTCGTAAAGATATTTCAAACTGCCTGCTTGCTAAAAAATTTGCTAATGATAGATTAAAATCCTCACAAAATGACGAAGAACGGATGAAATTTGTAGAGCTACGACGCAAAGCCAAAAAGTTAATTAAGCAAAGTAAAAAGACCCTAGAGTTACATATTGCGAATCAAAGTAAAACAAACCCGAAATAATTCTATAGTTATATCAGAAAGAACAAAGTAGTTACTTCAACTGTTGGACCGTTAGTCGATGAAAATGGAGAATACACCAAAGACGAAGTACAAATGAGTAATGCCCTCAATACCTTCTTTGCATCAGTTTTTACAACAGAAGACCTCAGTGATATCCCTACACTATCGCCGATTCAGATTGATAATTCAGATATTCTAAGCAATATCACCATTACAGAGAGAGAAGTATTGAATTGCTTAGATAAACTCAAGGTAAATAAAACGCCTGGACCTGATACAATCTCGCCTAGAGTTCTAAAGGAAGCTAAGGATGAGCTCTCCAAACCACTGACATTACTATTCAATAAATCCTTGCAGTCTGGAACTATGCCTGATCAGTGGAAGATAGCCAACGTAACACCATATTAAAAAAAGGCAGCAAATCCCTACCCAGTAACTATCGTCCAATTAGCTTAACCTCAGTTGTATGTAAAATGCTAGAAACGGTCATAAGAGACATACTCGTAAATCACTTAGAGGAAAATAACATACTTAAAGATACTCAACACGGCTTTCGTAAAAAACGTTCCTGTTTAACAAACCTCTTCGACTTCTTCCACGATATCCTCAACCTCTACGATGAGAGTAAAGCTGTAGATATTGTGTACCTTGATTTTCAAAAGGCCTTTGACAAAGTTCCCCACAAACGTTTACTGCTAAAACTAAAAGCGCATGGAATACAAGACGGTGTGTTGAAATGGATAGAAAATTGGCTCAGCGACAGAAAGCAAAAAGTAGTCATAAGCGGTAAGGCATCTAAATGGACCAATGTAAGTAGCGGGGTACCCCCGGGATCGGTACTAGGACCAATTCTCTTTCTAATTTACATCAACGACATAGATGAGGGTCTCACCTATACAACCTCAAAATTTGCTGACCATACAAAAATTGCAAATAGCGTACTCTCAAAAGAACAAGTTGACGATATGCAACACAATCTAGATAAATTGTCACATTGGGCCCACATTTGGCAAATGTGTTTCAATGCGGATAAATGTAAAGTACTACAGATCGGATACCTAAATGAGAAAGCAAACTATTCGATGAATGGCACTCAGCTTAAGAATGTAAACAGAAACCGATCTGGGAGTAACAATATCGAGTAACCTAAAACCGAGTCAACAATGTTCAGAAGTTGTTAAGAAGGCAAAAAAAATAATTGGGTTTATAGGCAGGTCATTTGAGCATAAATCCAAAGACGTTATCCTAACCCTTTACAATTCCTTATTCCCCCTTCTTCTGGAATACTGCGTTCAATGCTGGTGCCCTTATTACCAAAAAGACATAAACAAGCTAGAACGAGTTCAACGTAGAGTTACCAAAATGATACCTAGCCTAAAGAACAAACCATACGAAGAGCGAAGAGCGTCTTAGATAATTAAATCTATTTCCTTTAACCCAGCGCAGATTAAGAGGTGACTTAATTCAAGTGTTCAAAATCATCAAAGGCATCGACAATATGAACTGTAGTAAGTACTTCACTATCGACCAATCTAATTACACGCGGGGAAACGGTTGCAAAATTATTGGTAAATCTTTTAACTCACACGAATCTAAGAATTTCTTCTTCAATCGAGTTGTCAACTTGTGGAATGGGCTTCTCTAGACGTTATAGACTGCAGCACCGTTCATTCATTTAAACTTCGCCTAGACAAATATCTCACATCAAACCCGCGACTGACTGCGTTTGTAAATGAATAACTTTATTTTATCCTCCCCTCAGTTACTAACCCATATGTCCGCTACTAACTTCCTAGTCCTGCCACGGAAATTAGTTCCAGGGCAGGAGTTCCCTTACCCACTCTAAATGGATTTGGAAAGATATAAATACAAATTATATAATCACACGAAAAAATTAGGTCAAGATTACCAACAAATCCGTCCGTCCTCCCTGGGAGGGTGGACAGAGGGAGATCCCTGTGACACTTCTTACGGAGACGACTGTACAAGAACGTTATTGCACATAGGAATACATTGTTTGCAAATAAAGCAGAATAAATATGTTGGGTATTGTTTTGTCGGGCTATATTAATTATAGCTCGTGATATAGTCTTTACTAAAATCCAGATCTGGACTTATAGACCGTAAATAAACTCAACAGGAACTCCCCGAACACGTTCTTAATATCACAAGTAAGTGTTCAACTAGGTACTACAGAACTCAATAACAACACACACGTGAATTATATACACAAGTTTATTCAAAGGTATAGAAATATTATCTTCATCTGTTGGCTTGGTTGATAGGGTAATTCAGACGATTATATCACCTTGATAATTATGGGAATTATAAGGTAACAAAGCGAATCAATATAAGTAGAATAGACCAAAGTGAGATAAATTTTACTTCAGTGTTGCTAATAAACAAAACAGGAAATATGCAATTAAATAAACACGTGACCTATCGTATCAACCTTTAATAATAATAATGATGCGGGTCGAGTGTCTTACGTGAATGAAACAACAATAAAGATAATCATTAATACTCTCGATATAAAAGAGAATGGATGAATTGAGAGTCAAAATACTGGTACACGGGGCGGTACGAGCCACGCTCACGGAGTGAGGGCGCGCGCGTGAAGCAGGTAGACTGGCTATGGATAGTGAATTTTGAGCAGGTAGCTGGTCAGGTCATATACTTTACAGCGATGTTGGAAAATACAATTCTAGTTTGTGTAAATATGAACTTAATCTCAGATATTACGATGAAACTTGGAGCAAGGTAATTTTTTGTTTTCACAATTTACTATAATGTAGCTCAGATTATGTAATTTATGATTTGAACTGTATATTCACTTCAATCGAACGGATGCAATAATTACGAACTCGGTCGAGGAATTCAGATGTACCGTGCTGTTATTAATATACTTACGAATGAATTAAAGACAAATATTTACTAACTGTATATGAAGACAAAGTCTAATTAACCAAATGCGATTAATTAGTAGATGTCCTAGAAACGCTTATAATGGTAATAGTGTAAGGAAATAATTAACAAAATAATAATTATGTTAAAAGTGACACACAAGACGACTATGAAAATACTCAGAAGGGTATTAACAAGATATCTGAACGAGTTAACAGTCTTAATAAGAATTCACCTTAATAAGTGGTGTATTCGATATAATGGAAAATTTAGATAAAAAGACTATGCAATGCTAGAATTCCTAGACAGTAAGAATAAAAATTATCTACATCAATACTCGCATGAACAATAATTCTAGTTCATAAAATAATTACAACAACGATTAAGTAATGGTATGAGAAATTAGAGGACTTAGAAAGTGATAAACTTCACAACAAAGATGCCGAGATAAATTAAATATGAAATTGAGCGTAGGTTCTAGGTAATAAGTTACGAATTAAGAAGGGGAATCAAGACACGAAATACACTTCGACCTCAACTTGTAACATACATAACAGAATATATATATTAGGAAAATCTGTGAGTGTGTGGCGTGATAAATTAAGGAACACAAGTATATAACGTATGCGTAGGACGTTCTATTGGATATTTAAACAAGATGAATATAGGATCTTGAACACAGATCTTAAATAAGAATTACTATCAGTTTCAGAAGGATTAACAAGAACGCAAAATAAAGATCTTGGGCACAGATCTACTTATAATCACACGCTTACACGATTCACATATTTTATCCTATACCTTAACAACAATAATCACAACTCAAGATATACAAAGACACTTAGGGTACTATTGGAGGATAGTGAGTGAGCAGGGCTGGTCGACGTAGAGCGTAGGTTCGTGGAGCAGCACTTCAGGGGGGTAGGGTGTCACTTGAGCAGGACTTCAGGTTCCAGACTTCAGAGGGCACCACAGGTCTAGCACTCTCTCTGGCAGGGGGCAGGGCTGGGGCAAGTTTCTGCTGTGGTTAGCTGTCCTGTCCTTTTCAGGCTGAGTACAGTACCGCAGTGGAGGTTTGCATACTTTCCTCCTAAATCTTTGAAGTAATATCTGACTTAATTCATGACTCTCGTTTATATAGTCTCGTGGCAATAGGGGTATTGTGAATTCGTTGTGATGAAGTTGTGAGGTTTAATACTAATAGTAGACATGGCTGGTTAATATTTATAGGTGTACTTATATATTAAGTAACACATTTATATCATACAAGGCATTTATTTACCCTATTATTGGAGAAATCTTACTTATAAGGATTACATCATTCTCCAGACTCTTAGATAGACTCGGGTATTGCTGGCCTATTTGTGCTTCTTGTCTTGAGTTTGTTATAACTACAGGACCGTCATAACTGGGACTCCTGCTCAGGTCCATTTATACCTGTAGGCTTCTGGTCGCTGGTGTTCAACTTGCAAAAACAAGGCTTCATCATATTGCATATCTGGGGATGGGGGAAATGCTGTCCTGTGATTGGTTGGTGTGGTTTGAAAGCAGGGCTGTGGTTGGTTGAGACAGTTTCCCATGATCATAGCTGTTGCTTGGTGCCATAGAAAATGAGGAGCTCTGGGCGGTAGGGGTGGCTCCTGCATTTTCTTGTCCCTTCGTTGTTTCCGGGTTATGGGTTTGGCTGTGGACCCAGCTGCAAGCTGGCAATTCTGCAACTGGCTGTTGCATTTGGCTGTAGCAACCCCGTCATTTCAGGTATGAATGGCTTGATACTAGATATAATAAAATTAGCCTTTAGAGAAAGAAGGGTACACAGAGTTTAAGAAAATGGAAACAATGATTAATTTATTTAAATATTATATGTTTAGTTAAAATAATAGTATTAGTAATGTAATTAGATAATAATGCAACCAGGTACAACAAAGTTCTTGCATATAGTTATTTTCCAGAGAAATTACACAAACATTATGAATGTAAGGTACTCATTTGTCAGTTCTTGATACAACTTTAAAGATTCAGGGGATACACAAAGTCTGTGTAACTAGGAATAATAATTGAGACTTTATATTATACAGTAGATTAAGTAAGGATAGTTGAATATTGACTCAATTTGTATATAACGGAATTATAAAAGTATATAATCTGCCTGAAACCAACCGACTAGTCTTTAGCAAACGTGGTACACTGAAATATTACAGGTATACATACACTTACATACCAATATGTACCTACAGTCTTAAAGAAAACGTACATAAACAAGTGATCAAAAGAGGAATATCATATATCAAACAATAGTAAATGGTATCGTACTGTAGTTTGATGCTCGACAAAATATATTTGTGGATTGGTAGGATATGGGACAGCGACAAATACGAACAAGATCCATATATATATATATATATATATATATATTTATATATAGAGAGAGAGAGAGAGAGTAATATAATATTTTTCAAATTAAGATCTTGAGATAATATTAATGTATATATACACTCCGAACGCAAACAGGTATGGACAAATGAAAATATAATTTGCTTTAAATATTACTTCATTACTGTGTTGCGATTGAACAAGTACACCAGAGCATTATTATAGTACAGTGAATGTATACAGAATACGAATATTTGGTACTGGAAAAAGATATATATCAGAGGAGGGACAACATTCTGTCTTAGTATAACTTATAGCAAAGTAGTAAAATGAAGTATGAGAGCTAAGATTTTTAAGAGTTGGAAAAAACAAAAGAAGTACAGCTTAAGACAATTCGAAATATCTGTGAGAGTGCAAGTGACATAAGACTAGTTATCTTTTAGGAAACAATATGAAAGGAAGAGTGTTAATTATGAAAGTTTGGATTTGCGAAAATATAAAATAATATAGTTTAAGAGGAAAAAAAACGTATGCAGTGCAAGCCAGCAAGAGAAACTCAGTTAAAATAGAAACTTAAGGGGAGATGGGTCGTTATTCTGGTCCCCCTTCTTCCTCATGCTTTAGTCCCATTAGTTTTCATATTTTAAGACGTTCGGCCCATTAGTTTGGCGATTTTAAGCCCTTTCGTCCCATTTCTTTGTCACTATCAAGACTTTTCGTGTCATTTAGGTGTCGATTTTTTCCTGGCGAGCGACAGCGAACCTGTAATTTAAGAGGAACAGGCCGTCTGTCGGGACATTTTTCTATCGACAAATTTACAAATATATTTTGAAGGAGGGTCTTCGGCGGGTGTTTTTATAAGTTTGGTGCAACTCTACGGAGGAAACTAGAACAAATAGTAAAAATATTAATAAATGAGCAAATAAATACGCCCATCCCCCAAGGAATGTGTGTGAGGTGAGAATGTCTGGGTGTTTGCCAAGATAGTATTATAGTTTACAGGAAGACTGGCATAAAGCGTGTGTGCAAGTAGGAATAGTTTCTCTTGGGACCAGACTCTACATTAACACGTTCAAGGAAATTATAATGAAAGAAAATGAGTATGAGTGAAGCAACATTTTAATATTTACTTCGGAAAACTCGGAATTGGATTGCACTGTATGCGAGGCAAGAATGCTTTATTTGTGGATACAAAATACACTAAAACAAACTTGGGTATATGAATGTAGTATCCGACAAAATGTTTTTACTTGAAACTGGTTTGAGGAAATGTATTGCTTGATTATGGAAATCAATATAAATTACATTGCAATGAAAATATAATCCAAAAATAGGTGTGCGAAAAAGAAAATCAATATTCCTCAAAACAGATGTTGAAGGAAATAAGACATGAATGGAAATTGTGTGAAAAATAGTTGTTTTTTTAAGAGGAAAAATAATACAATATGCGAGCAAATGCAGGTTCCCGGTATTTTATATAATAACCCTCAGTTTTACCTTCACTTACCGCTCCTTAATCCTATACACTTCTAGCAGCAACTACAGTTGTAACTATATATGTAACTATAACTATGTATGTAACTATAACTATATATGTAACTATAACTATGTATGTAACTATAACTATATATGTAACTATAACTATGTATGTAACTATAACTATATATGTAACTATAACTATGTATGTAACTATAACTATATATGTAACTATAACTATGTATGTAACTATACTTTTCCATATCTGTTTTCATATTGAACTATTATTCTTTATTCTACATAGACATCGAACTACGTTATGTAGGCTATAACTTACTTATATTGATACTTAGCCATCTTAAACCACCAATACCTTACTACACATAATTAACATTACATGTTTATAATATTATCTCATTTTGTTTATACAATAAATTTTGTCTAGTATCCATCCTTCTCAAATGTATATTATCAAACACACTAGACATCATAGAACTACTTCCGCTCCAGTAGATGTTATCATAAATTATTAAATACCTTATCTGCCACACCTCTGAGTAGCTGGCCAGGGTAACACACCTCCCTTAGGCCTCCTTACTCCTTTATCACGGCTACTACACTCACCCTATGCTGTTATTTATAACTCAATATCACCATTAACGGGAGATGGTTCACTTTCCCGGCCAAAGGCTGGTTCTTCCAACATTACAGGCTCCTCAAATAAATCAACATTATCGTCGTCTCCAAAGCCAACAAAATCGTCATCTTCACTTGCATTTATAAATTGTTCTTTGTCCACCAAGCTTTCACCACTGCTCTCTTCACTATCAAAAAGTTGTCGCTGTATAGCGCTATCACGCAACAAACGCTTAACTTTCTTTCGTTGAGCTTTCTTCTCTGTTGCAACAGGCGTTGAAGTTGCGAGTGGGGTAGCACTGGAGCCCGCGGGAGGTTGCAGCGAATCGGACACGTCGGAATGTTTTTTTCCAGTATATCTCGCTATGGCGGCCACGTACGAACTGATAACACTAGTAGTTGAGGCTTGGTGGCGCTGTGGTAGCTCCTGCAATGCAAAATTTGGCCGCGCGAATTTTGAAGCACGCTTTGAAGCGGGAGACAGTAGTGATGATCCTGATGTGGAAGTGTTTCAGGAAGGTGCCATTGAGCATCCATGTGTGCTAGAACCTAGGCCTACCCCCTCGCCATCTTTGCTATGTCAGCCTAGGCCTAGCCCTAGCCCAGGACCTTCCCCTTTGCCTGCCCGTACGCCCTTGAAAGTGGGCAAATATTTTTATAAACAATCGTTGGTGAAAAGTGCAGCTAAAAAAGCACGCAGGGCAGCCGCAGAAAAGGATAGGGAAGCTGAAGACAGTGATAATGACGCCGACCCTGGTCTAGCAACCACCCGCATTCCATTGTCCCGACGCCTTGACCAGGGACGCCGCGTGGGTCACCCACAGCCCTTGGCTTCATCTCTCCTTCAGGATGACCAAAGGGCCTCTTCAAGTGGTATTACTAGTGTGCCACAGCCCTCAACACACCGCAGAGCATTATTTGCTGCGGAGAAGCCCTCGGCTCGCCGCAAAAGGAGCCCAACTCCCGAGGCCGAGGCTCCCATTGTTGAAGCTCCCGCAGCCTCCCGCGCCCCACACCGCCGACGCCCGGTCACTTCTTCACCCGAATTGTCTCCTGAAGACGATGCTGACGACCCCAACATTGCCCCAGATGACCTAACGTCGCCTGAGGAGAAAGAGGAAGAGGAAGAGGAAGAGGAAGAGGAAGTCCCGACAAGACGAGCGAGAGGGCGAGGTCGTGGACGTGGTCAGTCTGCCGACGTCGCTGCCCCTGGGCGTGGGCGTGGGTGTGCAGGGCGTCCGCGTGGCCAAGGGCGTGTGCCAGCGCGTCAAGGGCGTGTGCCTGCTGCACCTGCACGTCCTCGAGCATCAACATCCGACTTGTTTGTGTGGACAGATGGGGCTGATTTTGATCCAGATTGTCCTGCCTTTGACGAGGTACAGATGGGTTCCGGGGTGTCACCAACATTTCCCTGTGGCCCAGCTGCTACCCCCAGTGAAATTTTCTGTGGCTTCTATGACAATGAAGTCATGGAATACCTCGTCGAGGAGACCAACAACCATCATGAGATCTGTGCCAACTTTCTTGGCAGGGAAACCAGTGCCAAGATGGTGGCATGGAGAGCTGTCACTGTGGCAGAACTATATGTGTTCATGGCACTCACAATGCTGACGACACATATCAGGAAGCACACTCTGGCAGACTACTGGATCACTGGCGACATCATAACGACTCCAGTATTTGGCAAGTACATGTCCAGGGACAGGTACTTCGACATCCTCTCCTATCTCCACCTGACAAACAACATGGCAGTCCACCTTCCCGACTCATTATGGAAGATCAGGAAGCTGTATGACATGATACGTCATTGGTTCACCACCTACCTGATTCCTTTCCAGAAGATGTGCCTCGACGAGTCTCTGGTCCTGTTCTGTGGTAGGCTGCACTTCCGACAGTATATCCCGTCCAAGAGACACCGCTTCGGCATCAAGCTCTTCGTCCTCTGCGACTGTTTGACGGGGTATGTGCTGGACTTTTTAGTCTACAGCGGCAAGGGTGGAGAAATTGTGACTGACCCCCTCATTGGTTTTGGTGGCGCTGTAGTGAAGAAGATGATGGAGAGGCACTTCAATAAAAACCACATCCTCTACACAGATAATTACTACACATCGCCTCTCCTGACCAAGTACCTCCATGACCGCAAGACCGGAACTGTCGGCAAAGTCAAGGGCAAGAGGAAGGGCATGCCAGGCTACCCAACCAAGACGAAGAAGGTAGACATCTTCCACAAGAAGAGTGGCCCCATCCTCTCCATCCACTGGCATGACCAGCGGAAGGTCAACCTCCTCACCACATGCCACAAGGCCCAGATGGTCGCCACAGGGAAGGTGGACCGAAGAACCAAGAACCCCGTCCAGAAACCAGCTGCTGTCCTGGATTACAACCTCAACATGCGCCTCGTTGACAAGTCCCACATGCAGATGGGCTTCATCGACTGCCTGCGAACATCTTGCAGGTGGTACAAGAAGTTTATCCTGCATACGGTAGATATGTCGGTCCTCAATGCCTGCAACATCTACCGTCTGAGGACTCCAGGAGCCAAGAAGTACAAGTCCCTGCAGAAGTTCCACAAGCAGGTGATACTTGAGCTCCTGGCTAAACATGCGGGTACACCAGGGAGGCCACTACAAGGACCAGGCCAGCTGGACAGAACAGGGTGTGCTGAATTTTTCAGGAAGCACCAGCTCAACGCCCTTCCTTTCAAAGCACCAGGTAGTAACGTTAGGAGTCAGAAGAGGTGCCATGTGTGCAGCCACACAACTAGAAGACCCCGCAAAGCCACACAAACCTCTTGAGAATGCCTCGAGTGTCAAGTGGGACCTGCTTCAACGACTTCCATACTCTAATAAACTTTTGAAGTGGAAGTGACAACAGTGAAAGTGACACTCAAATGTAGGCTAAGAATAATAATATAACTAAGTATAAGTGAAAAGGACACATATAAGTAATAATTTAAGTGCCTTCAATAACAATATGAACAAGTGAAAGTGACACTAAAATATATATTTCTAACAATAAATAAGTGAAAATGACACTCAATAAGCCTAGGCCAGTCAAAGTGACAGTATAATAATAATAAAACTAAGTATAAGTGAAAGAGACACACACAAGTAATAATAAGTGCCTTCATAACAATATGAAAAAGTGACAGTGCCACTATATATATATTATTAGCTTACCTAACAATAAATAAAAGGGGAAATGACACTATCAATTATCAAAGTCCAGTGAAAGTGACACTAATAATCATAATAATAATAATAAAACGAAGTAATAAGTGACAGAGACACAAATAAGTTCATGTAAATAACTTTATTGAGTGAAAATAACATAATAACTATAATAAATGACATAAAACACTATCAAATTGCTTCCCGGCATAATTGCGGGTGGAGCGACGAGAGCAACTGGGCGTCGTAGCCGGGGCCGCGGTTGAGTGTTCGGACGCGCCGAGGTAAATACGCGGCAAAAGTTACCTCCACTTCCATCACCATCACTCCGGAACCAGTTGAGCTAGAGAGCTCTACTCAACGCCATTCTACGCAGCAAGGTAAGGCGCCCATTTCTATATATGTTTGATTAATGTAGGTAATATATTAAGCGAGATTAACCTTAGTTTACTTTTGTTGATATTCGGCCAGATCGCCCAGATACGAGCTCCGTCCTTTGGAGAGCCTGCCCGGGCCAGGAGGGTTAACTATTCCAATCCCATTGAACCTTGCAATTCGTGTAATTGCTTACTCAGAATATCATATGATCTGACATAATTATTACAACATTAATAAAGGCTGATATTGGGGTGAAAGGAGAAACTAATTAATAAACACACTAAAACTGAAAGTGATAATGGCATATTTTTAGTGAAAGCAGTAAAGTGTGCTGAATAAGAATGTGGAAGTGTTGGAGGCCAGCCATAGCGAGAGAGAGAGAGAGAGAGAGGCTTTTATGTTCATGTTTCGTCCCCGGGGCTCGCTGACACACATGGACCATTCAGTATATAGGAAGATGACAACTCCCAACAATTCCAGAAAATTGGCAATTCGAGTATTCGTACTCAAGGGCGCATAAAAAAAAAAAAAGGATCTCTACATGCACATACTGTATGTACACTCGGATGCCATAGTCTCTAGCCCACTCATAACTAATCGTAAACTTCACTTATTTATATTTATGGAAGTATATCTCTGGAAAAATTTACGAATGTAACTGTCTATAAATCGACTACAAAACTATATACTGTATACTATTTAATGACAAGCAAGTTCTACCCAAAAATCAATCCAGATAAATGTTGTCAATACAGTATATTCTGCTCAAACGTACATAATGGCCATATTCCTATGCTCCTAACGTTCCTATTATCAATCACGTAAAACATATCTTTACAATATATTACATAATTATTAAGTATACTTACTGGTTTAGGTTAAGTAATTATTAATAGTTTAATCAACTGTACGTAAGCAGAGTAGTATCGCATTTAATACAGATACCTAGGAGTAACATACATTATGATACTCAAATGACATTCAAACAGCACACCACAAACATTAAAACAAAACTGACACACAGGCCCTCAGGTCACGTGCCCACATAAAATTTGGACACAACAAAAGAAACCACCACCACAATTTACAAACAATACATAAGATCAGTGATGGAATACGCAAGCCCGGCCTGGGCTTCTAACCTAGCTGAAACACATCATAAGACCTTACAGACGATTCAAAATAAAGCCCTAAAAATCATCACAGGCTGCACAGCTACTTCACCTACAGATCACCTACATCATGAAACCAAAGTCCTCAAAGTCAAAGACCATCTGGACATGAGAGGCACTCAATTCCTGGCAGCAGCCTCCACGAACCAACACCACCCACTACACTACATGGCACCACATCCACAGACACCAATAAATATTAAAACAACTCCCAGCACACGCTATCACACACAAATACTATATTCTCTCCCTCCCTGCCCACCTCAAACCAGCTTCCAGAAGCACATCCATACTCATATCTCTCGCCGTTCCATCCACTCACTCATAAACAACACGCAGCTGCAGGCACGACCTCCCGAAATCCATCCTTCTTAATCCTCCCTTCCTCGCGAAGACAGAGTCCACCTGGCCAGGCTGAAATGCGGACACCATCCAGCCCTTCTGAGCTATCAGAAGAGACTGGATGACTCCGTCGTTGACTCCTGCCCAGGTTGTAACACAGCACCCTATACTATTAAACACATCATAGAAGACTGCATTTCACACAACCACTTATGCCAACACCACAATCTACACTCCTTGAGAGCTCTGTGGGAAAGCCCGACCGTGGCCATGGCCTTCCTTAGGGACTCGGGGCTGTTCGGCCAATCAGCTTAGGGAACAACAATAACAACAACATACAGATACCACCCGTATGTTGTGCACCACCAGTCAGCCTAGTCGTCATGCATCTGGTGTTCTGCGTCCTATGTTCGTTGTTTGTCTGTCAACTCCTCCTGGGTCGTTTAATGGATAATCAACACATTTCACAAGTATATTCATTGGTCAATGGAAATAGTCAGTTAAAATTATATGTTTCTTCAACATACAGTGAATGTCAAGGTGAAAGGAAATGGTCAATACTTCCTATTTTCAAAGTTTTATTAAAAATTCAATATACTCATTTTTGTTTGCATTGATATTTACATTGACAAATGTTCCACAAATATTCTAAAGGGTAAGGTAATAGGTCGAAGTTCAAGGTAATCATATGATATATTTATTGAGTTTCCTATGCTAATACATAGATGTTCACTAAATTGTGCAGGTACATACAATTAACCGATGCGAAGGTCAATGAAAAGATACGTTATTCCTCGAAGGTAATGGTTAAGTAATATGATCAATATTCATTATATATACAGTAAGTGTCACAAAATATCACCTAATTCAGTATACAAGTAGCTGTTGATATAGTTATTATACTGACCACATAATATGTACATTCAACCTCAAGAGAAGTTCGAACACACCTTGCAGTCATCCATTCAACACTAGCGACACACTTTGGGGAAGCTATGCCATCACAATCCCTCCGCCCTTCAGATCCCAGGGGCATACCCAACCAGCCTTACCTGTCTTGCTGCCCTTCTTCCTACACCTACCCGAGTTGCCAGAGCGTAAAGGACACAAAGTCAGGTCACAGATGAAGGAAAAGGAAGACTTTCACTCCCACAAACCCAGGACCCCCATAAATTACGGACATATACCTCAACTGGACCATCACTCAAAAGCCCACTTTCACCAAGGTAAGCTCACTCTATGAGGTATCCTGTAGTTTGTCGACGATGTATCCTTTCGACAAAGTCCTCTCGAGGCATGCTGTCATGGTACCACCAACACACTCTATGAGGGATCCTGTGGGGGGTTGACGAGGCATCCTGTTGATAAAACCCGTGACAAGGCATCCTGATGGGCTCACGAGGTATCCTGTGGGTAGGACAAACTTGGCAAAACAATCCCAGGTGTCAAAGTATCCTGGCACCATACAATCACACTTAAGTCAATTTAGTCTCGAGGCATTTGCAAAACCTGTGAACGAAAAGGCCTGAACTAGATCCGGGTAATGTAGTGACGGCAGAAAGTATATCCAAAGGAAAGATTAAGATAATAGGCATATTATAATAATAGGCCTTCGATAGAGTCTGGCACAAATCTTTAATTTCTAAACGACCCTCCTTCGGTTTCTATCCCTCCATCTGTGCCTTTGTCTCTAATTTCCTTTCCGGCCATTCCATAGCCGCGGTTGTGGACGGCCATCATTCACTTCCTCACACTATAAACTCCGGTGTTCCTCAGGGCTCTGTCCTATCTCCTATTCTCTTTCTATTTTTATAAATGATCTCCTCAACTGTACCTCAATTCCCATACGCAGACAACTCAACCTTACACTACTCCATTAGTTTTTCAGAACGCCCCAGCCAGCAATCCCTCAACGACAAACGTAATGAAGCCATAGAACTCTTAAATTCTGATCTAAATACTATCTCCAATTGGGGCAGAGAAAACCTTGTTACCTTTATTGCTTCCAAAACCCAATTTCTCCATCTATCTACCTGTAAGGAACTCCCAGCGGACTATCCCTTATTCTTTAACAATACAAAAATCAATCCTTCATCTTCTCTAAATATTCTTGGTGTCTCTTTTTCTTCTGCTCTCAGTTGGAAGGACCATATTACCAGTCTTGGTAAAGGCCGGAGGAGGCTGGTTCCCCTGCAGATGATGTGTTTTTATTTTTGAAAAAGGCTGGCCTCTTTCAGTTTTTATGATTACATTGATTTTACTTTGATATTTAATTTTACACATGTTGTTTTTACGATTTTAGTTTTCTGCAAATATGTTAGCTGGTTCGGCGCCATATGACCTTGCTGTTGCGGTGCCAAGATTTCTATCAATACATAAATAAATAAATGTTGTTCCAGTTATGAATATTAGTACAAGAAATACAAACTATGGCCCTTAATCAGTGAGGGGATTGACCAAACCGAATATAATTAATACGGATTGAGCATGTATGTATGTATGTATGTATGTACTCAGGCACATACCCAACAGCTTGGGGTGGCCGACTCGAGACAGAACCCGAACAGAAACAACATTTAAAGTTTCAGTTCTTAGGGTCCGGGAAAGTTCGCATCCCTTCACACCTTACTCTGTCTCGTCCAGTAGGTGAATTTTACAAGGGGAGGAGGATTCCTAGCCCTCTGCCCCCAGAGTATACCGAAGGTTATTTGCACACGTAAATGTAATTACTTTAAGCTGCTTGGCTTTTGGAATGCATTGAGTACAATTGGCGGATGTGTGGAGGCGGCGATGACAGTTCGCCTGTAAAACCATGTAGTAGGAGAAAATGGTAATGAGTATACAGTAAACAAAAAAATCCACATGGACATGACCAACAACAATTACAGCAAACACATGAAATAAATATTTAAAGTATTGCATGTAGTGAAAATCATAGTATCTCACCAAAATCAGTTGGAAAATTAAAGACAACCTATGCTGCGAATGGGTTATAATAGAGACCCTCGAGTGCATGATGTTATTCAACAACATGTATAACTAAAACATAACAATGTACGCTGTGAATACCAACGTCTTCCGTATGCTCATCCCCAGGCAGGTTTAAAACTCTAAAGTGGGATACAATAAAGTAACTAATGAGGAAGCTGTACGTACCAACCAACAGGGTGTTACTCCCGGGGAGTGCTACAGGTGATGGCTAAGGACAACTGGAACTCCTGTTTCACCACCTGCTGACTTCCTTTGCTGATCCTTTCCGTGCCTCACTAAAATAGAGGGCAACCCCAGTTTGCCTTCCTAAGCATCTCTCCCTTTCTATACTACAAACACCTTACATACTATATTACCTTTTTAATATTTTCAAAAAATAACAGATCAACAACCCGCCTCGGAGTCCCCGGGGAGGGGGACCAGGATTACCCCCAATGGATTGTCCCGTGTTGCCAACCCATCAAAATGCTTTGGACCACTATCTTCCACTCTTACTATCAATTTCTGCAACATCCGTGGCCTTTCCTCTAACTTCCACTATGTTGAACACCACCTCTCCTCTGCCAACCCTGATATTGTTCTCACCGAAACCAAGTTGTCTGGGACTACTGACCGCAAACGCTTCTCTGTATCCTCCTAATATCTCTATCGTCAGTTTCAAGCCAAAATGTTTGTTCTTCACCCCTGCACAGCCTCATTGCTCTGTATAGGGCACAGTACGCCCATGTATCGAGTAATGCTCGCATGTGTGGAGAGGTTCCACCCATACCGCACTTCTCGAAAGAGTCGAATCAAAAGCATTTCGCCTCATCAACTCACTTCCTCTTACTAGTTCTCTGCAATATCTTTCTACATGCATCTCTTTCACTCTTCAATCGCTATGCTGACAATCAGTGATCTTCAGAGCTCTTTCAGTGGATACCCCGTCCCTTGTGTTGTGTGAGGCACCTGCCTTTCAACACAATCCCACTCATATTCTGTCCATATCTCCAATCCAAGAATTGGCAATTTTTCTCAGTCTTTCCTCTACTCAATTAGTGAACTCTCTCACTCTCACTCTCAATCAATCTTTCATCCTATGACTTAAACTGCTTTAAACTTCGTGTGTACAGGCATTTTCACCACAACGTCCCTTGAATTTGGCTCTCTCGCACTCTTTTGGCTGTTGGGGAGATACTCGTTACAGGCAACCTGCCTTTTGTCTCCTTCATGTACATATAACTATTAAGAGAAAAAATAAGAGGAAAGCAGTGTGGAACATTTGAGATTAGTTTATTTTTAATGGAGTTAGAAAAGAAAAGTGTGGTAAAAGTACGGTAATGTTGAGTCCAGTCAAAGAAAGAGAGAGAGCGAATGCTATGTTCTTTCGTCCCCAGAGCTCACTGACTCACCGTGTTTCTTCAGTAAACACGCAGACTAGACAACGGCTCCACTTTAAGGGCCTTTTTCTGTATTATTTGAAAGGGTATGGGTCCAGTTTTATATCCATGTTGTTATATAGAAGTCAGTCAGTCAGTCAGTAGCCAGCCCTTACTCCCAAGAAGGGGTAGGGAGGATCAGCAAGAGACACGACAATGGAAAAAGAGGTGACAGGACAAGAACACATATAACAGTTCGCCTGCAAAAGAGTAAGCACACAATCATTCAGAAGCACCAATCACTCATCAGCCCCCGAAATCAATGGGTTCATCTCAGATGTTATACTTCCGGACAAGGTCTCTTCAAAATCAACATCTGGGATAAAGACCTTCCAGGTTTGTCATTTAAAAGGGTCCAGAGCCCTTCATGTACTCTCTCTAACAAACTTCCTTCATTCATTCCTGTCATTGTCTAATTATTTTGCTTCAACCATTCTTTTTTCACACTTTGACTCACATTCAGACACCATATCGTACCATCTTCTTCTAGGCTTTTCACGCCGTCTTGCTTCCACTTCACTGACATACATCCTTTTAACTATTCTTTCTTCATGCATTCTTGTCATGTGACCATACCATCTTAGAACACTTTTTTCATCCTTTTGATTTACCGACTTCTTAACTCCACATGCCTCCCTTATGTTCACACTTCTTACTTTGTCTATTCTTCGAACTCCACACGTATTTCTTAGCAAATCAATTTCAACTATTCGTACTCGTGACTTTCCATTACTAGACCATACCAGAGTTTCACATCCATACATCGATATCGGCATCAACACACCATCATACAATCCTCTCACTGCTTCCATACTTAAGTTTCTGTTCCTAAACAAGGCTTTCATTGCTCCAGCTACCTTTCTTCCTTGTGTTACTCTGTTTTCTACTTCTCTTGTACATTTTCCTCTTTTCTCAATCATGGCTCCCAGATACATAAATAATTCTACTAGTTCAACCGGTTCTCCATTAAACCTTACATTACACACAGCAGCTCCTTATCTGTCTACTACCATGACTTTGCTTTTATTAACATTTACTTTCAGACCTCATCTTTCACATACTTCAACAAATATCTCCACCCTCTCACATAGGTCATTCTCGCCTTCGGCACATAACACTGCGTCATCTGCATACAACACATTAATGACAGTCATTCTTTTCCCACCACTCACCATCTCTACTGCCTCTCTTCTTGTTTGGTCCTATACTTCTCTCATTACCCCATCCATGTAAATATTAAACAACCAGGGCGACATCACACATCCCCGTCTCACTCCGGCCTCCACAATAAACCACTCACTTAATGCGCCATTTATTCTTACACATGCTTCACTACCATCATATAAACTCTTCACAACATTCCCAAACAAAAAGTTTGGGAATGCGGGGTTTTGGGTGGGGTAAAAATAGGGGTATTATGAGAATAACTCTAAAAATGTAATAAATACAATTGAAAAAAAGCCAAAATTTTGAAATCAGAGCCAAGTTTTGGCAAAAGTTGGCTCGGATTTGGCAAATTTTCAGAGTTTAAAAAGGGCAAAATTGGAAAACAAAGTTGGCTCGGATTTCACCCTTTTTCGGATGAAGAAAACCCCAAAGTGTTGACCAAACTTGGCTGGTGTTTTTCGAATTTTCAGAGTCCAAAATCACAGTAACCTTATTTTGAAAGTTGGCTCGGGTTTTGTTGTTTTTTAACGAGGAAAACCCCAGTAAGAATGGGGTTAACATTAGCCTAACCTATCCTAAGCTAACCTAACCTAACCTAGTATTATGGGTGGGGGCTGCCGCCCCCACAACCCCGCTAAATCCATGAAATACGAGCCAAGTTTTGTCATAGACCTAACCAAATAACCTAACCTAACCTAACCTAGTATTATGGGGTTAACATTAGCCTAACCTAGCCTAACCTAACCTAGTATTATGGGTGGGGGCTGCCGCCCCCACACCCCTGCTAAATCCATTAAATGAGCGGCAATTTTTGTTATTAACCTAACCTAACCTAATATTATGGGGTTAACATTAGCCTAACCTAGCCTAGCCTAGCCTAGCATAGCCTAACCTAACCTAACCTAACCTAGTATTATGGGTGGGGACTGCCGCCCCCACACCCCCGCTTTATCCCTGAAATCCGAGCCAAGTTTTGCCATTAACCTAACCAAAGACCCTAACCTAACCTTGACCTAACACCAAGTATATGTCCCCTAGACGATAACATACCTTAATGAGAGGCTGAAGAGGTTGATGCAGTAGGTTGAGAAGACAGTTTCTCGTATTTAACTTATAGTGAATTTTCGACGGTAATTACATGTACACCAACAAAGTATCGTTCATGAAATGCCGCCGCCATGATGATGCAATCTGTCAGTATCAGCTGCACACATGGACAGGTGATGAGTGTGTGTGGGGTGGGGGGGGGGGGGGCGGGGGGGGGCTGAGGATATGTCCCTATATAATGGGCGAAATAGGCCTTTTTGACATGGAAAAGACCCTGTAATCCAAGCCCTGAGGGTCTATTAACGGTTATATATTGAAGAAAGATAGCCATACTAGAGAAATACCGCCAAAAATATCCCTAAATGTGAGTAAAACTCACCGTGTATGACGCCTTCCAGTATGGAGGTTGGGTTTGAAACTGACGTCACAGGCGAAGTGCATTGTGGGTACAAGTTAAAATGTAAATTTTTACAAATCGATATCCCAAAAAGTAAGATTTTTGTAGAGAAATGAAAAAGTAATACATTCAAACAGTATATGTAAAACACTGGAAGACAAGGAAGTAGAAATTGTAAAAGAAAATAATAATTTGTTGGGAAAATAAAAATGTATTGACAGAAGCTCCACTCTGATTGGCTAATGAACATCCGGAAACATCTGGGAGGAGCCTAGAATGTAAACAAAGTGTTATGGACTCAGTGAACTGGGTGGAAAAAAGTAACTCTGAATATTTTATAGGGGGGTGACAATCAAATTGACAAAATAAGAAAAGTAGCACTTATCGGCGCATCTGTAGGGTCCCTTGAGTAAGGTAAGATCAACAACAAATAATTACCTAATAAAGGAATCCCGTAATCGAGCAGTAGTAGTGGTGTAGTTAACCTGCAGAGTTCGCCCAAATATGTACAAAATAATTAATAATTGTTTTTGTAGATAGCAGAACGATATGTTGGTACCAATTGAATGCTCCCTCCTAATAACAATCGAGCAATTTTGATGAAGCAATATTTTATAGCAATTGGTTAAGAGAACGGAAACCCTATGAATGATTCCATGCCTGAAGGGATTATCTCAGCAATGCAGTCATCAATCTCCGAAGATTCCAGGCGACAGATGCAAATTATTTTTTCCACTAAAGGTTAACGGAATCCTGATTCCGAGACACCCAGTTATCAACACAAAATGTTACAATCATTGATGACTTACAGGTCCTGAGGAATGTATTGAAGTGACAGAACAGGCAACACATAACATTCTAACTGCTCCAGATCATTAGGAACTGAACGGAGTAAGAATTTTGACCAACATTGTCAATTAAATTATAGAAAAGCCATTGCAATTTGGCAAACATTAACATTTAAGATGAAAATGTAAGAAGTAGTTTCCCTGTAATTGTAAAATAGCCAAAATATCTTTAATAATATGTAGCATTCGCTACAGATAAGCAACGCAGAAGCATTAACATCGAAAATGTAAACTGACAATAGAGATGTAACCATGGGATATATTGTACATACAAATAATCAGAAGAGTAAAGGAAAGCTTAGCAGTTATATATTATTATATATATATATATATTACAGTTTAGATATACTCCTAACTGGTTAGGAATGAGTTAGTGTGGATTATAAACTCAGTCTGGGGTTAATTATTAAAGAAATACTTAAATGGAGACTTAGAGTATCAGGTTATGGGGCTTTTTCAATACTACGTCATATATAAGTTAGGTTTAGAGTACAAGATTGACTTGGCTTGATATAAGTGTTAATAGTGATGGGAAAGGGGTGTGAGCTATGAGGAATTGGAGTGTAACCTTCCTTATAGAGCCCTGGGGGTAGAGTGAATTATCATGTCTGCTCATAGTGTGAGCTTGGGTAGTCGCTAGGGGAGGAGTGTCAACTCAGCAAGAGTGGAACTGGGAGGTGTATACGAATTCACGCATTCTGTGGTGTCTAAGGGGGAGACGTTGTTTACAGAAAGTGTTTATAACATGTAAGTATAAACAAGGGGAGGTGTGGCGGACTGGTCTTGCCACTGGACTGGTAATCCAATGGACCCGTGTTCGAATCCCAATATGTCAATGGGAAGATATTATTGGGATGGAATTTGTGCTGTACCTAGTATCAGTGCATTACCACAGCACACCGAAATGCCAAAACAAAAATACCCTCATTGTTCTCTGATTAAATAGCATTGTATGAATATTCTCATATTCAAAAATATGCTACAGGGGGGTAATGCCTAGTGAGTTCATTGCTCAATAGGTGGCGTTCTGAGAGTGAGGGTCCGAGTGTGGGGAGTGAGACTGTGAAGCGCAGAGGCGATGTGCCTCGGGTTCAGAGATGGGATTGCTTCGAGCCGTGAAGCTTCGCATGTCTGATTCCCTAGACTGGAGGAAGACCTCACGGGCCTCACCGTGTTCAGCGGTAGAGTGTAAAGGCTATCAGCCTATGCCCGAGAGGGAGTAGTTGGAATATAGAAAAAAAAATAAAAAATAAAAAAAAATAAAACATATATATCAGTGTTATCAGTTTAACATAAGGGTTATGAAGGTAAAGTTAAATATGTGATTATCTAAAGGGGTTAGTAGATACTAGATGATAAATCTATATTAGGGTGTCATACATAATACAACATTATTATATATATTTGTTTTCTATGTGATTGAGGGAGGCAAAAGGCAGAACTGCCTATAGCGAGTGCCTCCCCCATAGTTGAAAGGGTGACAGGGCCAAAATCAAGGGACATTCGAACCAAAATGCCTGGACACACGGAGTTTGAAGTAATTTAAGTCATAGGAAGGGGGAAAGACTGATTCTGGGAGAGAGTTCCAGAGCTCAGCTGTTGAGTAGAAGAAAGACTGAGAGTAACATTTCACTCTCGGGTTGGAGAGTTGCACAGAGTAGGGGTTGGATTGAGTTGCAAATCAGGTACCACGTGCCCTACGTAAAGGAGGTGGTATACACTGGGAAAGCTCTGAGAAACACTGATTATTATAGTAGTGATAGAATAGCAAGAGAGATGCAACATTGCAGCGGAAAGAGAGAGATTGCAGAGAGTTGGTGAGTGGACGGGAGTTAATGATACAAAAGGCCTTCCTTTCAACTTTGTCTAGGAGAGCGGTGTGAGAAGAACCTCCCCACACATGTGAACAATACTCAATACAATGCCCCTGTACAGAGCAAGAAGCTGTGCAGGGGAAAAGAACCCCCTAAGGCGGTTGAGCACACCCAGCTTCTGGGAGGCTGCCTTAGCAAGACTGGTAATATGGTCCTTCCAACTGAGAGCAGAAGAAAAGTGACACCAAGAATATTGAGAGAAGATGAAGGATTGATTTTTGTATTGTTAAAGAATAAGGGATAGTCCGCTGGGAGTTCCTTACAGGTAGATAGATGGAGAAATTGGGTTTTGGAAGCATTAAAGGTAACAAGGTTTTCTCTGCCCCAATTAGAGATAGTATTTATATCAGAATTTAAGAGTTCTATGGCTTCAATAAGTTTGTCATTGAGGGATTGCTGGCTGGGGCGTTCTGAAAAACTAATGGAGTAGTGTAAGGTTGAGTCGTCTGCGTATGAATGGATGGGAATTGAGGTACAGTTGAGGAGATCATTTATAAAAATTAGAAAGAGAATAGGAGATAGGACAGAGCCCTGAGGAACACCAGAGTTTATAGGGTGAGGAAGTGAACAATGGCCGTCCACAACCGCAGCTATGGAACGGCCGGAAAAGAAATTAGAGACAAAGGCACAGATGGAGGGATAGAAACTGAAGGAGGGTAGTTTAGAAATTTAAGATTTGTGCTAGACTCTATCGAAGGCCTTCGATATGTCTAGTGCAATAGAAAAAATGTCACCGAAGTCCCGAAAGGAGGATGACCAAGAGTTAGTAAGATATGAAAGAAGATCACCAGTAGAGCGACCGTTAAGGAAGCCATACTGGCGATCTGAGAGCAGATTATGAGAAGAGAAATGCTTAAGAAATTTGGAAGCAAGAATAGTTTCAAAAACTTTAGAAAGACATGAGATGAGAGCAATTGGACGATAATTGGAGGGTTGAGAGCGGTCACCCTTCTTTGGGACAGGTTGAATGTGAGCGAACTTCCAGCATGAAGGGAAGACGTTAGAGGATAGACAGAGACGAAAGAGTTTGCCTAGGCAGGGAGTCCGCTCTGTAGAATGCTGATGGAACTCAGTATCGGCAAATAGTAACAGTTATAGTGATAAGGAGTGACAGTAAGAGTGGGCATAAGTAAATAGAGTGACTGTAACTAACATGCTACATATTCTTAAAGTGAGTGTAGCTCACATGCTACAGAGAGTTTGATTCAGAAAAAATGGAAGTCGAGAATATGACAGCCAGTGAAAGTACTACAAGTACAGTATAATCATTAACATGATATTGAGTAATCAGATGATAAGAGGATACCTAAAACATAGCTTACTATCAGTTGCTTCAAACAGCTCAGTTAAGGAAGCCCATCTCGTGGGTTTTCTCTTTCTCCTCCTATTTGCTTGTATCCATTCAGCCCCATTCAGCTTCTGTTTTAAGACGTTTACCCCCATCCAGGTGTCAATATTTTCCTGGCGAGCGGTAGCGAGCCATCATATATATATATTTTGTTATGACAGCAAGCTAAATTTGTACGTTTTTCGATAGAAAAATGTCTCCGGCGAAGCCGGATTTCTCCATACAATGCTGGCTCGCTATCGCTTGCCAGGAAGAAATCGACACCTGGATGGGGATAAACGTCTTAAAACAGTTGGCTGACTGGGGCCGAATGGATGCAAGCCAGGGAAAGAGAGAAAAAAAGAGAAAGAACAAAGAAGCCGGTGACCCCCCTTAAAGAAATAATATGCTAGTAAAGTAGAGGAAAGATAGTGAGGAATGTTGCCACACGACCAAATGAAAGGGGCTGCTCATAGTTATGGACACTTGTAATCCCCTGCCTTGAATACTCCCAGCACATTCAAGATATGGCTACATCTAATTTCATGTTGCATACCAAATTTATCATTTGTGTGTTATAGGATAATAATATTGTATTTCAAATAAAGCAAATGAGCAAGTGATGACACAGGCTTTCCAGTTAATACCTTAATCACTGCGGGGATATAGTCCATCTAAACTGGAGCCTAAAACCAACTCTACTTACTAAACCGTGATTGACAAGTTAAGATGATCTTATGATCAGGCTGCTATAATGACAAATGTTTTGCTGAGTCTGCCTAGCATCAGCAGCCAGGAATAAGGACAACATCATCAAACAGCAAATACAGGTGGGGCTGGGAGGGGTCATAGGGGGGAACATAGCCACAGACAGTCCCCAACCCCCGCGCTTACACCCTAGCACAGCTGATCACCACACCGCCAGACGTACCGCCGCGAGTATCCCCCGCCCTCTCCCGCACAAACAGCTGATCGACGCGGACTAAAACCACACCTCCAGTCGTATGATAAACAGTAAGAAACAACTATGTATAGTCTGTAATATTGGTTTCAACAATAGTTCACTTTTACAATGCAACAGTTGTAATGAAATTGTTCATAACCGATGTACTTACGTTAACAGTAGAAACGAAGTTGAATGTGTTAAATGTAGGAACTCAGCTGTACAACATCGCGAAACCATTTGTTTTATTTGTGAATCACTCATAACACGACGTCAGAAGATGCAAAACTGTGTAAAGTGTAAACATGTAGCTCACATGAAGTGCATCTCTAAGAAGACCAACAGTGAAGAACGGAAATTCCTTTGCAATAAGTGTGCCTTGCATTCATTACCGAATGTTAATGTAAATGATCCAAGTATTAACAACTCAGAATCCAGCCAGGACACATTCAAAATCAAAGATGAATACAGAGTGTTCACCAACAAAGGGCTCCATCTTATCCACATTAACGCCTGATCAATGTACCATATATTGTCAGAAATAAACTTGTTAGCTAATAAGGCCAAAGCTTCAATAATTGCAATCACAGAAACCTGGCTGGATTCAAGTATAAACGATGGTGAAATAAACATTCAAGGTTTCAATATGGTTAGGAATGATCGCAATAAGCATGGGGGAGGAGTATGTTTGTATGTATAAAACAACCTCACACACACAACTAGGACCAACCTCCATGTAGAAAATCACGAAGCTCTGTGGATCGACCTACACCTGCCGAGGACAACCTCACACCTCATCGGTACTAGGACCAATTCTCTTTCTAATTTATATCAACGACATAGATGAGGGTCTCACCTGTACAATCTCAAAATTTGCTGACGATACAAAAATTGCAAATAGCGTACTCTCAAAAGAACAAGTTGACGATATGCAACACAATCTAGATAAATTGTCATGTTGGGCCCAAATTTGGCAAATGAGTTTCAATGCGGATAAATGTAAAGTACTACATATCGGATACCTAAATGAGAAAGCAAACTATTCGATGAATGGCACTCAGCTTAAGAATGTAAACAGAGAAACCGATCTGGGAGTAACAATATCGAGTAACCTAAAACCGAGTCAACAATGTTCAGAAGTTGTTAAGAAGGCAAACAAAATAATTGGCTTTATAGGCAGGTCATTTGAGCATAAATCCAAAGAAGTTATCCTAACCCTTTACAATTCATTAGTCCGCCCTCTTCTGGAATACTGCGTTCAATCCTGGTGCCCTTATTACCAAAAAGATATAAACAAGCTAGAACGAGTTCAACGTAGAGTTACCAAAATGATACCTAGCCTAAAGAACAAACCATACGAAGAGCGTCTTAGAGAATTAAATCTATTTCCTTTAACCCAGCGCAGATTAAGAGGTGACTTAATTCAAGTGTTCAAAATCATCAAAGGCATCGACAATCGAGTACTTACTCTAGTAAGTACTTCACTATCGACCAATCTAATTACACGCGGGGAAACGGTTGCAAAATTATTGGTAAATCTTTTAACTCACACGAATCTAAGAATTTCTTCTTCAATCGAGTTGTCAACTTGTGGAATGGGATTTCCCGAAACGTTATAGACTGCATCACCGTTGATTCATTTAAACTCCGCCTAGACAAATATCTCGCATCAAACCCGCGACTGACTGCGTTTGTAAATGAATAACTTTATTTTATCCCCCCCTCAGTTACTAACCCATCTGTCCCCTACTAACTTCCTAATCCTGCCACGGACATTAGTTCCAGGGCAGTAATTCCCTTTCCAATGTTCCCTTACCCACTCTAAACCACTGTTTGGACACTTGATCCTCAGTGTTTTGGAGGACAAGCAACCTAGAAGGGTCACTAGATCTGTTGTTGCTTGATTTCCTTTGTACTCCTTTGTACTTTGTACTCCTTTGACAAGACCCATCACAATTGGGGTATGCTATAGGCCACCAAACGACACACAATTCTTGACCAAATTTGAACAAACTTTGTCATCGCTAGACCCTCGGAATGAATCCATCATACTAGGGGATTTTAACCTGTGTTACAAACAACGAAATAATAGGCTTGTACGAGAATATAGGCATATACTGACAATGCACAATCACAAACAACTCATCACAACCCCCACACGTATCTTTGAGAACACTGCCACAATATTAGACCACATAAACTGTAACAGAGAGGACAAAATATCCCAATCAGGGGTTATACAGACTGGGATAAGTGATCACTTCGTCACATATTGCACACGGAAAACCACAAAACTTACCCTAGAGAATCACAAGGTTATCATAACAAGGTCACTCAGAAACTACAATAAAGAAACATTTCTGGACATTTGATGGAATACAGACTGGTCTCCAGTGTTTGGAAGTACAAACGTTAATGACGCATGGGTTGGCTTCAGAACCATCATCACAAACATCCTAGACGAAATAGCTCCACTGAAAGACATACGAATTAAAGCAAGGTCAGACCCATGGATCAACAATGACATACTACACCATCTAGAACACAGAGACAATCTGTTAAAAAGGCTAGCGAAACATAGACAGGATCAAGGTCTGAAACATGAGTTCAACAGGGCCAGGAATAAACTAAGTAGGAAAATAAAATCAGCGAAAACTAATTATTTTCACAATAAGGCAGAGGAATATCAGAATAACCCAAAGAAACTATGGAGGCACCTAAAAACAACAGGCTACAGCAACAAGACAAGGGATTCGTCTAACACTAATATTGCTCTCACCATTAATGATCAGGTTTGCCACGATAAACGACAAATTTCAACCTACTTCAACTCCTTCTTCACCTCCATAGCAAACACACTTGCACAGAACCTACCTCAACCTCTCAATAAATACACGACAACAACGGCCACCTTTCGAAATTTCTACAGAGATAAAGACATACACCCGAACACATTTGGATTGCAAAATGTTACACCAAAATACACTTTTGACGAGCTGTCTAACCTAAATGTACATAAAAGCACAGGACCAGACAAAATTCCTGCCAAATTTCTACGGGATGGAGCCATTGGTATAGCAGGCCCCCTAACCCACATCATCAACTTGTCAATTAACACCAACACTGTACCTGCTGAACTGAAGGAAGCTATTGTAACCCCTCTATTCAAGAAAGGAAATAAACTAGAAGTTGGCAACTACAGACCAGTCGGCATATTATGTATTGTATCTAAAATCCTTGAAAGAGCGGTATACACCCAAATTGAACACTACCTCAAACAAAATGATCTATTCCATAAGTTTCAATCAGGTTTCAGATGCATGTACTCGACAGACTCCTGTCTCATCCACTTAACGGATCACATTCGTAAAGAAATGTCTAAAGGTAACTACACCGGTATGGTTCTTCTTGATCTACAAAAAGCGTTTGACACAGTAGACCATGACATCCTATGTAATAAACTACAAGCAATGGACATAGGGTCTGTGAACTGGTTTAAATCTTATCTTAGTGGTAGAACCCAAAGAGTCAACATTGATGATAATATATCTGATCCTATGCCAATTAACTGTGGGGTCCCACAGGGAAGCATCCTTGGTCCCTTACTCTTTCTCTGTTATGTGAACGACATGGAACTGAGCGTCTCATGTAAATTATTACTGTATGCAGATGACAGCGTGCTTCTGGTTTCAGGAAAAGACCCAATAAGTATTGCCGCTTCACTTTCCAAAGAACTAGAATCATGTAGTGAATGGCTAGTGGACAATAGACTATCTCTTCACCTGGGCAAGACGGAAGCCATCTAATGTGGAACAAAACGCAAACTGAAAGACATTGTGGGCTTCTCGGTCAACTGTAATGATATTCCTATAACAACAGTGTCACAAGTTAAATATCTCGGACTAAAACTGGACGCGAGTTTGTCAGGTGAAACAATTTTGGAATCTATCCTGAGTAAGTGTAGAGCACGTATAAAATACCTGTATAGACAGGTGGGATGCTTGCCCGCGGCGACCAAAAAGACCCTCTGCCAAGCGCTTGTTCAATGTCATTTTGACTATTCTGTGTCATCCTGGTACTCTGCATTATCTAAATCAGCACAGCACAAACTTCAGGTCACTCAAAATAAAATGGTTAGGTTCATGCTGAACCTAGGACCCAGATCACATGTTGGCCAGGAACAACTTCAGTCACTAGGTATGCTCAATGTCTCTGACAGGGACAAACAAATCATGCTCACTAATGCCTTCAACATTTTCTATGACAGAGCTCCAGAGTATCTAAAGAATGATTTTGTTAAAGCAAATGAGAGGAGTGGACATAATACAAGACACAGGATGTTTAATTTAAGGTCCCGAGAATCCAAGGACAGGGTAAGCAAACATTCTTCTTCACTGCCATCAAAGACTGGAACGACCTACCCCAGTCAGTCCGTGAAAAGAGAACACTGTATTCCTTCAGACGTAGCCTGAAGGAACACCTGAACCGGACAGCTGCGAGAAGGGAGCACCAAGCTTATGTCTACTACTAAATACGACATAAGAGATAGACAAACCAAACTGAAATGATTACTGATTACGGATTACTGATATTTACTATAGGATGTAAGGTATCTAAAAATAACCCCCTAGAAATACTTTCTCTAAAGTATCTATTTCTTTATCCTCCCCATTTCCCCAGCTAACCTAATCCCACAAGGACCAAAATGGAAATACGCCTAACGGCCTTATTGGGCTATCCTTAGTTGGAATTATGCAAGGCTGGTACATGTCATATTTGTAACATTCTATGTGGTACCAACTCTGTAAAATGCTAACTGAATAAATATTATTATTATTATTATTATTATTATTATTATTATTATTAATGATACTATGACTCTAAATGATGGACTGTGCAAAATAGATAACATCCTTCTAAATATACTCCTCGAAAATTATGAAATATAAAGATCAAGAAACATATGTCCAGATCGTCAGACTGTAAATTTATAACATCTGTAGGTTGACCTCTGACTATTTGGTGAGGTCAATAACGGAAGTTGGTAAGCCCGTCAGGTACACTTGCTCTTAACCTGACAAGCGCGATATAGACCTAGGTGCTAGGGTAGTTATTTGTGCATTTCTAGCCCTGGATTCTGACAGAATTCGTTATATTTACAATATAAAGCATTATTTGTTTTCGGTATGCTTTTATTTTACATATATGATGTATATATGAACCTTCAAGAGTGCTAAAATAAGTGGGAAAAGCATTTGGGTGGTGAAAAACGAAGATATTGGCCACCCGGTCATAATCTCAGGCGAGAGAGAGCCACAGGCAGCCCTCCCCTCTCGCTGTCTGGGAGTCAACTGAGACGAGCGGGGCGGTGTGCCGGTGTCTGGGTGTTGCATAACGATCTTTTATGCAACCCACTTGTGCTACATTATCGCGGGAGAGAACAATAACCGATAAATGATGATATTAAGAGGATAAATAGGTGATAATTGAGGAGGGGGGGAGGGGGAATAAGGTGGGGAAGGAGGGGAGGGGGAGGGGTGAGAAACACATGGATGAGTACTAGAGGGGAATTATCTCACCTAGAGACAAAATCCTTTGTTTTGATAGGCCCTTTTTTTTTTTGGAAGGCTTTTTTTATGGTCTTGCTTCCGTGAGGCCTATCGCGTTCCCTATAGGAAGCCTTTCGTGAGGCCTATCACGCTTGCCGGGTTAATAAGTACTGTGACCTGTGTCTCGGATATTGTGTTCCGATATTTACTTTATATATATATATATATATATATATATATATATATATATATACAGTATATATATATATATATATTATTTGTCTTTTTTTTACTATAGCGCAAGTCAGTGTATCCTTCCTATTATATATATATTTGCCTAAGTTTACCTGTGTATGTATATACATTTATATTATTTTTTGTCATATAGGCTATTGTTGTAGACGACAATACTACGTGTTGTGTTTAGGAATTGTTTAGTACTATAATATATATGTTTGTGTTCTTAGATTATTGATTTGTTCAATAATATATAAGATTAGCGATAACAGTGGAACTTTTAGACATATTACAATTTAAATAATAACTAATTGTATAAACATACCTGTATATGCTTTGTTAAAGAAAATATGTAATGTCAAAATCGGAAAAGGCAGTAAGATCGCAACACTTTTTGTTTTTATATACTAGTTAGCATCTCACATATGAAATAAGGCAGGTAGTTAAGCTTCTGTCTTCCACTGTTTTCTTGTATTACCCTGAAGATGTCTTGAGAGAATAGACCAAAGCTTGGCGTTCCATTGTTTCATTTTGTCTGCGAGTTTAACTACATCATTAATTTTGATACCAAGTATTTGTGATGTATTCCCCCAAAATAGGATGATATGTCTGTAGGTTTATCTTGAACACCACAAACGTTCTTTGGACATAGTTCAGAAGCCTGACTCTCGAAAATAGCCTCAAATTTCCTTCTCTTCATATCTAATCTATCTTGACGGCAGGTGGGAGATAACTAAAAACATTTCGTTTATCGATGTTTTCGAATAAATTCATATTTGCTGTGGATACTGAATTTAATTCGATACAATGTATTTGAGCAAATTGGGCTTGCAAATTGCTCAAAAGCTTCACATAAATTTATATAAGTTTCGTTGTCTAGAAAATATTCAGAATGTGCAGAAAGTCAAACATGCCTTCGTAACATGCCTTTCGTTGTATCTACTACTAAATCTTCTAAGTTCTTACTTAATCTTATTTATGCCAAATTAACCTTCACAAGTTTTGGACTACTGTGAACTCGTTAATTGACTCCTATGAGGTTGACTGAACTCAAACACAATATGAAGAACAGCATTCAGTATGTGATGAGAAAAAGTAAAATGTTGATATTTTCACACACATCCAAATATTTACATACACACACACACACACTGTCACTGACTAATTCTCCCACTAGTCAGAGAGGTGGGGCAGAGAGACACGACAATATTTCCAGTCGCCACCCAAGCTATTTACGTCCGACAGAATCTGAATGTGGCTAACATGAACATATTTTTGATGTTACCAGAAACAAGATTAACGCTCAGGCGACAGTCAAAGAAAAAATAGACTGGTGCGTGAGTTTACCAGAATTATTATGGTAGCAGGAATTTAAGGAAATAATATTTGTCTACCGTACATGTAAGCTTGTAAGTCAACAATTGCACTGTACTGGTCAGGGTTCCATATTGCATCTTGTATCCCTTATAATCTTGGAACAGACATCAGATAAAATATTAATTTTGAGGTACCGTAACAAGAATAATTTATATGACCTCTCTCTCTCTCTCTCTCTCTCTCTCTCTCTCTAATAGAGAATTTGAATGTTGGTGATGAATTCAGTAACAGCGACCATCGTACGATAACTTTCACTTTAAAGTTTACTAGTAACGAACCAAATAGTAGCATCGAAAAAGTCCCTAATTTCAAGAAAGCAAACTTCCATAAACTTAGAGCTATGTTTAAAGAAACTGACTGGAGCTTTTTTATTCACAATAACGACATAAATACATCTTGGAAGTTATTCGAAGCCACTTACCTAAAAGCAGTGCAAGACTGCATACCATCGAAACTCGGCGTCCAGGCCATAATAATAAGCCCAAATGGTGGAATAAAGATATTTCAAACTGCCTGCTTGCTAAAAAATTTGCTAATGATAGATTAAAATCCTCACAAAATGACGAAGAACGGCTGAAATTTGTAGAGCTACGACGCAAAGCCAAAAAGTTAATTAAGCAAAGTAAAAAGACCTTAGAGTTACATATTGCGAATCAAAGTAAAACAAACCCGAAAGAATTCTATAGTTATATCAGAAAGAAAAAAGTCGTTACTTCAACTGTTGGACCATTAGTCGATGAAAATGGAGAATACATCAAAGACGAAGAACAAATGAGTAATGCCCTCAATACCTTCTTTGCATCAGTTTTTACAACAGAAGACCTCAGTGATATCCCTACACCATCGCCGATTCAGATTGATAATTCAGATGTTCTAAGCAATATCACCGTTACAGAGAGAGAAGTATTGAATTGTTTAGATAAACTCAAGGTAAATAAAACGCCTGGACCTGATACAATCTCGCCTAGAGTTCTAAAGGAAGCTAAGGATGAGCTCTAAACCACTGACATTACTATTCAATAAATCCTTGCAGTCTGGAACTATGCCCGATCAGTGGAAGCTAGCCAACGTAACACCGATATTCAAAAAAGGCAGCAAATCCCTACCCAGTAACTATCGTCCAATTAGCTTAACCTCAGTTGTATGTAAAATGCTAGAAACGGTCATACGAGACAGACTCGTAAATCACTTAGAGGAAAATAACATACTTAAAGATACTCAACACGGCTTTCGTAAAAAACGTTCCTGTTTAACAAACCTCTTAGACTTCTTCCACGATATCCTCAACCTCTACGATGAGAGTAAAGCTGTAGATATTATATACCTTGATTTTCAAAAAGGCCTTTGACAAAGTTCCCCACAAACCTTTACTGCTAAAACTAAAAGCGCATGGAATACAAGACGGTGTGTTGAAATGGATAGAAAATTGGCTCAGCGACAGAAAGCAAAGAGTAGTCATAAACGGTAAGGCATCAAAATCGACCAATGTAAGTAGCGGGGTACCCCAGGGATCGGTTCTAGGACCAATTCTCTTTCTAATTTACATCAACGACATAGATGAGGGTCTCACCTGTACAATCTCAAAATTTGCTGACGATACAAAAATTGCAAATAGCGTACTCTCAAAAGAACAAGTTGACGATATGCAACACAATCTAGATAAATTGTCATGTTGGGCCCAAATTTGGCAAATGAGTTTCAATGCGGATAAATGTAAAGTACTACATATCGGATACCTAAATGAGAAAGCAAACTATTCGATGAATGGCACTCAGCTTAAGAATGTAAACAGAGAAACCGATCTGGGAGTAACAATATCGAGTAACCTAAAACCGAGTCAACAATGTTCAGAAGTTGTTAAGAAGGCAAACAAAATAATTGGCTTTATAGGCAGGTCATTTGAGCATAAATCCAAAGAAGTTATCCTAACCCTTTACAATTCCTTAGTCCGCCCTCTTCTGGAATACTGCGTTCAATCCTGGTGCCCTTATTACCAAAAAGATATAAACAAGCTAGAACGAGTTCAACGTAGAGTTACCAAAATGATACCTAGCCTAAAGAACAAACCATACGAAGAGCGTCTTAGAGAATTAAATCTATTTCCTTTAACCCAGCGCAGATTAAGAGGTGACTTAATTCAAGTGTTCAAAATCATCAAAGGCATCGACAATATGAACTGTAGTAAGTACTTCACTATCGACCAATCTAATTACACGCGGGGAACGGTTGCAAAATTATTGGTAAATCTTTTAACTCACACGAATCTAAGAATTTCTTCTTCAATCGAGTTGTCAACTTGTGGAATGGGCTTCCCCGAAACGTTATAGACTGCATCACCGTTGATTCATTTAAACTCCGCCTAGACAAATATCTCGCATCAAACCCGCGACTGACTGCGTTTGTAAATGAATAACTTTATTTTATCCCCCCCTCAGTTACTAACCCATCTGTCCCCTACTAACTTCCTAATCCTGCCACGGACATTAGTTCCAGGGCAGTAATTCCCTTTCCAATGTTCCCTTACCCACTCTAAACCACTGTTTGGACACTTGATCCTCAGTGTTTTGGAGGACAAGCAACCTAGAAGGGTCACTAGATCTGTTGTTGCTTGATTTCCTTTGTACTCCTTTGTACTCCTTTGTACTCCTTTGTACTCTCTCTCTCTCTCTCTCTCTCACTCTCTCTCAGAATATGAACAGCGTCCCTAAGATAATTGTATTATTTTCTAATCACCAACATTGTATCATGATTATTATTATTATTATTATTATTATTATTATTATTATCTTAACTTTTGTTTTCATATAATTGCATTACTTTTATAGTACTATTATTGTATCAAATTTGTGTAGTCATTTATATTAGTCACATAATGTATGATATCACTTTTTTCAACTACATATGACCTCAATAACCATTAATGTAATGAAGAATATGAATAGCTTCCCTCATATGATTGTATTATTTTGTGTAGTACCACTATTGTATTAAATTTGTTGTAGTTATGTTGTCACATTAAGTTTGTAACCATCATATTCGGCTAACTATTACCTCTACATCCACTGATGTATGAAGGATATGTACTGTGTCCCTCGTATGATTTTAAATAGCTTTGCTTTGCTTTCTTTGAAATCAGTCATTCAGTAATTCATCTAAATGTCACGTCTCTCAAATAAGCCAATAATCATGAGCCTTATATACACAGCACATGTACCAAATCAAATTTGGAAACTATAATAACACAACAATATGCAAGAGGAATGTAAGCCATATATATGGTTATTTAGGTAGTTTTTGGTCTTGTGATTAGCAAAATGGGCCCATGTTGCATTATGAGTGCTCTTCATATGATTGTTTTTGATTGTTTTGCATCAAATCGGCCACAAACACTCAAATTACCCAGGTTTTAATATATACGTTAATATGTATGTTTTTCCCCGGTGTATACTCAGCTGACCCAGACATTGATATCCATGGATGTAGTATATGACCGGTGTTTCTCTCTTTTTTGTTCTCTCTCTCTCTCTCTCTCTCTCTCTCTCTCTCTCTCTCTCTCTCTCTCTCTCTCTCTCTCTCTCTCTCACACAGACACATACATTTTTTGTTTTAGTATAAAAAAAAAAAAAAAATAGAAGGTCCCAGCCCTTTCCTATTCTTAAGTAAGCCATTTTAGATTTACAGAAGAGTGACCATTACTTGCATTACTGCATGTCCACAAACATTTCAGTAATGTAAGCATGTTTCCTTCTATTTTTTTTTATTAAGGTGACAGTTACAAAGTGGTGTACAATCTATCTTATTCTAGTTACATTGTAGTTTATCTTATTGTACCAGTACCTCCCTACAATCAACCTAGTTGTTCCCCAATTCGTCCCTCCGCCACGACCATTTCAAAGTCCAAGTCTCTCACTCTTGTCCTCTGTAGCGGGGAGGACCTTGTACCCCTGAGACATAGGAGTGCAGACCTGAGAAGAGAGAAAGAGAGCCGGCATCTCATCCAAGTTATGAATTGGCTTCTATGCTGGCGGTTTTTCTCCGATATTTGTTCAGCTAATCTGGCATAGAAGACACTTGCAGAAGGTCCCATACCTCCCGACGATGAGAAGACCAGAGGAGTAAAGCTTCCTTGATCCCTGTTCAAAATTCTTTCTTCATAGGCGCGTTTTTTCTCACTTTCGTTTCTCAAGTATGCCGCCTTGTGTCCTCGCTCACGATATGTTTGTGCTCTTGGGTTGATGTCTGATGTCGAAAAAAGCCCGTTGTCCCCTCGTCCAAAAACCTCGAGCACTTACGTCCACTCTTGCTTCATTTGAAGTATTTGCAGTAGGGCCATGCGCTGTCCGTCCATAGGCAGAAGTTCCGGTTCGATTCTGACATCATGGCACACCTCGTCCAGCATTTGTGCAGTGATGTCTCGTACTTCATCATGCCGGATACAGATGAATCCTCCTTTCTTACAGGTCATACAGTGGTCTGGGTTGTTTATTTCACCGCATGCACATTTCAGCGGCAGGTTCGAAACTGGCCACCCATACCTCAAGGCTACGGCATCATTGAATTCTTGTTTATTTAAGCTGAAGCCTTTCTCCTTTATTGGTAATGATGTGAGCCAATTTGAAGCCCCCGTGTCTTGTGCCATCTCAACTCTCATTTTCAGTTCTTCCCTACATCTGGTCTTAATTTGTTCTAGGCTATGTTTCTGTCTCTCTTCTCTGCTCTTTGTAATTTCCTGTCTTGCATTTCGTTGTTCCTCTTCGTCCACCTCATCATTTTCATTTTGCTCCCGTATTTTTTCTGTCAGAGACTTAGTAAGTTTAAGGGAATTTTGGTACTCATGTGATGCCGCCTCCACTGGGTTTATGATCCCCATACCTCCGAACCTTGGCGGAAGAGCTAATAGATCTCTTAGCTCTTGCGTGACGCCTTCCATCTCTGTTAAGGCCGGTATGAATGTTCCTCTGATTGCTTCTTCCAGCGGTTGGAGCATCTGTCTAATGCCAGGCACTGTTCTCATAAGAAAGGTCCATCTGTGCTTAACACCATATGTGAAGGCAGTATATGCAGCATGTGGTTCAGATTTCGCAATGTCTGCCAGGGTTTTCACTTCCTTTACCCACTCCGCTACCTTTTTTCGCACATAGTCTCTCTTGCATTCTTCTGTGCCTATTACTGCTCCCAAATGGCGTTGACCCTCCTTTGTAATCTTCACTCCTGTCCCATCAAAAGTCCGCACCGCTTCTTCATACTTGTTTTCTTTCACTATTAGTACAGATTTACTAGCATTCGGATGGTACCCAATGACTTCGCCTACCGATTGTACTCTCCGCCACCATTCTTTAAGATCCCCTATTTTTCCTGCACCTGTGAGGTCATCTGCATACGCCACTTGTTTCACTCGGGTTACCTCATGTTTTATTTTCTGCTGCAGAATTGATAGTGCCAGTGCGTACATTGCCATTGCCACTGGATCTCCTTGCGTTGTTCCTTCATTTGATTTGAGAATTTTCATTTCTTCCTTCTTTGTGCTTCCAACTATATACAGGTTAGCTGGCGCCTTATAAGTATTTTCTATGTACTTTGCGATGCTCGGGCATTTGATCTTGATGTTGTGAATAGCTGCCTCCCTATTAATGGTGTTAAAGGCATTTGTTGCATCCACAAGCAGTACTGCTTCACAATCTTCCTCATGATACACCTTCCCCATTGCATGTATTGCTGCTTCTCCTCCAGCTTGCTGTCCTGCACATACTTGTAAGTTGCCCACTGCTCTTTGTACATCTTTTCCAAATACGGACATGATTGCTTTTCCTATAATCCTTCTAAGAACTTCCCCAACGCCTACTGGTCTAACTCCTGGATTCTTATTTAAAGGTATCAGGCGACATGCTGTCAGAGCTTCTATGTTCACGCATGGTGATGATGCAAGTTTCTTTGCCAGCATTGCTATTGCTTCACAAAGGTCACCCGCGGCTGAACCAAACTTGTTTTGACTTAGGAAGATCCTCCAAGTCTTAGCATCTACTCCTGATGGACCTGCTCCTCCCTGTGTTTTCAGCGCCTTTCTCCATATGAGGTCTTCAATTATATTCTCATATATCACCGGGTCTGGAGGAACATATTCCCCGTCTAGTTTGGCCTCATCACTTGCTGGTTTTGCTTCTGGGTGTTTCTCCTTCAGCTGGTCCAAGATGCGTCGATTCACTTCGTGCACCCCACTTGAGGCTTCCCCAGTGACCATTCTGACTGCCTGTGCCACTTTACCAATCCTCATGCTATTTCCCACTGATCGTGCCATATCATCTGGCTTCCTCTTTCTTCGTTGTTTTGTTTTCAGTCTTTGCTGGATTGCTCGTACTTGGCTAAGAATTTTGTCTAACTCCTCATTTTTCCACCACTCCATTCTCTGTTTCAGCGCTTTAATGTTCTCATTCAGTTTTCCCTTTGGTCTTTTTCTTTGAAGGAACAACTGAGGAATGAAAGAAGCTATCTTGATTGCCACGTGCGCCAAAGGGGCATCCTGAACATACTTTAGGATCATACGTCTGAGTTCCCCCAGCATGTCTTTTGCGGCTTCACAAATCGGTAGTTCAAAATTATTATGTTGCCATTGTATCACTTCTGTATAGATTTCATTCACTAATGTTGTGAGTCCGTCACCAGAATGTCCCATCCATTCTCCACCATTCATGTTTACGTTACGAGGTCGTTCGTTCTGTTCACGATTTTCGATTATTTCTCTCTCATAATCTTCGTTTAGGCCTACACTATTTTCATTATTTTGTTCCACACCTCTGTTGACTTGCGAATTATTGATTCCTGCGTTTTCTTCTGCGGGCTGCAGTTGTTGATTGTTATTTTCTGCATTTTCTCTAACAGGGTTTGCTTGTACATCTCCATTAACTACATTGTCTGTTTCACGGTTCATTTGTACTGCATCTCTCACTGCGTTTTGTCTGTCATCAGGATTATTCCTCGACTGGGACCTAGTTAATATCATCTTGTCTTATTATCATAATTTCCTACCTATTCCCTAATATTGAGTCTATCTATCATTTCTTCCTAAGGGACGAGCCTCTGCCCGATAAAGGTGAAAATGTAAACATCCTATGAGTAGCGGTAGAGATAGAAAGAGTAAGATAAGTTATTTAACTCACCTAGTATGATGCAAGGCTACAGAAGATCAGGCTATATTACAAGACAGTGAGTGCAAAAGAAAATAGAAAAATAAAGTAAAATAAAAGTAGTGTTTAAAAATACGCACAAAGAATAAACACGGAAAAAAAATATATATATATATATATATATATATATATATATATATATATATATATATATATATATATATATATATAATACAAAACGATTATTGTAGTGAGAAAGGAAATACACTAATTAAGAGAGTAAAATGATTAAAAAGACAAGTGTCAAAATAGTGCTAAGGATTAAAGAAGGATGTTAGAAATCTACTATTAGTTTGAGAAAAAGGTCCTGGTTATCAGTATGCACACAATATATCAGCGAATTATACCTTATTTTAAATAGTATACTTAGTTACTAGTTCGTTAGAGATAACTCTCACATGAAATATACCACTTCAAGTCTGATTTCCTGACTCGGCCATAAATCATATATAACCCTACCTAATATAATCGGCCTGTTTCCTCAAAGCTAAATGACTCTATACAAAGCTAAAGAAACCTTGGCAATTTGAGCCACTTTACATTCTAAATATGCCTAACTTTAAATGGAAACCAGCCAATTATGTCCTAAGATTTAATTATTTTCAAGACAAAAATATGTACAAAATATTACATCATGTTACTCATGTAATAGTAGCATGAGGGACATTGAGGAAAGTGGAAGGAAGAGGGAAGGAGGGAAGAGGGAAGGAGAGGGGAGGGAAGTGAATGTGAGGGTAAGGATTGGGGGGGGAAGGGGGGAGGGTTGAATACTTGTTGTCACTGTGTTTTTCTCTCTCTATTATACAGTAGCTACTACTACTCTTACACAAACACACATTTATTGTTAAGCTGCATTGCATCAAAAACTACCACTGACATTTTGTTTTCAATACAAACCTCCCCCAATGGATTTAGATAAGAACCATACTTAAATACACTTTTGTTTTGCCTTTATACTGTCAGGTATCATATTACTTTAAGCAGGGGAGGAGAGGTAGAGAGGGGGGGGGGGGAGTGTTGTGGTCAGCGAGGTTGATGGCTCCTTCCTCTATTCCCTTACTCCGCCTTTTCGCCTCTGCTGTACTTCGCTGTCTCTCTCCTGCATACTTCCCCCTGCTGCAGTCGTCCTCTCAGTATTAGCGCCATGCAGAATATTTCAGTCCACTTTCACACGACCAGCTTCTCCATGCACTGGCGCGATGACAGATGGGATGTGGGTGGGGAAGGGGCACACCCTAGGGTGAGTGGTGTTGGCTGGAGACAGTCAAGGAGGGAGGGTATTTTGCCTGGCATCGGCTTGCCCCTCGTCCGTACGCCTCCCTCGCTGCCTGGCACAGCACTCTTCACTTTATCGTCTCTTCTTTCACATGTTGTTTGATTTTGGTTAGATAGAACTCCCTCTGACACTCACCTCCTCCCTGGAGTACCTTACCACCTCCTCCTCCTCCCCCCCCCCCCACCCTCCAGACACACACACACACACCCTACTCCTCCTCCTCTCCCTCCCATTCCTCTACTTCCTACAACCCCCCTCACCCTGCACTGCATCACCGTTGATTCATTTAAACTCCGCCTAGACAAATATCTCGCTTCAAACCCGCGACTGACTGCGTTTGTAAATGAATAACTTTATTTTATCCCCCCCTCAGTTACTAACCCATCTGTCCCCTACTAACTTCCTAATCCTGCCACGGACATTAGTTCCAGGGCAGTAATTCCCTTTCCAATGTTCCCTTACCCACTCTAAACCACTGTTTGGACACTTGATCCTCAGTGTTTTTGGAGGACAAGCAACCTAGAAGGGTCACTAGATCTGTTGTTGCTTGATTTCCTTTGTACTCCTTTGTACCCCCTCTCCCATAACCTCACATCCTACTAAATATTATATTACTATGGGCATGTACAGTTCTCCACTGGTCATATTCAGCTAACGATGCCCTCAATAACCATTATTGTAATGAAGAACATGAACAGTGTCCCTCATGATTGTAATGTATTTGTAGTACTATAATTGCATTATAACTTTGGTAGTTGGTAATATTTGTTAGTAGTCTTGGCAAATCCAACGTCAAGGCTATTGACCTAATTGCAATGACGTCTGGTCTATTTTGACTGCTATGTCGTCATTCCAACCGCGGATAAAAAGAAAACGTCTAGAGTCTACTCCTTATCTTGCTCTAGGAGACGTTGTACATTAACCAAAACTACCACCGAAGGTGAAAAAAGCATAGAAGAGAAGAAAAAGGGGTTTACCTTAGTTACCGCTCAAGGCCCATCCCGTGTTCCGTCATGCGCAGATCCCTGTCGAACGTGCGCATGGGCGACCCTCTCTTGTCATCATTTTTTCACGCGTCGCCATTGTTGAGTCCGCTTTTGTTGTGCTCCTTCAATTCACCCTGTTTTAGATTTGTTTCGGCTTATCTAGCCTTCTTTTTTTGTTAGACAGATGTTACGTGATCTAGGGCACACGTAAATGGGCTCCTCAGTGTGTATAATGGAGACGCGTGTGGAAATAGCTACCGAAGGTACGGGGGCGCCTTGCGTTCCTCGTCTATGTTTTTCATTTCTTTCTCTTTTCATATTCTTTTTTCCTGTTAGTCTGGGCATAGTTTAGCTTTTAGCTTATTTTAGCCTAGCTTGTTTTCTCATTCAGGACTTGCTATGCCCCTATGAGTTTTCATTTTTTCATAGCCTAGGTGTACAGTTGGTAAACAATCTGAGATTTCGTTGGTGGCGGTGCTGTTTGTAGGGTTTGTGTCGGCCGCATTATTAGCGTTATTCCCGAGTCCCCCCTTTCGAGCCTTCACTGTGTCTCAAGGGCCTGGGCGACAGGTGGTTTGTGATATCCAGGGGTACCCCACGGGGGCCCGTCCTTCACACCACAGGGTTTTTCGCCCCTGACACATTCTCTCCTCACGGCTAGGCCACCCTTTTTCTCGCCAGTTTCATTTACTGGTTTTTGTTTTCCCTTCCTGTTTTCACCTCCATCCTTTCTTAGTCTTTTGCCCAATCCAGGGGTACCCCACGGGGGCCCCTGTTTGTGCCAAACCACCCTCCCTGCCACTTCTCCTCATGGGCTTTGCTCTATCTCTGTGGGTTGGGTGGTTCCTGGGGGATGTGCCTCCTCTCCCCTGGTGTGTCTTCCTTGCCTCTCCCTTGACCGGTTGAGTCAGGATATTATCAAGGAAGACACTGCTCAGCTTGATGGCCATCGTCGCTTAGAGTTCATAAGGAGATGACGCTTTTTTATGGGCCTTTTTTGGTATTCCCTAGACGCTCCTCTCGCTTTTTCGGCGCCGGACCATCTCGGCCGGTCCCGCAAATTTGCGGAGAGCTCGATTCGGTCCTCTGGGACATTTCGGCTCCTCGCAAATTTGCGGAGATCGCTGGGGGGTCCCGTGGAGATGCGGGAGGGTTGTGTCGGTACGGTTATGCCTCCATTGGCCCGCAAACATGCGGTTATAGTTGGCTTTCACTGTTGACCTTTTTTATGTCATATTGTTGCCTGATACTATATTGGTGAATGCACTTTACTGGTGTTATGGACCCTGCATGTAAGGTGTTGAGTGGTGGTTAACACTTTCTCCATCTTTGCAGGTTCTGCTTGTGCTCTTCCACCTCGCCCGCCCTCCTCAACTACCTCGGTGCTCCCGGTTTAGAGTGAGTACGGATACCGGTTTGCATGTGTGTTCCTGTTTACCCATGCTCATTCCCTGGTTTTTATTGGACATTATCTACACTTACTCCGTCGACGTGCTGCTTATGGTGTGTGTTCTTCCGTTGCAGGTGGGATGCCTTGCTTTCGCCCGTGCTTGGAACGCCACAGGTCCTGCTTACGCCACTCACAATGTGTGTCCTCTACGGCCTACCTCCCTGCTCTGTGTGGCCCGTGTATGGACCTGGTGGATGTGGTGGACCATCACCCTGGTTCCTCAGACACGGCGGTGGCCTCTGCTTCCCTTCAGTCTGTGTGGGCGGTGGTCTCCCACCACATTAGGACTGTTGGCCACCGTTCCCCTGCCTTTGTTGACGACCGGATCCGCGTCGCCCTGGGCATCCCTGACCCATCTGGAGGCCGTTCACCTGGCCCTCTCCCTGCTCGGGCCCTCCTCCCTGGGTCCCGTGGTCGGTCGTCACATCGTCGGGAGGATCCCCAGCTCCATCCACGCTTTCGCTCGCCTCATCGCCCGTCCTCTACTGCCCCTCATCGTCCTCCTGATCGCCTTGACTCCGCCCGTCGCCCTCGTCATGGTTATCGCCCTGAGGCCGGGGTTAGCGTCTCTGCCCTTGTACGCCCTCCCCTGGCCTCTCCGGATAGGGGCGCTACTACCTTCCGCCCGCTTCCCCTGCAATAAAGACGTCCTCTTCATTTGTCCTCTACGCGCGCGGATGTTCATGCTGTAGCTGGCCCTCTGCTCCCTCCTCCTACTCTGTGCAGGGTGGTCCGCCAGGATGTAGTTGCTTCTCCTCCTACTTCTCCTGCTTCGGTGCCTATTCTTCCTTCACGGTCTCGTCCCAAGGTGGAGGTCCCTCCCTCCTCCGCCTCGGTGTCGGGCCGCCCTGTTCTCTCAGCCCCGGGGATCCTTGCTCTGTTTCCCCCCGCGGCTCCTTCTGACCTCCTTTCACCCGGCCAGCCTTCCCACTCCCGTCATCCTGCTCCTCTTCATTCTTCTATCCCTGATCTTCACTTACCAGCTCGCCAGGGGGGTACCCCGCCGCTTGACTCGGTGGAGTATAGCGAGGATTCGGAGTCCCCTTTCTCGGGAGCTGACGTGTCGCTGGACGAGGGGGATGGTGATGTTTCCCCCTCGGGCGTTAGTGATCGGGGACGAGACCCTCAGGGGCGCCACAGCCGTCGTCGCTCGCCTTCTTTGGGCCGCGACGCTGCTGTTTAGTGTCGTGGGTCTCGCTCCCGCTCACGCTCGCCCCTGCGGGCCGAACAATCTTCGGGGGGGTCGCCTCTCTCGGATCGATTTTCGGCTATGCAGGGGTGGGTTGTGTCACACTTCGACGCGCGCTTTGAGGCGATGCAAGATTCCCTCTTGTCGCGCTTCTTGGCGGTGACACAACCTCAGCGCCTCACCCAACCTACCCCTGCTTTGGTCCCCCTCCCTTCTGCGGTGGACCACATTCCTTCTCGCCCTGCTTCTCCGCCTGCCCGGTCGTCGGCTAGTACTGCTCCTGCCCTAGCTCAGGTGGTTGCCCCTGCTGTCTCCCATGCGGGGGTTCTCCGTCTGCTAGGGCAGGGTCCGCGCTTGCCCCCCATCCAGAAGGACAAGGTCCCTTCGCGGACTATGCCGCTCCTCTATGGCTCCTTGGCTGTTTGGAAGGGGGTGCAGGCCTCCCACCTGGAGCGTGCTACCGGCTTCCCGTCAGGTGAGAGGGCCCTACCTTCGGACTGGTCGGTGCAAATTAATGATAAGATGCAGTTCAGGGCGATCAGGGTGGATGGTCAGGTGGCCGACGTGGAGGTGCGGGCTTACCCGACGAGGACTGACCTTCAGTACTTTTCGGTGAAGCCCAAGCCCCCGTCTGCTCCTCGGACTAAGCTCTGGTCACACTTCAGCCGCCAGGACATCCTTCAGGATGTTCAGTCCCTGGCTGTGTTGACGGGACTGTCCTCCTATGGGACGGGTTTGTGCGACGACGGTAAGCCTGGCTTAGCCGTCGTGCTCGATAATCCTCTTCCATTGGAGGCCTGGTTTGCTGAGGCCTTGGAATTCGCCAACCGTTCCGTCGACAGATCTGTTTCAGTTCCTCCCCCAGAGTCATCACTGCTTTTGCCTCCTCTTGTATCTGTCGGCGGCTTGGATGGCAAGTTCTGGTCCTGGATCAGCATGCCCAAACTCGAAATTTGTGCTATTGCTAACCCGTTCTTCTCTCACCCAGATAAGTCCTCTGTCGACAGGGATTTTACCTTGCGGCAGAGGGTGGCGAACTTATTATCTTGTCTTTTAGGTTCCCTCCAGACGTCTGTTCACCACCTGAGGCTTATCGAGGCGACTGCACCAGACGATCTTCGTGAGGGTTTGGACCACGTTCGGCGGATCCACCTTCAGCTCGCGGTGTCTTTGGTTCCCGAGCTGAAGGCGGTTTTGTGCGAGGCAACTCGACAACGCCAGACGGTAAGGTCCTCGTTCTGCCGGAAAGCCCCCTTGGATATTCGTCAGGGTTTGTTGTACTCTGAGCTCTATACATCGGGGCTTTTTGCGCAGGATGCTTGGGAGCGCTACGCTTCTCTGTCGGCGGACCCTGCTTATGACACGCAAAGACGCGCTGTGTCGCGACTAGGGTCTTCGCAGTCCCGTCCTTCTGACGGTCCTCTTCGGGGTGCTGCCGCCAGTGCTGCCGCCAAGAAAGGGCGCAGGAAAGGGAAGTTGCCGGCCAGAGCGTCGGTTCCGCCTCGCCCTTCTGCTCCTGCTCCCTTTCATCCCCGCCGAGAAGGGGCTGGCCAGCCTTCCATTTCCGGCCGCACTTCGACGGGGTCAGACGCGAGACGGACAGGGGATGGGGTGACCCGCCCTTTTCGACGTGGTGGGGGGGGTAGAGGAGGTCAACGTGGCTCTTATGACCGCATGGACCGTACCGGGGGACCCTCCACGTCAAAAAATGTGTAGGTACTCCAGGTCGGTCTCCTCCTTGTTCTCCTTCTCGCCTAGCCGAAAGGGTCGCTCACCTCGTCTCGGGGGCTCCCATAGGTTGTTTTCGCCCTTGCGCCCCTCGGTGGTCGCGAGGGACGTGGGGGCGGAAGATTGCACGGAGGGGTCTAACCTGGAGATGGAAGTCCAGACCCCCACTCAGCTCTTGTCAACGAAGCCGGCCTGTCTCTTCGGAGGTGGCCGACGTGAAAACATCCATGCACTAGCAGGGAATCGTCAAGGAGGTGAAAGCCGGTCAACCGGTTTTCCTCTCCCGTGTATTTCTGGTACCAAAGAAGGACTGCGACGCGATGCGACCGGTGGTGGATCTGTCGGCCCTCAACGGGCACATCGTGAACACACGGTTTCGGATGCTGACGGTACACCAGGTACGACTGGCCCTGCGACCTCTGTCGTGGGTAGTGTCGCTGGACCTCAAGGATGCGTATTGGCACGTTCCTATCCATCCTCGTTTCCAGCGATTCTTGGCCGTTCAGACTTCCGATCGTGTGTTCATGTTCGACAGACTTCCCTTCGGTCTCAACATCGCGCCGCGGATCTTCTCGAAACTGGTGAAGCAGGCTCTGGATCCTCTCCTCAGGGGCGGCCTCCAGATCCTGTTTTACTTGGACGACTGGTTGATAGTTTCAGACACCCTAGAACAGTGCGTCCACGACACCCTCACCATAGTTCAACACATCACACAGTTATGGTTCAAAATCAATATTCCCAAGTCACGCCTGACCTCGTCGCGTGTCGTGACGTGGGTAGGTCTCGAATGGGATCTGACCAACGCTACAGTGACCCAGAGTCAGCCAAACGCGGTGAAACTTCGCAGGAAGGTCTTCGCCGTGTTGCACTCGGTCTCCCTCATGAGGAGGATCTGGGACTCGTTAGTGGGTTCACTGAATTGGGCCGCTCTGACCATTCCCTTAGGGAGGCTCAGGCTGCGCCGCCTAATACTCATGGGCAACAAGGTGTTTCCGTTGGCCCCTATGGATCGGCTCATGCCGATCCCGCGTACCATTCACAGACACTTAGGACACTGGGTTGCTCGGGGCATGCTCTCTGCGGCTGTGCCCTGGACCGCCCCCCACCCGACGATCTGGGTAGATACAGATGCGTCGAGCGAGGTAGGGTGGGGTTACCAATCCAACCTGGGACATCAACATCACGGCAGATGGGTGGGACACACACACCTACACATCAGTGCCCTCGAACTGTTGGTTCCCTTGTTCTTCCTGAGGGACCACGCGCTGGCCCTTCGGGGCCGGTCAGTGGCCTTCAGGATGGACAATCAGACAGCTGTCCACTGTATCCAAAAGCAGGGGTCCTCCAGGTCTTTGACTCTGTTGGGGATCTCCGGGAAGTTGTTCTTCCTCGCGAACCGACACAACATCTACCTGCACGCCTCCTACCTGCCCGGGACTGCCAACCTGTGGGCGGACGCCCTGTCGAGAGGACAGGGCGTTCTTCTAGAATGGGCGATGAAACAGACTGTATTCGACGACCTCGCGGCTTCCTAGGGTGTTCCGGAGGTCGACTTGTTCGCATCGAAGGAGACGCGCAAGTTGCCTCAGTACCTATCCCTCCGGACTCGTACTCCGGAGGGGGGTCCGGACGCTTTCATGGAAGACTGGAGCAGGTGGCAGTCGATATACATATTTCCGCCACCAGACGCACTGTTGATGTGCAAAGTCCTCGCGAGGCTGCGGCTGTACCGCGGCAGAGTCTGGCTAATAGCGCCTCTGTGGCCGGCCCAGGCTTGGTACGCCCAGTTGAAGCGGTGGTGCCCGAGTCCGGTCCCTCTCCCTCTCTCAAGCTTCCACTTGAGCCAGGTTGGAGACCTGCGGACCTCGTTGGCCTTCGCATCGTGGATGTTCGTGAGGCACGGTGGCTCCCAGTCCACGGACGGGACCTGACTGACTTCCTGAAGCGTTCATGGACGTCTTCGACTTGGGGGACTTACGAGTCCCACTGGAGGTCTTTTACTAGGTGGATACGGGACACTCGCCAGACAGTTAGCTCTCCTTCCCTCATACTACACTACTTGTTTCACCTCTTCCGTACACGTCACTTTCAAGTCAACACTCTACATAACCACTTGTCTGCCATCCGGGAGGTCTTTGAGTCCGTCACTTGGCTGGTCGTTCCGCCGAATGAGCTGGATTCCTTCATGAAGGCTGCCTTCAGGGAGCGACCGCCTCCGCGCCAGATCCCTCCTCAGTGGGATCTGGGGCGTGCTCTGGACCTTCTGGCTTCACACACATATACACAGGACGCTACACCGGTTCAGTTGCTGGAGCGTACACTCTTCCTTGTCGCTCTGGCCACTGGGGATAGGGTGTCTGAACTAGCAGCCATGTCACGGTCCCAGGAATGCATGCGATTCTCCCCGTCCTTGAATGTCGTCACGTTAGTCCCCTTCCCTCATTTTGTTGCCAAGAATGAGAGAGAGACCCACGTTTTCAAGCCTTTCACCATCCAGGCTTTAAAGCGTGGGCATACTCACCATGTGTTGTGCCCGGTGCAGGCCTTGCACTCCTATGTTGAGTCTGTGGCGCCGACTTCGGGTACTGCTGTGTGGGTGTCTCCTCGGACTGGTGGGAGGCTCTCGAAGGTACAGATAGGCCGCCAAATTTGTCGGGTCATTCGTGCCAGTAACCCTGATTGTAGGGGTTCTGCGCACGATGTGCGGTCTTTTGCTGCCTCCTTACGGTTCCTGCAGAGTCGATCGTTGCCTGACGTCGCCTCGGCGGGTTTGTGGTCTTCTGTCCATACCTTCGTATCCTCCTACCTCTCCATGTCCATTGTTAGATCCCCTCGGCCTGTGATAGCTCTCGGGAGTCGTGTTTCCTAGAGCTCTAGCGAAGATGCCTGGTCTTCCCCCCTTGTCACTCTTTCTTTTACTTTGTTTTATTTGGAAAAGGGGGGGGGGGGTACGGGTTTGCAACACTGGATTGCAAGTTTGGGATTATGTTTTATGTATACAGTACATAAGTGTTTTTGCCAACTTGATAATTGTGTTTTAATTTTGTGTTCAATGTTTTTGTTGGTTTTGGAAGAAAAGGGATTTTGGGTACGGTACTTTTTGGTTTAACACCTTACGAGCGGCCTATGCGGTTTATTTATGTGTACCGCACAGCGGGGTATTTTTAGCCAAAATAGGGCTGTTTACGTGATCATTTTCATACCTAAATAAGACCCAGAACGTAAAACAAGTACCTATCCCTGAAAGGGCATAAACAGAGCTTTCGAATGACACCATAACGATCCTTGTATGATGGATAGTTTTCTTGCAATAACCGTGCAACGCGAGTGCAAAAAGCAGGTAATTCGGTACTTTCAGTACATAATTGAGTATGTAGCGAGTGAGAGAGGGAGGAGGGAGCTGAGATTTGTGTCAGTAGGTTCGCCGCGGTGGTCTGGAGCAGTCATACGCTCGCTAGTCTCCTGCCACCACTTGTCTCTCTCTCTCAGCCACATTACGTGCTGAAATTGCCACTCGAGTTATGTCGAGCGCCGCCACATAGTCCAGCTTTTTTTAACTCGACTTATGTTGCTCGCCGCTAAATAAGGGTTAAGACAAGTCTATGGTTTTGCATTACTATGAATGACGGGCACGTGGTAAAACTGCTCTTTTTAGCTACTCCTCAGTTTTTCACTCTTTTATTAAACTCTCTTGTTTAAATTGTGTTTCTTTGTCATTCATAATTTTGTTTTATGCATTGTTTTTTTTGGTATGTTGGGCTTGGATGTCCTCCTCCTATTTGTTATGCAGCCTTGACGTTGGATTTGCCAAGACTACTAACAAATTGGGAGGTTTGACGTACCTCCCAACCTACCAAATAGGAAAACCTACTATTTGGTAGTAGTCTTGGAAAATCCAATGTACATAATACCCTCCCTCACGCCGGACCCCTGCCCATCCGCGTTCTTCTGCTGACGTGAGATGTGATGACAAGAGAGGGTCGCTCATGCGCACGTTCGACAGGGATCTGCGCATGACGGAACACGGGATGGGCCTTGAGCGGTAACTAAGGTAAACCCCTTTTTCTTCTCTTCTATGCTTTTTTCACCTTCGGTGGTAGTTTTGGTTAATATACAACGTCTCCTAGAGCAAGATAAGGAGTAGACTCTAGACGTTTTCTTTTTAACCGCGGTTGGAATGACGACATAGCAATCAAAATAGACAAGTCGTCATTGCAATTAGGTTAATAGCCTTGACGTTGGATTTTCCAAGACTACTACCAAATAGTAGGTTTTCCTATTTGGTAGGTTGGGAGGTACGTCAAACCTCCCAATTAGTCACATTATGTATGTAACTGTTGTATTCAGCTAACTATGACCTCAACACCCGTTTATGTAATGAAGAATATGAAGTGTACTTTATATGATTGAAATATATTTGTAGTACTATTATTGCATAATAATGTATGTAGTTGGAAATATTAGTCACATCATGTATGTAATAATTGTATTCAGCTAACTATGACCTCAACACCCGTGCATGTAATGAAGAATATGAAGTGTACTTTTAATGATTGTAATATATTTGTAGTACTATTATTGCATAATAATGTATGTAGTTGGAAATATTAGTCACATAATGTATGTAATAATTGTATTCAGCTAACTATGGCCTCAATAACCATTGGTGTATTGAAAAATATGAACAGTCTCCTCGTATGATTGTACTAATTTTGTAGTGCTATCAACAACCAGTCAATTAGTAATTCAGTCACGACAAGTTTTTGTCTTTTTTTCAGGCTATTAATCATGAGCTACGTATATACAGCACATGTGCCAATTAATTGAGGAAACTATAATAACACATCTGAATAATGCCTACCTGATTTACAAACACAAATATGAATGTAACCAGACGACGATGCTGTTGTTTCAGTGGTAAAATGTCTCTTTGAGCAGTATGTATCGCTTTACCAGTGGTTGTCCCTTCACAGGATGGGGGGCGCTGCTCAATAAACTCGCCCCTCGGGGCAAAATCAAATCTCTCTCTCTCTCTCTCTCTCTCTCTCTCTATATATATATATATATATATATACTGTATATACTGAAAGCCATGATAGACTGGGTTCAAAGGCATGAGGACAGACGAGGACCTTATATTTATTATGGGTACTAGTTCTTAATAGTTGTCATAGATTCTTCTGTTTAGGTTTTATTATGTTGTTTCCACCAACCAACTTCACCTCTAAACTCAATTAATGAAATCAACAAATACATGTGGCACTCCAAGGACTCGAACCTAGGATACTCACCTCGAAATTCCACGCACTTATGCAATACGCTATCAGAAATTTATTTTTAAATTACGTTATTTATATATTTTTAAAATGTCTAACAATATTCAGATACTCTTGTAGCTTCTTTAGCCAATGATCACTTTTAATAGTGTGTTTTACTATGATAGGTCTTTTCTTTAATAAAGTTGGAATTTACTTTTGTAGTGTACGTACCATGCAAGTTAAATAATTCATAATTATGTTTAATTATATCATAAATTGGTTACCTTTAATTTACATTCATGATAGTATCTTTGTATATACATTTTAACCTAACAATCTGCTTTGGTTTACACCATTTTATTTGTTTTGAAATGTTCAAACTATTGTTTTAATTAAACTACTATGGTACCTTCGTATATGTACTTGTATATGTATTTTTATGTTGTAAGTATTTTAATTATTATATGTATATTCTCAGTAAGCTAAAGTGATATATCATGTTATTATTAGAGATTGTTTTTAAATTTAGAAGTAAGCATATTTTACTATACAGTATATACGATTGTTTTACAGATATATAATACTCGTTATTTCTTATTGATTATGTATATTTTACTTTCGACTAAATTTAAGCTACTGTAACAACTTGTAAATGCTTTTTAATGTTGATATTATTACAAATCAATTTATTGAGAATAACCAGAATTGAGTTAAGCAATTATTTTAAAATGACAAGTTCTATATTATGAAGAGATGAATTATTATTGGATGTACCATATCACCGTTTTTAAAACTTATCTATTTCAAATGTATATGTAATGTATATAATCTTATGTATATTACGAAATAAAGGTATTGAATTGTATATATATATATATATATATAATTTATACAGTATATATATATATATAATATATACATATATACTATATATATATATATATATACATGTGTGTAGATTTTCCCCACCATACATGTCTATCAAACGTACCCGGTTGAAAAATGGAAAGAAAGTTTTTGCTTTCCCTTCATATATCTACCGGAAGGTAAATGGATCAGGGACGAGTATACGGCAGGGACAACATTATAACCTAATGCCCGCGTATGTAGGAGAGTCTGTGTGTGTCGCATTTTGTGTTTTATCTTATTATATCTTCATGATTTTCTAGTAAATAAATTTTGCGAAATTATTATTACAGCAAAAAAGGAACATTCTTGTAGTAGGTAACAGCCTATCAAGCCTTGTGAAGTTGGCTGTTGTACCTCGCCCTTCACTATTGGCGAGCTTGGGTTATGTTAAATGCAAAATGTATTTCTTGAACTTTAAGGAGGACTACATAATTTAATTATTGCAAATAGCATTTTAGATTAGAGTTAAGAAGTATAAGCGTGAAAACGATGTTGGATGGGAGGAGGGACGTCAACTGACTGGGGACAGAGGTGCATGGGGGCGGTTCGTTGGTGACCACCCCATCGGGGATCACGGCGTCCGCCAAAAGATAGATAAATAGATATTATATAATTGTATAATTAGTTCGACCTTCTCGGGAGGACCTAATGGTCATCGATTTAACCAATGAAGGGTGATGCAAATTGTGTACACATCATATGAAGGAGAAGCTAGGTAATATATGAACTTCCTATTAATTCTGTGAAATTCCCAGGGCTGCTAGAAAATTGCCGAAAATGTGAGCTAACGAATTAAATTTCATTTATGGAACAACCAGTTTGCATATTTGTTCGTTTATTCAGTGCATATGAATTTCATAGGACCCTGTGAAAATAGGACCCTGAACCCAGTCTTATCTCCAACCTGGACCTGCCTCTTTTCCTTCCCAACCTCGGCAGCCCATCATCTGTCTCTGCCCTTTTTCTATCATTTTCCCGTCACTCCCTAGAACTAATACAACAAGTCTCAATCTCATGTGGTAATTTGTCTCACACACACGTATACATATATATATATATATATATATATATATATATATATATATATATAATTATATGATAATTATAGGCACTAGGCTCGCAGCCTTATTATACATAATTTATTAGGGACAATGTAGGTCTATGGAATCCTTATAATGTACTCGTGTGTAATCCACTGTGGGAGAATAATTTTGATCACATTTTTAATACCCGATATTAATAGAAAAAACGCCCATTTTAATCAATCTCATAGCTCTTTCGGACATCCTCACTGTTTATGCAGTATAATCGATAATGGCTGGCAACATAGATGACGATTTCCATAATTCATGGGGGAGTGAGGTGGGGGGGGGGGGGAACCCCCCCCCCCCTCAACTCATCGTGTATCCCACATTGGGATTATAACCAAGACCATGAAAACACTCATTTCTCAAAATCTGGAGGAAAAAAATATGAATAAGGGTGTGAGCCTATTCCCTATAATTACCTTATATATTATATATACCGGTATATATATATATATATATATATATATATATATATGAAGTATATCTCACAAATACACGTACCGTACCGGTAAGTTGCACAGACAAATATTTTTACCCTCATCATCCGGGATCAAACCACGGACAGTCAGGAAGAAAGTCTATGCATTAATTAATTCCCTCGATAAAGAACAGATAACCATTATGATCCCGGGAGCAGAGGGTAATATATATATGTGTGTGTGATATGCACTGGTTGCATGGAAAGCGCAGCATACACAGGAATAACAGGACCAGGGTTATGACAGACATCATGCAGGCAGAAGTTTATTTAATTGAAAACGTTTCGGACATCTCTGCGTCCATCATCAGGTCTAAAAAGCAGATGTGAACACAATATTTACAAACAAGTAGAAAATAAAATAATGTGGGCAAAGAAAGACAAAATAGCACGAACTCTCAGAAAAATAAACTAAAATGTAGGACCAGAAAAAACTATTACGGAGACAATTGAAAAGGTAAAGGACATCATTTATATATATGATTAAAATATAGATAAATTAAATTTAGGTCGTTAACGTTACTCAAGTTATTAAAAGTAAAAAGGGCAATATTTTAAAAGCAAAGAAGAGGGGCAGAGGTTTCATTATCACCTATGCTAGGGCGTACCATAGCTTGATGAATGCTTTCTAGAGTGAGTTTGTCCAAGTAATTGGTGCTACTGTCTAAAACTTAGTTAGTTAGCTATAATAGGACTTCAGAGGCTATCAACCCTATTGGATTATTAAACCAGCACACTGTAAGTCAAAAAGAACGTCAAGAATGGAGCCTCTCTGCAAGAACTCGTCTCTTGTGTCTAACACTGCCAATTTGTCTCTATTTATAGGGTGGTCATGATTAAAAGTATGGTCCCGAATAGCTGAGTGAACAGACTTTGATAATGGCAAACCCGTTGTTACTGATACACCTACTGTATATGTTCCGAAATCCTGGTTCTAAGGTGCCTCTTTGTTTTACCGATATATGTAGCCATACAGCTATCACATGTGTATTGATAATTAACAGAAGAAGCCATGTCCCCAGTAATTATATTTTTATATATAAAACAAATCTGCCTACATTGCGTCCAGATCTAAAAATAACTCTAAGATTAATTTGTGGATAACATTCACGAATGAAGGAAGTGAGCCTTTTTCGTAAGGTAAAACTCTTTGAACCAGAGAATACAATGGGAAAATGAACAATATATCTTGAAGCAGTAAATACTGAAGCTTTGTTTCCATTCATAATCTTACTCAGGGCCTTACCAACGTACAGTCTGGGACTAAAGTCGTGGTATGGAACTTCAGCCATCCATTAGTGCCCTCCGACGGTGGTATTAGAAACAATCCGGGATATGATGTTTTTGGCTCTCCATAGAATATGGCTCTGTTAAACACGTCCATGTAGCACCAAAAGTTAGCGAGAAACTTCCTGTTTCGTGATGGGTTACGACCATGCCAACTAGAACACACATACACACACACGCGTGCACACACTACTTCATTATCAGAATGTAAGGAATATTAGTATGATCTACAACTATAATTAATGTACTGTATAATCGAGTGATGCAAGTTTTACTCTTGCATAGGAAAATAATACAAATAAATGAGAATACTGTATTAAGACGCCATTCCGGATATTAATGATTAAATATTTAATAATGGTCAAACATAGCAATATGTAGATAAGGCACACCGAGTATTCTAGCTTACTAGGGAAATGGTATAGCGTGGATACAGTATACAAACCTTTGTAAGTGAATACAACACAAGTCTATAACCTATTATGATGTAGTCATATTTCATGTAGGAATTATATATATTTAGAAACATATTTTACCTAGTGGATATTAGACGACTAGGTGGGTTCGACCTGGAAAATATGGAGGAAGTGGAGGAGGGTGAGCAAGGTGCTTAAGGAAGAGATTTGTGCAGCATGTGAGGAGGTGTGTGGAGTAAGGAGAAGAGGAAGGGGAGTGAAAGGTACAGCATGGTGGACAGAGGAGGTAAAAATAGCTGTGGAAGACAAGAAGAAAGCGTATAGAGAGTGGTTGGGTAATAGAGGGAATGAAGATTTGGAGAGTCAGAAACGAGCGAGGTACGTCGAGAGAAAGAGAGTGGTGAAGAGAGTAGTGAAGGAAAGTAAGAGAAGAGTAGATGAGGAATTTGGAAGGAATTTGAGTGTAAAATGGAGGGAGTGTAAGAAACTGTTCTGGAAAGAAGTCCAGAATGTTAGGGAAGGTAGCAAGGGAAACAGTAAGGGTGTGAAAGATAAGATAGGGAGAATGCTAGCCAAGAATCAAGAGAGAGTCGAAATATGGAGGGAGTACTTCAACAAGTTTAGTTGGATGGGGTATGGGAGAGAGAAGAAGAGAAGTAGTGGAGGAGGAGGTGGGGATCAGGAGGTCAGAAGTGTGGGAAGCCATGAAAAGAGTGAACTTGGGGAAAGCACCAGGAACAGATGGAGAGTGTGGGGAAATGTTGAGGTATGGTGGTGAGATAGTGATCGAAATGGTATGGAAAATGTGCAAACTAGCATGGGAGGAAGGGAATGCACCTGATGACTGGAAGACAGGCATAATAGTTCCCCTATATAAGGGCAAATGGGAAAGAGGAGTGTGTGGTAACCACCGAGGAATATGTCTTCTAAGCGTAGTAGGGAAGGTGTACAGTAGCGTAGTGATTGAAAGAGTGAGAGTGAGAACGGAGAAATGGATAGGTGAAGAGCAGGGAGGTTTTAGGAAGGGAGGAAGATGTGTAGATCAGGTTTTTTACCCTGAATTGTGTAGTGGAGAAATAACTGGAGAAGCAAAAAAAGGTTTATGTTGCCTTTATGGACTTGGAGAAGGCCCATGACAGAGTGGGTAGAGAAGGTATGTGGAAAGTATTTAGAATATACGGAGTAGATGGCAAGTTGCTGAAAGCAGTGAAGAGCATGAAGTATGAGGGTGCAAAGGCGGCAGTACGTGTGGAGAATGAGCAGAGCGAGTTCTTTGACCTGAATGTTGGGTTGAAACAGAGGTGTGTGATGTCCCCGTGGTTGTTTACTGTATACATGGATGGAGTCATGAATGAAATACAAGGAAGAGCAGTGGATGTTGGTGTATCGCTGATTAGGGAGGGAAATGAGTGGAAGCTGCCTGTACTGCTGTTTGCTGATGATACAGTTCTGATGAGCGATAATGAATGGGAGTTGCAGGGTCTGGTAAATGTGTTTGGAACAGTGTGCGAAAAACGGAATCTGAAGGTAAATGCGGGGAAAAGCAAGGTTATGGTCTTCGAAAGGGGTTAAGCCACAGAGTGTGAGGCTAAGTTGAACAGTCTGGCAATGGAGATTGTCAGCTCATTTAAGTATCTGGGCAGTGTGTTGAGTAAAGATGGGACTATGGGATGAAGAAGTGCGGGAGAGGGTGCAACAGGGGAAGAGGGTTGTAGGAACGCTGAAAGCAGTAACAAGAAATAGGGTGGTAAGTATGGAAGTGAAGAAGTCCTTGCATGACAGTGTGATTGTCCCGACACTGACCCTATTATCGCCTTTAAATTCAAGTTATCTGTCAATATCAAATATAAATATACAAACAGTATGTATTTTGTATATTAATATTTGATATTGACAGATTACTTGATTTTAACCTGGGAACGGCAAGAACACTCTTAAGAGGGAGGTGTGGTGGAGTGGTCTTCCCACTGGCCTGGTAATCCAAAGGTGCCGGGTTCAAATCCTGATGTATCAATGGGAAGATATTATTGGGATGGAATTTGTGCTGTACCTGGTATCAGTGCATTACCACAAGCCCACCGAAACGTCAATAAAATACCCTCATTGTTCCCTGATTAAATAGCACTGTATGAATATACCCATATTCAAAATATGCTATAGGGGTGCAATGCCTGGTGAGTTATCTGCTCAACAGGTGGCGTTGTGTGTGTGTAAGTGTTAGAGTCTGAGTGTAGGGGATGAGACAGTGAAGCACGGGAACGAGGTGGCTTCAGAGATGGGGTCGTTTCGGGCCATGAGTGAGCACCGTGCCTCATGTGAAGGCAAGATGGCAGGTGCTCGTTGTACTCTACGTGCTTCATGTGTCTCACTCCCTATACTGGAACAAGACCTCACAGGCTTCACTGTTCATTGTAAAGCGGTGAATGTTAAGGCTCTCAGCATATGCCCGAGAGGAAGTAAGTTGGAATATAGAAAAAAAAAAAAAAAAAGAGGTTTTACTGGCCGATGGCGAGAAAGCTCTTAGGAGGGAAGGCCTAAAATATTTGTTTTTAACCCTTAAAAAGCGGCCCACCACTTAAGTCGAGTTAAATAAAGCTGGACTATGTGGCGGCGCTCGACATAACTCGAGTGGCAATTTCAGCACGTAATGTGGCTAAGAGAGAGAGACAAGTGGTGGCAGGAGACTAGCGAGCGTATGACTGCTCCAGACCACCGCGGAGAACCTACTGACACAAATCTCAGCTCCCTCCTCCCTCTCTCACTCGCTACATACTCAATTATGTACCGAAAGTACCGAATTACCTGCTTTTTGCACTCGCGTTGCACGGTTATTGCAAGAAAACTATCCATCATACAAGGATCGTTATGGTGTCATTCGAAAGCTCTGTTTATGCCCTTTCAGGGATAGATACTTGTTTTACGTTCTGGGTCTTATTTAGGCATGAAAATGATCACGTAAACAGCCCTATTTTGGCTAAAAACACCCCGCTGGGCGGTACACATAAATAAACCGCATAGGCCGCTCGTAAGGTGTTAAAAGGCCCCAGTAGCACTTAAAACAAATTTTTTTTTTGTTTTCCCTCCACACCTCATATCACTCCTCGACATCCCCTCCTTCCCCCCTTCCCCCCCCCCCTTCAATTATCACCTATTTTCCCTGTTATTCCCTTATTCATTGGTGTATTTTTGTGTATGCATCTCCAAACCGATCCTAGTGTGTGTTCATGTGTCTGTTACGTAAGCTAGAGACCAGGAGGGTGTGTGGGAGTAGCTCAGTACTACTTCAACCCTCGAGAGAGGAGGGTGTGAGGCCAGCTCTCTCACACTTGATGAATGAACCGCTCGCTTACAATTTGTGATTTTGACTAGAAAAATTATATTCCCACTTGTTTTATTGTTGTTACAGGTTACTATCTTCATATTAAAGGTAAAATAGGCGCATATGTATAAGTAATAACGATATTTATCGTAAAATGACGATTATAGGCAGGAATGGAGCCTAATATTGCCGCCCAGAACTGTGGTGTTCACTACACCCTGTGCGCGATTAATGGGTTAAAGGCGATAATAGGGTTGGGAGGTGGCTGATAACTACCGTGTTTGATGGAGGAGCAATAATGGTTTGGTGGTTCTCACAGGTAAGCCATGGTAGCCTTGTCCGTTTCTTAGTCATTAATGTGCAACTTTAACCTCATGACACAGGGACAAATGGCTTATTTCTACACTTTTGGTAACGCACTATATTGACAACAATTAGGGGACCGTGTGAAAAAAGCTTTGTCAAAATATCATACTGATCCAACTGCTTGTTAATAAGTTATTCCTGAAAAACAATGCCACACGGCCTCTGAAACCCATAGTAGTTTGAAATATTAATCCTTGGATGCTTACGTTATCTCCCTACCCCCTAAAGTACTAACAAAACTATAGTTATAAATTGCTTCGGAGCATTTCATAAATTTTCACTCTCCTCCATAAAAATATAAGATAGAGACGGTATGGGAATAAATAACACCCCGTTCATATGGATTTTATTGATTACACTACGATCAAACTCTGTTGAAGGAGATATGAAATAGTGAAACTTAAGGGGAGTGTCCATGGCGGACATTGAGATTTTTATTGCAGCAGTGATGGGAACACTGTAGGAGTGATGTGGCAAAGTTTTAGACTCGTAAAATAAAAAATACCCTAAATACAGGGTCCCTCACCCCCTTACGCCCCCCCCCCCCCCCACTCACGACGTATATGTGGTATCGTGGTATGAACGATAGTATCCAATACAATCGCGTTATTATGCACAAATATAGACAAATTACAGTCAACAGAGGTATCTGGCACCTCAACTGAACCTGGGAGAGTGAGAGTGAGGGTGAGTCCCCTAGACCTCATCATCTAAGCCATCATCATCATCCAAGCCATCATCATCATCCAGATGCCAAGACATGCACAAACATATTATTATATTCAACACTAAACAGATTTAACCCATCCAAACCAACCCTAACACAACCTAGACTACTAGAGTAATCGAAAATGGCCTAACTTGGCATAAATGAGGTGCGCGGTTCATGACGCCATTGGCGCCAAATGAATAAAACACCTTTTGGGGGGTCCAGGTGGCATATTATTCACTTAGACTTAGTAAATTTAACTATTTTAGTGCCAGAGCATGTATCAAATCAATCAAAAGCAAACAGTTGCATTTGAGAGAGGAATCGTTGGGTAATGGATACATTTACTTTTCGCCTTTTTCTCAAAACCATAGTTTCTCGTACATTTTTCCCTAATTTATTTTTATTTTTGGTCCAATTTTAATAAGTAAGGTATCATTGGAAAGAGGGGAAAAAAAGCAATATAGATTTGTGACAGATTTATAATACACCAATACATTTTTTGACAGGAGGCTTGCAACCTTTCAAAACGTATACAACAAAATATATTAACGGCAAAACTATAGGGTGTATCAAAAATCTGTCAACAAATTGTATTGCATTTTTTCTCCTCTTTCCAATAATATCATACTTATTAAAATTGGACCAAAAAATAAAAAGGTTTTAGCGGTTTTACAATTTGCAAAAAATGCCTAAATCTGAGGTAGCGAAAAAACTATTAGTTCGGTTTTATTCATTTTGATATATTGTTTCTAGAAGGGTTATCTATCACCTGTAAAACAATGAAAATTATCTGACCATTTTGAAATAAATGGCGGACGCTCCCCTTAACGTTTGTAGTGGTAATTTTTAATAATAATAATGTCGTCAGGATGATCGAAGGGTGGTGTGATACAGCCCAAGGTTGGGCGGAGGGATCTCCAACACAATTTACTGTATGGAATGATGGAATAAATCGCAATATTTCTTTAATACAGTATATACTGCATATTAATATTCTTATAGGTAGTCCTTTAATTATTTCCTTATATTGTTCCTCGACATCATATTAATATAATATATGTTGTGTTTTAATTAATGTTATGTTACACCACGTTGTCATTCATAATTATGAACCATACCATATTCATTTACAATATTTGGGTTGCGTTGTTAGTATCCTAATATCAATTTTGTATACATATTATTGGCACTAGCAGTACCGTCATTTAACGACCTATACTATAAACACCCATTACTGTTTACATTATTCGCATGAATAAACTACTGTATATAGAGATATACCTACAGTATATATTACCTGTAAATGAAAATGACACACACCACTTATAACTCTGAAATGTGTGTCTGTCATGGATACCCAGTGCATTTTCATTTCCTTTTAGCATTTATATTCCATATATTCAAATAATGAAGTAGTGTAAGTTCGTAATCCACCAAGAAAAAGGATGTTTCTCGCTTACTTTTGGCGCTCCCTGGACGTGTCTAACAGAGCCATCTATGGAGAGCCAAAATGATCATATCTAGTATTGCTTCGAATACGGCCGTCAGAGGGCACTAATGGTTGGCTGAAGATCAATACCACGACTTTAGTCACAGACTGTCCATTATGTATCTTTGAGTCGATAAGGAAATCCTTTTTTGAAAAGCAGTTCGCAAAGGTACTTAATTTCATCATGAAGTTTGAAATAATTTGAGATGTCCGAAACGTTGTCAATAAAATATACTTCTGCCTGGAAGATGTTTGTCATAACCCTGGTCCTGTTTTATATATATATATATATATATATATATATATATATATATATATATATATATTGAATATATATCACAAATACACGTGAGCCACTAAATGTTTTTAATCTCAATGTGGGGTTCGAACCGCCGACCGTCAGGAAGATAGCCGATGCTTTAATCAACTACACCACGGCAGTCTAAAAAGACACTCAACCCTCTATCCTATTTATGTTAAGAGGGAAACCCACTAGGCGAATATATTTCAATTCATACCTAGTCTTAGGATCCATATTCCAGAATACCATACAAGGATTACTGAGAGTCCCGACGCAACTCGGGCCGAAATTGATTTAATTTAATTCTAACCCACCAAGCATGAGAGTTACAAATATTGAGTATATATCACAAATACACGTGAGCCACTAAATGTTTCTAATCTCTCAGTGGGGTTCGAACCGCCGACCATCAGGACGATAGCCAACACTTTAATCAACTACACCACGGCAGTCTGAAAGACACACAACCCTCTATCCTATTTATGTTAAGGAGAAGGGAAACCCACTAGGCGAATATATTTCAATTCATACCTAGTCGTAGGATCCATATTCCAGAATACCATACAAGGATTTCTGAGTGTCCCGACGCAACTCGGTCCGAAATTGATTCTTCAATATGGATCCTACGACTAGGTATGAATTGAAATATATTCGCCTAGTGGGTTTCCCTTCTCCTTAACATAAATAGGATAGAGGGTTGAGTGTCTTTTAGACTGCCGTGGTGTAGTTGATAAACACCTTACGAGCGGCTTATGCGGTTTATTTATGTGTACCGCACAGCGGGGTGTTTTTAGCCAAAATAGGGCTGTTTACGTGATCATTTTCATGCCTAAATAAGACCCAGAACGTAAAACAAGTACCTATCCCTGAAAGGGCATAAACAGAGCTTTCGAATGACACCATAACGATCCTTGTATGATGGATAGTTTTCTTGCAATAACCGTGCAACGCGAGTGCAAAAAGCAGGTAATTCGGTACTTTCAGTACATAATTGAGTATGTAGCGAGTGAGAGAGGGAGGAGGGAGCTGAGATTTGTGTCAGTAGGTTCGCCGCGGTGGTCTGGAGCAGTCATACGCTCGCTAGTCTCCTGCCACCACTTGTCTCTCTCTCTCAGCCACATTACGTGCTGAAATTGCCACTCGAGTTATGTCGAGCGCCGCCACATAGTCCAGCTTTATTTAACTCGACTTATGTTGCTCGCCGCTAATTAAGGGTTAAAGCGTCGGCTATCATCCTGACGGTTGGCGGTTCGAACCCCACTGAGAGATTAGAAACATTTAGTGGCTCACGTGTATTTGTGATATATCTTAATAAATAAAGGTCAATGTTTGTCTGTTTGTCAGTTACCCGACCTTTGTTACTAAACTCCTCGCACAGTTTTGGTGCCAGGTGGGAGTGTGGGGCACCGTTGGAAAGCCCAGGCTTTGGAGATGGTTTTAGGCGAGGTTAGTGGAAATCAGAGACACTTTTGTTTAATAAAATTTTCGGCAGAACTTATGTAGTATACGGGAGCGAAAATAATGCGAAAAAATGGCCGTTTGGGGCAGAAGGAGGCCTCCGATCGAAAAGGTGTATGGAACGAAAGTTGTTCGCAGCTCCCCAAAATGGGGGTATGTATGAGGTCAGATCCAAAATCGGTGGTCATTTAGCGGCCGAAATCGAGGTCGCCGTTTAATGAGGCACAGGGAGGTCGAGGCCGGTGATTATGGTAGTAGTAGTATTGTGATGATTGTGGTAGTAGTGATTGATGATGGTGATTATGGTAGTAAAATTTAAACCCGGGCAATGCCGGGTACGCCTCCTAGTACTCAATATTTGTAACTCTCATGGTTGGTGGGTTAGAATTAAATTAAATCAATTTCGGGCCGAGTTGCGTCGGGACACTCAGAAATCCTTGTATGGTATTCTGGAAAATGGATCCTACGACTAGGTATGAATTGAAATATATTCACCTAGTGGGTTTCCCTTCTCCTTAACATAAATAGGATAGAGGGATGAGTGTCTTTTACACAGCCGTGGTGTAGTTGATTAAAGCGTCGGCTATCGTCCTGACGGTCGGCGGTTCGAACCCCACTGAGAGATTAGAAACATATACTGTATATATATATAATATATTGTAAAGGCATTGTAAAAAGAATGGGAATTCTAACACCTTTCACATAAGGAGAACCAAAAGATACACAGACATAAAACCATACATTTATTTACATACATTATATACAACATTAGAGCTTGAAATTTAGTTTACAATTTATTCAACCCCTCCAGTAGTCCCCCAGGTCTAACAGTCCCATAAAAGTTAAGTCTCAAATGTTAAGAGCTTCCCTCTGAAGCATTGCAGAGGTGAAAGTCTAAGCAGCGTAACAGGTACTACGACTCCGGGAACAGGGAGAAGCAGCGCGCCAAAGCAGCACAGCTACAGGGCGGCGCCGGGACGACCTGGGAAGACTCTCGTAACAGGTGGGGGAGAAGATGCTTCACCAGCCTGGCCCTCGGCAGGTGTAGGATCCTTAGAAAAAGTAAACCAGGGTTTAACACCCGTCGGACGGGGCCGTTTGTAACATCTACTACCTCCCAAGCGGGCAGATTTACCCTAAACGAGCTTCATTCCATGCTCTTTTTCATGCATAAACAAGAGCCAGAGCGTAATACAATTATGTATCCGTGAAAGGGCGATAATCGAGCTTTCCAATGACACCTGAACCATCCTTGCACGACCACGGGTTGTTTTGCAACTATGTTGCAACGCAAGTACAAAAACCCTACAATACGGTAATTTCCTTACATATTTCCCTGTCTAGGAAGGCAGTGGATGTGGATGAGTGTGGAGGAGGGACCAGTCGCAGTACGGGAGCCGTGCCGAACGGTCAGAGCCCTCCCGCGCTCCTCCCACCACTCGGACTCTCTCTCAGAGCCAATTATGTGCTCAACATCGCATTGGACTTAAGTCGGGCCCCGCCATTTAGTCCTTGGTTCTCTTGACTGCCTTAAGTCGGGCCCCAATAGACAAGGGTTAATACCACCTAGACAACATTAAAAAGGCCATATTGCATATATGTGGTTTTCCTGGGAATCGAACCCTGGACACTCTTAAAGAAAATAAGAACTAAGAAAAATGTACATTGAAATATAATTCAGAGTTTATATTAAAAAGGTACATCATGAAAGTTAATTAATAAATAAATAACTCTGGTTGATTTCCCGAAAGTCATACAAATTGTAACTAACAAATAACAAAGTGTACTTGTATAGTAAAGTCTTAAAATCAGTCTTAAATAAATTCAAGTGACATATATCAATAAAGTTACACAACTCCCGGTCAGTTAACACGCTTCTAATATGGTACAAAATCAAGATTAAGCAAAACACTGAGAGGGTTAAATTCTTTTACCTTAGTTCCCGTCGGACTGCTGCTGGAGGTATATTGAATGGACTTTGCTCCCATCCCTCTTATATAACCTTCAGACAGTTCCGAAACACACATTGAAACCACCTATGAATTACAGCATCGAAGCAATGATACGCTAAATTAATCAGTGAAACAGAAACAAGAATAGAGGATAACAAGACGAGACTTCCAATGTTTAAATGAAGCTTCATATGAAAAATAGAAAGCGAAATAAAATGAAATGAAGCATCTTTGCAAGAATTACCGAAACAATTTCTACTCTCACTGAATCTTACCATATTAGGGCGGGGAACTGGCAGATAATACAAACATACGTACATACACAGAACGCCGGGTACAGTTGCCTCCCCGAGTCTGTGAACTTAAACACACATTAATTATACTTTACCAAAATTATATTAATTCTACATTCTTGCCCTTACATGGCTCCCCCCAAAAGTATCTAACCTGAGGGGTAGATACAAAAAAAAAAAAAAAAAGGAGAGAACAATTAATATAACCACAACCCCAAACTGAAATGAAACCACACCAACTTAAACATATGAACACATAATTTCTAGATACTTAAACTATGGGATAGTCTTGATTTAGCCAATGGCCTTGCTAAAAAAAATCAGCTCCGACATTGTCCTTTCCCGACACATGTACTATCATACAAAAAAGTATCCTTACTAAAATGACACGCACCATTTAGACTCAATGGACGAAGTAATATGGAAAATATTGTTTGAGCGTAGGATGGGTTGGTAGCCCAGGGGGCGGATCCACAAAGCATTTAACGATTTCGACCTTGTTCGTATCTTTGCATTACTGACCTCGCCGAAGTGTATCAGGCTCATTTCGAGCGCAGTGGAACATTTTCTTCCTCCTGAAATATGAACCTGTATTGAGATTTCGCAGCAGTGCCAAGTCTTATTCCTTGCCATGAAGAAACGTTTCCGAACGAAATCTTAGCTTACTGACGTCGTAAAGTTTTGTGGCTCCGCCCCCTGGATTATAGGGCTAAGCGGTGCTCTAGATATAAGTGTATTATCAAATGGTGACACGTGATGCCTTTGTGAAAATAAATACGAGAATACCACTGATGGAATTATTCCTGATATTACGATGTATAGCATTGATTGATACATGATAAGGAACCGATCTTTTGTGACATTTCAGACAGCCAGGCTTGCCAACTATACCGAAACTGCTCGAATCGTACCCCACTTTATGAAACTCAGCGTTCACGAGAGTAAGGATACTTTTTTGTATGATAGTACAAGCCGGAACCTAAAGGACTGTAAGCCCACGGCCCACCTGAGTAGTCTGTCATTATTGCCCTTGAACTTTCTCAGGTATACTAAGGGTTTATGATCTACCTCTAGGATGAATTCTGCTCCCAACAAATAATATTTGAACCTGGTAACTCCAAACACAATTGCTAGACACTCTCTTTCAATGGTTGAATATCTACGTTCTCGGTCTAGAAGCTTTCGATTGGCGTATGCAACTGGGAATGGTTTATTATCTACATATTGGAACAGTACTGCACCCAAACCATAACCTGAAGAATCAGTACTAAGTACAAAAGGCAATGACAGGTCAGGGAGTTTAAGAACAGGACCACTAGCTAGTACAGACTTCAGCTTCTCAAAACTCTCCATTGACTCTGGACTCCACTCCAATGGTTCCTTTACCCCCTTCCGTAACATATCTGACAAAGGTGAGGTTAACCCCTAAAAGTCGGGGCGCAACTTAAGTCGTATTTAATAAAGCTGGACTATGTGGCGGCGCTCGACATAGGTCGAGTGGCAATTTCAGCACGTAATGTTGCTGAGAGAGAGAGACAAGTGGTGGCAGGAGACTAGCGAGCGTATGACTGCTCCAGACCACCGCGGCGAACCTACTGACACGAATCTCAGCTCCCTCCTGCCTCTCTCACTCGCTATATACGGAATTGTATCGGGAAAGTGGCTAATTACATGCTTTTTGCACTCGCGTTGCACGGTTATTGCAAGAAAACTAGCCATCATAATTGGATCGTTATGGTGTCATTCGAAAGCTCTGTTTATGCCCTTTCAGGGATAGATACTTGTTTTACGTTCTGGGTCTTATTTAGGCATGAAAATGATCACGTATACAGCCCTATTTTGGCTAAAAACACCCCGCTGGGCGGTACATATAAATAAACCGCCTAGGCCGCTCGTAAAGGGTTAAGGAAGAAGCATGTTCAATGAAATTACGGTAGAACGATATCATACCTAGGAATGATCTCAGAGTTTTCTTGGAGGAGGGAGGAGATACACCGAGTACTGCTTCCACCTTGTCATCAACAGGTCTTAGAGTCTGTCCGTCAAGAACGTACCCTAGATACTAAATAGAAATGAACCCAAACTTACATATTTCAGGTTTTACTGTCAAATCATGCTCACGAAGGCGTTGTAGAACAGCACGTACAGCATTATCATGTCCTTCCCAAGTATCTGCATATATCATAACATTGTCAACGTAGAAGGAAACATTCTCTAATCCTGTTAATACAAGGCGCATCAGTCTAATATAAGTGGCACAGGCAGTAACCAGACTAAAGGGCATGCGGCAAAATTCCATCAAGCCTTTATGAGTGGGAAAAGCAGTTAGTGATTTAACATTATCTGTAAGAGGGACCTGATAATAGGCTTTGGTCAGATCTAATTCAGTAAAGAACTTGGCCCCCGAAAACTTGTGGAGATCAACCTCTAGTCTACACATGGGTTCTGCATGCAATTCAGTTACAGCATTCAGGACTCTGAAATCAATAGCCATCCTATACTTGCCATCAGGCTTCTTAATCATAACAATAGGTGATGAATGGGACGACTGAGAAGGTCTGATTATCCCTTGGCCAAGGAGGTTTTCAACTTCCTCTTCAAAATGGTGCTGGAGGTGTACAGGAATGGGATATAGTTTGGGCTTCAGTCGCTCAGTAGTACAAAGGAGTACAAAGGAGTACAAAGGAAATCAAGCAACAACAGATCTAGTGACCCTTCTAGGTTGCTTGTCCTCCAAAACACTGAGGATCAAGTGTCCAAACAGTGGTTTAGAGTGGGTAAGGGAACATTGGAAAGGGAATTACTGCCCTGGAACTAATGTCCGTGGCAGGATTAGGAAGTTAGTAGAGGACAGATGGGTTAGTAACTGAGGGGGGGATAAAATAAAGTTATTCATTTACAAAGGCAGTCAGTCACGGGTTTGATGAGAGATATTTGTCTAGGCAGAGTTTAAATGAATCAACGGTGATGCAGTCTATAACGTTTCGGGGAAGCCCATTCCACAAGTTGACAACTCGATTGTAGAAGAAATTCTTAAATTCCTGCGAGTTAAAAGATTTACCAATAATTTTGCAACCGTTTCCCCGCGTGTAATTAGATTGGTCGATAGTGAAGTACTTACTACAGTTCATATTGTCGATGCCTTTGATGATTTTGAACACTTGAATTAAGTCACCTCTTAATCTGCGCTGGGTTAAAGGAAATAGATTTAATTCTCTAAGACGCTCTTCGTATGGTTTGTTCTTTAGGCTAGGTATCATTTTGGTAACTCTACGTTGAACTCGTTCTAGCTTGTTTATATCTTTTTGGTAATAAGGGCACCAGGATTGAACGCAGTATTCCAGAAGAGGGCGGACTAAGGAATTGTAAAGGGTTAGGATAACTTCTTTGGATTTATGCTCAAATGACCTGCCTATAAAGCCAATTATTTTGTTTGCCTTCTTAACCCTTGTCTAGCGGGGGGGTTTTGGGCTTATTTGGGTATATTCAGGCCCTCCTGCATGATAAATCAAGTAACTGCACGAAAATACAATTATTTAGCAACAAACTAGGCGCTAAAAGCTTCAAAATGAGATCAGAACGAGCTACGTAGCTCTTGTGGTTCTCATACAGTGATACCAGTAACATGGGAGTTTAGCGTATAGCGGCATATTTTTCCCAGCTATGCTTACTACTGGCTACACTGCCGGCCTCTCGAGAACACAGGGAACATGAGTTAATGGGCGGAGGCGGCTGTCCGGCCATTTGGGAGTCGGCCTGGGCTGCGCTAATAATTTGCACTCGATTTTAACCCTTTAAAAGCCTTAAGGGATCTTTAAGGGTTAACAACTTCTGAACATTCTTGACTCGGTTTTAGGTTACTCGATATTGTTACTCCCAGATCGGTTTCTCTGTTTACATTCTTAAGCGGAGTGCCATTCATCGAATAGTTTGCTTTCTCATTTAGGTATCCGACATGTAGTACTTTACATTTTCCGCATTGAAACTCATTTGCCAAATTTGGGCCCAACATGACAATTTATCTAGATTGTGTTGCATATCGTCAACTTGTTCTTTTGAGAGTACGCTATTTGCAATTTTTGTATCGTCAGCAAATTTTGAGATTGTACAGGTGAGACCCTCATCTATGTCATTGATGTAAATTAGAAAGAGAATTGGTCCTAGTACCGATCCCTGGGGTACCCCGCTACTTACATTGATCCATTTAGATGCCTTACCTTTTATCACTACCCTTTGCTTTCTGTTGCTGGGCCAATTTTCTATCCATTTCACCACACCGTCTTGTATTCCATGCACTTTTAGTTTTAGCAGTAAACGTTTGTGGGGAACTTTGTCAAAGGCCTTTTGAAAATCAAGGTATATAATATCTACAGCTTTACTCTCATCGTAGAGGTTGAGGATATCGTGGAAGAAGTCTAAGAGGTTTGTTAAACAGGAACGTTTTTTACGAAAGCCGTGTTGAGTATCTTTAAGTATGTTATTTTCCTCTAAGTGATTTACGAGTCTGTCTCGTATGACCGTTTCTTGCATTTTACATACAACTGAGGTTAAGCTAATTGGGCGATAGTTACTGGGTAGGGATTTGCTGCCTTTTTTTAATATCGGTGTTACGTTGGCTAGCTTTACTGATCAGGCATAGTTCCAGACTGCAAGGATTTATTGAATAGTAATGTCAGTGGTTTGGAGAGCTCATCCTTAGCTTCCTTTAGAACTCTAGGCGAGATTGTATCAGGTCCAGGCGTTTTATTTACCTTGAGTTTATCTAAACAATTCAATACTTCTCTCTCTGTAACGGTGATATTGCTTAGAAGATCTGAATTATCAATCTGAATCGGCGATGGTGTAGGGATATCACTGAGGTCTTCTGTTGTAAAAACTGATGCAAAGAAGGTATTGAGGGCATTACTCATTTGTACTTAGTCTTTGGTGTATTCTCCATTTTCATCAACTAACGGTCCAACACTTGAAGTACTACTTTTTTCTTTTTGATATAACTATAGAATTATTTCGGGTTTGTTTGACTTTGATTCGCAATATGTAACTCTAAGGTCTTTTTACTTTGCTTAATTAACTTTTTAGCTTTGCGTCGTAGCTCTACAAATGTCACCCGTTCTTCGTCATTTTGTGAGGATTTTAATCTATCATTAGCAAAATTTTTAGGAAGCAGGCAGTTTGAAATATCTGTATTCCACCATTTGGGCTTCTTATTATGGCCTGGACGCCGTATTTTCGATGGTATGCAGTCTTGCACTGCTTTTAGGTAAGTGGTTTCGAATAACTTCCAAGATGTATTGACGTCGTTATTGTGAATTAAAAAGCTCCAGTCAGTTTCTTTAAACATAGCTCTAAGTTTATGGAAGTTTGCTTTCTTGAAATTAGGGACTTTTTCGATGCTACTATTTTGTTCGTTACTAGTAAACTTTAAAGTGAAAGTTATCGTACGATGGTCGCTGTTACTGAATTCATCACCAACATTCAAATTCTCTATTAATTCTTCTTTTGTTGCAAGTACAATGTCAAGAACGTTATTACCACGGGTTGGCGTTCGAACAAATTGATAAAGCGAACTCTCTTGCAAGTTCGTATACAAGTCATGTCCGGAGTGTGAAGTAAGAGTATCGCCCCACTTGGTCACAGGTAAATTAAAGTCGCCAAAAATTACGGTATCTTGTGAGTTACTTACATCTGCAATTTGTTCGTAAATTTCTCGGTCAGTTTGCACTGATTGAGCTGGAGGTCTGTATATTAACACAAGTATTATTTTTGTACCTTTATTATTCTTTATTAGCACAAAAGATGTGTCGACGTTTACAATTTGAGGTTTTGACACGAGGGTCGGGGTAAGACTTTCTTTGATATAAAATAAAACGCCACCTCCATTTTTATTTATTCGGCTGTTCTCAAACATTACATAACCGGGAAGTGAATACTCTGCTAAAAAGTCTCTATCTTCTGTATTAAGCCAAGATTCTGTTATGCCAATCACATCATAATTTCTGTAAACACTAGTTCCTCTAAATCTGAAAATGTATTGCGTATGCTACGAGCGTTTGCATAGAAAACCTTTAAAGTTGCAGTTTTAGAACTCACAGAACGTTCTTTCATCGAATTTTTGGTTCTGGTCGGATCTACATTTACATTTATGGCTGTCCTCGGTCCTCGGTCGTTATCCCTGGCGGTTTTGAATTTGGGTCGTGTTGATGGAGCTTTATCCAAATTCGCGGTTCTTGACGGATTAGTATTTAATTCCTTTGTAGGTTGCCGTCCTCGCTGTCTTCGGTCCTCCTTCCTGGTTGTCCTGTGCTGAGTCGATTTCTTCTCCGAAAATCCTTCACCGCATCGTTGAGAAGACGCCCAAAACGTGCTGCTCCCACCTGGTTCAGATGAACTCCATCGTCCGAAAACAAATAGTCATCGTAGTAGAAATTGTCCCAGGTGTCGACGAATCCCACGTTCTCCTTCCTGCAGAGGTTTGCTAGACAACGATTTGTGCTGGTGGCTATGTTGTAAAATCGGCTCTCTACACCAAGCCGGGGGACGATTCCTGAGACGATGATCCTTGATGACTTCTCCTTAAACGACTTGATCAGCTGCTGGTACTTTAAAAGCAAATCTTCCGACCGGGTTCGCTGTACATCGTTGGATCCAACGTGGTTGACGTACATTGTATTAGCAGGGGCCAGCTTTGATACTTCGTCAAGTGCTGCAACTACGTCGTCCACACCACCACCAGGGATACAAAAACGCTTCCTGGTCTTAGGTGCCCTGGCGCAAAACTCTGTGAGCTGACCACATATCATCGAGTCTCCCACGAGCCGGACTTCTTCTATTTCCTCTTCGTCATCTGAGTCTGTGAGTATCTGGAAACGGTTTTGACACTCGGTAATCGGTATGTGTTTCCTGGTCTTGGGGCAAACGTTGTTCCTCACGACACGGAAGTTGTCTTGAGGGGGAAGAGAGTCACTATTTGTATCTTGAGTATCGGAAACATCAGCTGAAGTGGCTACTGTAGGCGTTGAATTGTTGGCAGTTGACGTTGGGGCGTTGGTGGCTGCTGGAGTTGCGGTGACAATTGAAGTCTGTGGTACTCCAACGTTGAGTGTTACAAACTCTTGGAGTGATTCCAGCTTCATGGTGAGGACGTTGATCCTGTTGTAGGCTTCATCTAATTTCACTGTAAAATTCTCTCGTTGCTGGCAGAGCCGGCAGACTTGAAGATCGACAGTAGCAAACATGGACTCACCAAACCTACCGGCGCAGTTCGCACAAGCGCGAGGCATGGTGACAGTCACTTTCTTCAGATCACTTCACTCACTTTAAAAACACTTCACTCACTTTAAAAACACTTCAATTACTTCAACCGAAAACAAATATGCTGAAATACGCAGAAATAGGTTATCAGGGGTGATAGCCTAACCGAAAACAAAAATGTTGAGATACGCAGAATTAGGCTTCCAGGGGCGATAGCCTAAGCAAAAGTTTGTTTTTAAATTGAAATACGCAATAATAGGCTACCAGCGTTGAATAGCCTAACCGAAAATAATAAAATTGAAATTCGCAGAAATAGGCTACCAGGTGTGATAACCTAACCTTAAACAAATATATGTATAACAGAATATGTAACTAAATATACAATTCACCAAATAGAGATTATATAAAAATAAAGTGTGACTGCACACAAGGGGTTAATATGCTGTGTCAACAGATGGCCCTGGTGTCGCTGTAGCCTAGTAAAGCAGTAACCTACTCTTTTTAGATAAAAAAGTGTATCAGTCAAAGGTTATTACAAGATCATGCAAGCAACAACTAAAATTACAGATATATACTGTATAGCTACAGTAGGATACTAAATACAATATCTACAAGAGTTAATAATAAAACAGATTGGCTGGCTATAGGCTAGGCTAGGTTTGGGTTAGGTTAAAAGCTTGGCAGGTTGGGTTAGGCTAGGTTAGTTTGTACAAATACCACCCTTAGCTTAAAGTAAAATCAATCTGAGGAGAAAAAGTCAAGAATATATCTAGGGGGAAAAGATAAATGAATGCACTTAAATTTGGTACAAAATTTGCTGGAATTTAATATGTATAATCCCCCAAAAAAGTTTGTGTACAAAATGGCGTCGGCGTTAGTCCCTGTAGGCAGGTTAGTTAGTAAACAATATTGTTTATTAGCAAATTAATATGCAAAGCTTTACTTACATACAAGGCAGTTAAATAGATACTTACTACAGTAGGTAATGGGTAAAATTAGGGGCTACGATTTTATATAAAATAGTAATAAGAGAGCGTTTGTTTACAAAGCAATCAAAACAATAGATGGCGCTAGTGGCGCCCTGTCCGAGCAGGAGTCTTGTGATAAACACAAAGTTTATCAGTCAATACACAGCGAAATATCGTGCAGTGTTACTTACTAAGCTACAGGATGGTTAAACGTGCTCTTAACCACCTTTCATGCACAAGAATGAAGAGGATGAGTAGTTAATACTCAAATTATGATCGATATCGTGAGAGCGTTGACAGAGCGTCTGCAGCGTCTGGCGGTAGCACGGGTGAGGAATCACAGAGATATCATGGGATAAGGTATTAGTACAACCTGGCTTGTCAGAAAACACGTCACCCAAACTCCTCATTGACCTTCTTGATATCCTCTTTCTGCTCTGTTGTCAGGTGATTATTCATGTCTAACTCTGAAAATCCTGAGGACCTAATAAGCTCATGGGTAGAAGGGAAGTCTACTTCAGAATCCAAGTTTATATCTTCCTCCGTACAGGCCTGAGAAACTAAAGGCTGATCATCAAAAGTTAACCTGGCCTCCTCATCTAGTACATATGCAAAGGATACCTGGGTCCTACGATAATACTGCTTTAAAAGATGTGCATGGTACAACTTAGGTTTGCCTACTTCATCAATGAAATAATTAACCTTATTCTTACACTCTAGAGTTTTATAGGGACCTTTCCATGCCATAAGTAACTTTCGTTGATCATCTGGAAGCAAGACAAGAACTTCATCTCCAGGTTTGAATTTCCTATCTTGAGCTTTTACATCAAAACAAGACTTACAATTCCTGGCACTTATCTGTGCATTCAAGGCAGCAATTTTAGCACAATCTTCTAACTTATCTTTTAGTTCAAGGACATACTGATATAGTGGTCTATCATCACTCTGAACAGTGTTATCTTCCCACGGATCTCTTAGTACTGACAAAGGACCTCTTACCTGTCTCCCATTCAGTAACTCGAATGCAGAGAATCCTGTGCGATCACTGGACATCTCCCGCATGGCAAATATCAAAGGGGAGAGATAACGGTGCCACTCTTTTGGTTTGTCTTCACACACCTTTCTGAGGGAACCTTTCAAAGTGGAGTAAAACCTCTCTATGTTGCCATTTCCACTAGGATGATAGGGAGTAGTGAAAAGGGGCTTGACTCCTAGCAGTCTATGCAATTATTTCATCAGATCTGACTTAAACTGTGTCCCATTATCAGAGTATTTCCTTGGGAAAGATGGAAATTAACGCCTCAGCTACAGCAATGGAAGATATATCCTTGAGAGGCATGGCTTCAGGAAACCCTGTGGCAAAGTCTATTAAGGTAAGGATATACCTGTGACCTTCAGATGATGGTGGATTCAATGGTCCAACTAGGTTTATAGCTACCCTGGAAAAAGGCTCGGTCATTATAGGCATAGGTTTGAGAGGCACTGGTTTTACTCTACCTTTAGAGGAAAAACGTTGGAACTTGTCACATGATCGGGAATAGTCTCTGATGTGTGAGGTGAGACCTGGCCAGTGAAATTGTTCTTTTACTCTGATTTCGGTCTTCCTATGAGAGAAATGACCTGCAAGAAGACTTTCATGAGTTGTAGAAAGGACAGATTTCCGACAATCTAGAGGAACAACTAAACTTAACTTTCCAACCCTATCTGGTGTCTTTGCCTTAATACACTTCTGGTACACAAGGCCATCAATGCTCTCATACATGCACATGTTCCCATCTTTGGTCTCTTCTATCACACCCGACGCACACTTCATCCTGACGGTGGCTGTGCTGGAACAATTCTGTTGTAAATCTGCAAATTGACTAGGGGTAACTTTTAAAGGCTCTATGGAGGGAGCCACAAGGGGATGAAGTTTCTTAGTTTTAGAAGACCTAGTCTGAACAGCTTGCACATTCTCAATTATTTCAACAGAAGTCTTTGGAGGTGGAGTCAGCTCGTCAAACACAGGAACAGAGTCGTATAAGGCTGGTTTTGGGGAATGAGGAACAGGACAAGACATTTGAGGGAATACAGCATTAGATGGTTTATGAAATTCCTTCTCCTTGACCCCTGGAACATTACCTATCAAGACACTGCAACATTTTATAGGAGCTCTCATCACATCGGTCCATCCTTCATAGTAGGGTCACCTGAGGAAACACTTTACACTAGGGAACATATCAACCCTACCTAGGTAATCAGATACTCTTACCATCTGACAATGGGTCAAATCAACATCGGGAAGGGCATCTTCTGACACTAAAATACAAGTACACCCAGTATCTCTGCATATAGTGGACACCCATGCTCCGTTAACTGTGCCTGAGGTAATGGATTGGGAATAAGAGTTGTTTTCATCAAGACAAAACCCCATTTTATTGGTTACAGGAGAGACATTACTTTTAAATAGTAAAGGAGTCTTGGGACAGCTAGGACGAAGGTGACCCTTATCACCACAACCATAACAAGTTACCTTGCTCTAGTCAGCCTTACCACGGGGAGTTTGTGCTGGCTTTACATTCTGTTGGGTAGTCTGCTCAGCGGGTTGTGCTTTATGATAACCAGTCTTTGGCTTACCCTTTATAAAAGAAGTCCTTGGGTGTGAGCGATGGGCAGAAGTTCAACTGTCAGACAGTCTAACAGCATTTTTAAGATCTTTCACATCACTCTCCTTTAGATAGGTCCTCAACTCAGGTGACACTGAAGATATTAACTGATCTAGAATGATGTGTGTTCTTAGTGACTGGAACTTTTTCTCTACATCACATAGTAGAGTAATTTTCAGAGCTTCCGTGACCGTGTTTAGGATACCAAAGTTTCTCAGTAAATTTAACAAGGGCAACTGATGCTAAAAAAAATAAGCCCCCATACACCTCACCAAAATGACGGGAAAGTTGTTATTTTAGACGTTTTTCAAAATGGCCGCCGCCGTCATCTTAAAAAATTGATAAAGTTCTATTTCTTGAAGTGAATGGCCAAAAATGACAATTTTGGTGTCTATTCCCACTAATTTTGGTGTCAGAAAACCAATGGGATGGCATAATTAAAAAATAATTAATAACTAATTACCAAATAATTAAGAAAATAAGAAAATAATTAAGAAAATCAATGGGATGGCATAATTCATGATTTAGAGTCCCATTAACCTCAACATCTAAGACAAATATGATGTTGTTAAATCCACTGAGAAACTTTGGTATCCTAAACACGGTCACGGATCCTCTGAAACTTACTCAAATAATATAATATATAATTTAAAATGTAAACCAAGAATGTTGACTGATCAATTTCTTCTTTTTCAGGTTTGTTGCATCGAATTTGGCGTGAAGAATCATAAGCATGGAACGTAGAGGAGTTAGTGATGTGCCTGACCCAGGACCTGGATTAAAATGCATATTATGTCAACATCCCTGTATAGCTGATGATAGTACGGACAAGACATCTGATACAAAGTGGGAGAATCTAAGGAGCAAGTGTTTTCGGTGGAAGGAACTTGATAAATTTCAGCATGCCTATGCAGCAGTAGAGTGGGACAAGGGGCCTAAAGGCCTGTACATGCATAGTAAATGTTACACCCAGATCAGTAGTAATCGCTATATTCAGCAAGCACAGAATCGTAAACGGAAATCTGAACAGGAAAACGTTCAAGCATCAACTTCAAGTCAACAACTCCCAGGAAATGTGCCTAAAAAGCTTCGTTCTAGTACTGGAGTGGTTCATGATAAGAATCTCTGTGTGTGGTCTGGCTATCACCAGAAACCCAGAAAAGTCAAGCGATTTATCATATGACTTATCCTGATCCACCAAGCAAGACCATTCTGTATGATGCCCTGCGCAAGCTTGCAAAGGCAATTGATGACAAGAAGATGTCATTTGCCATTATCGTCGGTGATCATCCTGTCTACGCATTATTGCTAGAATTGAAAAGTGAGAATCCAGAGATATTTGCTGACATATTGACATTCATGGGGCCCTTTCATAACCAGATGTCTTTCATCAATGCAATCTACAAAAGGTTCAAAGGCTCAGGCATTTCAGATGTACTGGTGGCTGCAGGCGTCGTTGCAGATGGATCCGTGGATCAAGCTCTGCGTGGAAAACACTTCAACCGCGGTGTGCGTTGCCTTCGACTCTTCTACGAGGCTTTACTCCAACATGAACTAGACAAACGTTTTGAAGGTGCCACTCTGTGTGAAGAGATCCAGGCATCTCTCAATAAGTTACGAAGTTACGCAGTTCAGTAGACCAACAAGAACTTAATGATGCACATGCTGAGTTAGAGAGCAATGCCGATCTCAAGGGGCTCGTTGACTCCCTATTCCAGGACTTAGATGATGCTCCACTAGCAGAATTCTGGATTTCATTCTTGGAGATGGTAAGCAACTCCTGTCAAACACGCGGAATGTTAACAACGTCAACCGGATAAGGGGCTGTGTTCATCGTCACGCAAATCACAAGAGACGAGGTTCAAGAAAGCATGCAGATTGTGCCCCAAGTAAGATGAAGATAGATGAACAATCTGTGCAGGATATCAGTGCATGTCTCACCGAGTTCCATTGTGATCCATTTGACCAATCAGATCTGACACTAAGATCCCTACAATCTGGAATTCAAGCCTCTCCAGCTCTCTTTGCTGATCTGAAGTCTGCAAAGGCCGATGGAGAAAGAAAAGTGGAGGAATTTGTAAATGAAAGAGTCTATTCCAAAACAAAATCCCTCAATGCTCGAATACCACGTAGTAAAAGAGGCAAGTTTGCAACTCAAGAAATCGAGAAGACAGCAAGTGAAAACCTGAAACAGACAACTGAAGAAATGGAGAGTAAGGCATTTACCTTGGTCATCAAACTTGTTGAGGCAAGTGACGGCTTAAAGATGGAAGCCTTAATGCAGCATCGAGTAACAGATGAGTGCCTTTCAATTTTCAATGCAAATGGTACTATGCGCAAAACGCAGAAGAGTAAGCTACAGGAAAAACTGACAATGACATCCATACCGTACCCTGATATTTACACATCAATAGTAGACATGGGACTAATCTGGCGTCTAACAACGCCTACTACTGAAGACAGAGAAAAAGCAGATGGAACCAAGTTAACGTGGGGAGACTATGGTGAGAAACTTGTGAACTTTGTCCTGAATAGACATTCGAATGCAGAATGTGTTATCTTGGTTAATGACTCGTATGAGCAAGACTTCTCCATCAAAGATAGTGAACGACAACACTGTCAAAAAAATCAGTCCATTTGCAATGTGTTTATGAAGTCAGAGGACAAATTTCCTTCTAATAGAGACTTTCATGCTCTTCTTGGTAAGCCAGAGAATAAAGTTCGCCTTCAAGCATTTATCAATGCTGCTTTCAAAAGAAAGGCATCTACAACCACTATTCAGCTCATACACTCTGTGTTGTTGGCAAACCAGCAAGGAATCTCACCACAGAGGAAGTTTTGCAGAATCTCACATACGCCCATGCAGAAGCAGACACAGCTCTGTTCACTCTTTATGGTAAGCTGCAGTCAGAAGGGTATACAGAAGCAGTTGTCATAGACACTGAAGATACTGATAACTACGTTCAGGCAGCCTATGTGGCTCGGCAAATATCAGGACTCTTGTGCTTGAAACGCAAATCTCCGCTGATAAATGCTCGGTGTTTGTGTAGTGAGGCAATGGCGGAGTCTTTGATCCCACTTTATGTTCTTACCGGATGCGACCATAACTCCGGCTTTTATGGAATAGGCAAGAAAACTATTGTTGACCGTGTAGAAAAATAATCAGAAGCTCGCAACCTCCTTAAAAGTTGTGGCACAATCATACCAGTCACACAGGAAATCATCAATGACTTACAGAAATTTGTTATCCGTTACATCTATTGTGACACCAAACACAAGACCCTAGCAGAGGTGAGAGGAGCAAAGTGGTCAGTACTCAAGAAAAAGAAGATCATCAGACTGGTACCTGATTCTGACAGTCTACGACCACACTTAGAGCGCACCAATTACCTCACATATCTGCAGAAGAATTTCCAGCTTCAGAATCATCCATCACCAATTGGCCATGGATGGCACCTTGTAAATGGCTTATGCCTCCCAGTACGCTATACCCAACCTGCACTTCCATCATTCCTGGATCTTCTAAAAACTCCAAGTCATCCACAAATGGAGAGCAGCGATGATGACAGCGGAAGTGATTCTGACAGTTGTGCATCATATTTGTCCTGCAGTGATAGTGCATCTTAATGCAGTAGGTCTCATGTTTTATTAATTTAGTATACCAAAGTTTCTCAGTGGATTTAACAACATCATATTTGTCTTAGATGTTGAGGTTAATGGGTCTCTAAATCATGAATTATGCCATTCCATTGATTTTCTTAATTATTTTCTTATTTACTTAATTATTTGGTAATTATTTATTAATTATTTTTTAATTGTGGCATGCCATTGATCTTCTGACACCAAAATTGTAATTTTTGGCCATTCTCTTCAAGAAATAGAACTTTATCAATTTTTTAAGATGACGGCGGCGGCCATTTTGAAAAACGTCTAAAATAACAACTTTCCCGTCATTTTAGTGAGGTGTATGGGGGCTTATTTTTTTTAGTATCAGTTGCCCTTGTTAAATTCACTGAGAAACTTTGGTATCCTAAACACGGTCACGGAAGCTCTGAAAAGGACTACTACAGGCCTCTATCCATTGGTCAAACAGACGCCCTAATTTTATGGAAACAAGTTCATAAGTTTCACCTGCTTTAACACCTTACGAGCGGCCTATGCGGTTTATTTATGTGTACCGCACAGCGGGGTGTTTTTAGCCAAAATAGGGCTGTTTACGTGATCATTTTCATGCCTAAATAAGACCCAGAACGTAAAACAAGTACCTATCCCTGAAAGGGCATAAACAGAGCTTTCGAATGACACCATAACGATCCTTGTATGATGGATAGTTTTCTTGCAATAACCGTGCAACGCGAGTGCAAAAAGCAGGTAATTCGGTACTTTCAGTACATAATTGAGTATGTAGCGAGTGAGAGAGGGAGGAGGGAGCTGAGATTTGTGTCAGTAGGTTCGCCGCGGTGGTCTGGAGCAGTCATACGCTCGCTAGTCTCCTGCCACCACTTGTCTCTCTCTCTCAGCCACATTACGTGCTGAAATTGCCACTCGAGTTATGTCGAGCGCCGCCACATAGTCCAGCTTTATTTAACTCGACTTATGTTGCTCGCCGCTAAATAAGGGTTAAGACGAGCTATTCGGAAATCCTGCCTGTACCTATCTGATGTCTTGTGGAAGCCTCTGAGTAGTGCCTTCTATAAAAGATCATAATCACTGGTGATCTCGTCTGACAAACTAGTATAAATTTCTACACACTTGCCTGTCAAAACACTCCCTAACCTAGCAGCATAAGTTTCGGCATTGATATTCAGTAATTTTGCAACCATCTCGAACCTGACTTAAGTAAGATCATGGGGCCAACCCGCTTTTGACCTTATCTTTGCTAATTCCAGCTCATGTTATCGCTCTTTTTCTCTAGCCTTCTCCTCATTTTCTCTAGCCTTGTCCTCTCTTTCTCTTTCTTTATCTCTCTCCTCTCTTTCTCTAGCCCTTTCATCTCTTGCCTGCTTTTGAGCTGGAGCATTAACCCTTAAAAAGCGGCTCACCACATAAGTCGTATTTAATAAAGCTGGACTATGTGGCGGCGCTCGACATAGGTCGAGTGGCAATTTCAGCACGTAATGTTGCTGAGAGAGAGAGACAAGTGGTGGCAGGAGACTAGCGAGCGTATGACTGCTCCAGACCACCGCGGCGAACCTACTGACACAAATCTCAGCTCCCTCCTCTCTCTCTCACTCGCTACATACTGAATTATATGGGGAAAGTACCGAATTACATGCTTTTTGCACTCGCGTTGCACGGTTATTGCAAGAAAACTAGCCATCATAAAAGGATCGTTATGGTGTCATTCGAAAGCTCTGTTTATGCCCTTTCAGGGATAGGTACTTGTTTTACGTTCTGGGTCTTATTTAGGCATGAAAATGATCACGTAAACAGCCCTATTTTGGCTAAAAACACCCCGCTGGGCGGTACATATAAATAAACCGCATAGGCCGCTCTTAAGGTGTTAATTACATATTTGGCTATATCAGCACCGACAAGTCGTAATAGCTCAGCCTCAGCCTTTAGGGGTTCTATGGTTGAATCCATGGTACTGGAAAATAAAAGTGAAAAAAATAGATTAACCTACTTCATTGGTTTTCTAATGTTATAAACCCATCTAGACTAAGGGCTTCTGTGGCCAGGTACCCTGATAAATTAAGTCAAGAAGGGGGTTTGTCACTTCCGGGCCCCAAGGACAGTGACAGCTAGGCCTGATCTGTCTACCACACCCTAAACAAAATAAATGAATAGTCTAATCTATATATGTTCCTTATGGCATCCAAAATGAGAATAGGTGTTAGAATCCTGGCAAGGTCGCCACTTGTAATGGCATACTAAAAAGAATGGGAATTCTAACACCTTTCACAGAAGGAGAACCAAAGGATACACAAGACATAAAACCATACATTTATTTACATACATTATATACAACGATAGAGCTTGAAATTTAGTTTATAATATATTCAAACTCTCTAGTAGTCCCCCTGGTCTAACAGTCCCATAAAAGTTAAAGTCTCAAATGTTAAGAGCTTCCCTCTGAAGCATTGCAAAGGTGAAAATCTAAGCAGCGTAACAGGTACCAAGACTCCGGGAACAGGGAGAAGCAGCGCGCCAAAACAACACAGCTGCAGGGTGGCGCCGGGGTGACCTGGGAAGACTCTTAACAGGTGGGCGAGAATATGCCTCACCAGCCCGGGGATCTTTAGAAAAAGTAAACCAGGGTTTATTACCACCTAGACAACATTAACCCTTAAAGATCGGGGTCGGACTTAAGTCCGGTTCCAATTTGCAGCAAGTTAGGAGCATTATTAACACCTTAAGAGCGGCCTATGCGGTTTATTTATATGTACCGCCCAGCGGGGTGTTTTTAGCCAAAATAGGGCTGTTTACGTGATCATTTTCATGCCTAAATAAGACCCAGAACGTAAAACAAGTATCTATCCCTGAAAGGGCATAAACAGAGCTTTCGAATGACACCATAACGATCCTTTTATGATGGCTAGTTTTCTTGCAATAACCGTGGAGCGCGAGTGCAAAAAGCATGTAAATAGGCACTTTCCCCATACAATTCCGTATATAGCAAGTGAGAGAGGGAGGAGGGAGGTGGGATTCGTGTCCGTAGGTTCGCCGCGGTGGTCTGGAGCAGTCATACGCTCGCTACTCTCCTGCCACCACTTGTCTCTCTCTCTCAGCAACATTACGTGCTGAAATTGCCACTCGACCTATGTCGAGCACCGCCATATAGTCCAGCTTTATTTAACTCGACTTATGTTGCTCTCCGCTAATTAAGGGTCAGGCTTTTAAAGGGTTAAAATCGAGTGCAAATGGCCGGGAGCGCAGCGGGCCAGACAGCAGACTCCCAGGGCTTACCGCCGCCCATTAACTCATGTTCCCGGTGTTCTTGAGAGGCCGGCAGTGTAGCCAGTAGTGAGCATAGCTGGGAAAAGTATGCCGCTATATGCTAAACTCCCATGTTACTGGTATCACTGTATAAGAACCACGAGTGCTACGTAGCTCGTTCTGGTCTCATTTTGAAGCTTTTAGCGCCTATTTTTTTGCTAAATATATATTTTTTTTTCATGCAGATACTTGATTTATCATGCAAAGGGCCTGAATATGCCCAAATAAGCCCAAAACCCCCCCGCTAGACAAGGGTTAAAATGGCCATATTGCATATATGTGGTTTTCCTGGGAATCGAACCCTGGACACAATTAAAGAAAATAAGAACTAAGACAAATTTACATTGAAATATAATTCAGAGTTTATATTTAACACCTTACGAGCGGCCTATGCGGTTTATTTATGTGTACCGCCCAGCGGGGTGTTTTTAGCCAAAATAGGGCTGTTTACGTGATCATTTTCATGCCTAAATAAGACCCAGAACGTAAAACAAGTACCTATCCCTGAAAGGGCATAAACAGAGCTTTCGAATGACACCATAACGATCCTTGTATGATGGATAGTTTTCTTGCAATAACCGTGCAACGCGAGTGCAAAAAGCAGGTAATTCGGTACTTTCGGTACATAATTGAGTATGTAGCGAGTGAGAGAGGGAGGAGGGAGCTGAGATTTGTGTCAGTAGGTTCGCCGCGGTGGTCTGGAGCAGTCATACGCTCGCTAGTCTCCTGCCACCACTTGTCTCTCTCTCTCAGCCACACTACGTGCTGAAATTGCCACTCGAGTTATGTCGAGCGCCGCCACATAGTCCAGCTTTATTTAACTCGACTTATGTTGCTCGCCGCTAATTAAGGGTTAAAAGGTACATCATGAAAGTTAATAAATAAATAAATAACTCTGGTTGATTTCCCGAAAGCCACACACATTGTAACTAACAAATAACAAAGTGTACATGTATAGTAAAGTCTTAAAATCAGTCTTAAATAAACTGAAGTGACATATTTTTTGTTTTTTTTGTCTATGTGATTGAGGGAGACAAAAGGCAGAACGGCCTATAGTTGAAAGAGTGACAGGGCCAAAATCAAGGGACGAGTGCCAAAATCAAGGGAAAGGGCCAAAATCAAGGGACGTTCGAGCCAAAATGCCTGGACACACGGCATATATATCAACATAATGTTACACAACTCCTAACTCCCGGTCAGTTAACACGCTTCTAATATGGTATAAAATCATAAAGATTAAGCAAAACACTGAGAGGGTTAAATTCTTTTACCTTAGTTCCCGTCGGACTGATGCTGGAAGTAGATTGAATGGACTTTGCTCCCATCCCCCTTATATAACCTTCAGACAGTTCCGAAACACACATTGAAACCACCCATGAATTATTGCATCGAAGCAATGACACGCTAAATTAATCAATGAAACAGAAACAAGGATAGAGGATAACAAGATGAGACTTTCAAAGTTTAAATGAACCTTCATATGAAAAATTGAAATAGAAATAAAATGAAATGAAGCATCTTTGCAAGAATTACCGAAACAATTTCTACTCTCACTGAATCTTAACATATTAGGGCGGGGAACTGGCAGAGATTACAAACATACGTACAGTCGGTCACCTTTCTGACTGGGCCACCTAATGGTAATTTCGCTGGGTCTTTCGCGCTGGTATTACTAAGATCGCTCACTCCCCCCCACCCTGAATCTGTTGCATATTATGTCCCATAGATGGCATCGTTAGATTTGCTGGGAAGGTGAGGGGTGGGCTACACGGAGAAGGGGGTGGGGGGGTGGGGGGGTTATTGTGTAGGGAAATTTGGAAGTATGTAAGGTGGGGGAGGGGGGTTACGTTAATTATTTCACCAGTTATATGGTTACTGTTTCATCTTTTGATATTAATTAAGATGTAACTAGTTTTTGCTAGTGAAATCTGCCTTTAAGAAATATATGTTTATGTGTAAATATTGTTTACAAACCAATTTGTAGGGATTGCTAGATTCACTATCTATTTAGTAAGACAGCTCTTTCTCACTCATTCACTCACACTATCTATTTATCTATCTATCTATATCTATCCACATTATAGATTAGTCTTTTCCTTAGCTGATGTTCATTTGCTCTTCTTTGGGTTAATGTTGGTCTCTTAATTTTGGTTGAGGTCCCGGGCTGGCCCGTATTGTCGATTTGCGGCATTTGTTTTGGGGTTCCTCATACCTCTCTGTCTCATGCCTTTTTCTTCAAATACAGCATTATGTGTAGCTTTGTGTTGTTACATAAAATAAAATAATGTATTGCATATCCATATCCATCTAGTCGTCATTAGTGAAATTCCCATACCAAAATAACAGCTTTCATAACTAGTCGCTTACACCAAAGAATCCTACACTATTAGAGAAAATAGGTCATTCAGCAATAAAAGCACTGCAATATATATTGATATAATTATGATATTCTCCAGATGTGTATTTTGTGTTTGAGAGAAGAACAAAAAAATATATGACTAAAATACAGTACAAAAATATCAGACTTTAGAAGTTGTAACCTACTTAAATAGAAACAAATAAATGATTTGCTCGGAAATAAGTGCTACAAACTTCAAAGTCGTTATAACTTATAAGAAAAATAGGTCCTACTAAAATGTCATTGGAAAACGTTATATAATTATTTTCAAAGTAGCCCCAGAGAAGTTTTAGTGGTTTGCATTTCCCAATGTTGATATGTATGATAAAGGTATTTGTTATTAGCATATACATTTGGATAGCAATGCAAATATAATTAAACCGTTCAGAAAGAGAGCGAGAAGGAAAGGGAGAGACGAACTAAATGGACGAATACATCGAAGAGACTTATACACGAAAGCTTGACTCTAATATCTGTGGATAGAGTATTTATTAATCAAAATAATAAGTATTCAGTAATGTTTACTCTATATATTCATCTAAACATATGACAAAAAAATTACCCGCAGAGCCACTTCACCTACAGTATGTAATGCAAATTCCCATTATAAGCAACCCAATTCCTCGATATGACAATCAAAGGTTTGATGTTCTCCACTTCCCTTTACCTAATAAATTGTTTGTCTGCGTATGAAAGAGACAAGAGGCAAAACTACTTATAAACAATTTGACGTCCTATTGTCCCCCTTACCCCAGTCAGAACAGAATGCTTAGTACAGAACCATATTCAAGGTGCACTGGAATGTAACTGCAGGACACGCAAAGCTTGAAACAAAGTCATAGGGTGAGGGATGGACACATTTACGGAGTGAATTCCATACTTTATTTGTTGAGCTGAAAAAGTACGGGGAAATTTAAGTTAACTGTTGGCTTTGAATGGTGGGCAGAAAAGTGGTGGGAATGAGTTACGAAGTCGGTGGCCCTCTGTCTCTGCAGAGTGAGAGGTATACGCTGGGACAGCTGTGACGAACACTGATTATAATAATGACAAAACAGTAATATACATGCAATTTTCACAATGTGGAGAGAATGTAGACAATATGGTGGAGAAGAGTAGAGATTACATGCCTTTGACTGCACCCTTTCAGAGGCATTTTTCATATGCGAACAATACCTGATACGCTTACAACAGTGTCCCTGTACGGAGAAAGAGGCTGTACGGGGATAAGGGGGTAACAGACGATTGAGCAAACCTAACCTCTGGGAAACTTTTGAATCAAGAATATTAATAAGATCTTTCAAAGACACACACACACACTTGTGTTTCGATAAACACTAATTTTGCACTGCATGCACGCGCATATCAGTATATGTTATGGCTCTAGCCATCTCTCTCTCTCTCTCTCTCTCCCTCTCTCTCTCTCTCTCTCTGTAGGAATAGTGGTTTGGCAGGAGAGTCACAGGGACCGCACTTTCTACCAATTATTATCTTTCGCAACTAACTCAGCACGTTACAGGTTGCCAGGGTAGCTCATGAAAAAGATATATCCACTGATATTTTAACAACCAATCATGTTATGACTTATACCTATTGGTTTCTGGAAGAGAAAAACATGCGTAGGCACTGTTTAAGATATACTGGAACTTAGCAACCACGCTAGGCCTGAAGAGACCATAATTATATCACAATTTCACGTGGCAGCTGTATGTGTGTGAGTGTGTGTTTGTATGTGTGTGTGTGTGTATGTGTGTGTGTGGGGGGTTTAAATGCCGATATAACTATGTTAACGTTAAATATCTCATGATTAAGTCTATGCAAGGGAAACTATATATTATGTGCAGTAAAATGTATAAGTTAGATAAGAGACTGTCACCCTATATAATCATTAATAACTATATGCGTAACCATAAACCGAGTACACTGTGAGGAATACTGGAGAATTCGCCCCGAAACGAGTTCGCCCCGCTTTGAGAAGTAGGCCCGCCGCGAGTTCGCCCCGTTAATGTCCCCCCTCCACCCTAAAGGGGTACCGGTACTGAAGAATTCCCCCTCTATTCATCTATCTAACCTAACCAAACCAAACCAAACCTAACCTAACCTAACCTTACCCTAATCTAACCTAACCAAACCTAAAATAACCTAACCCTAACCTAACAAATGAGTACAAATGAGTAATGTCCTCAATTCCTTCTTTGCATCAGTTTTTACTACAGAATACCTCAAGGGTTGGGGGAGGGATGGAAATAAGTGGTAAGCTCCAGGAGTGGTGGTGGTGGTGGCGGGGTATAAACTGAACGAACTCGTTGTCCAAGAGCGGGGCGACTTGGTTTCGGGGCGAATTCTCTCGTAACCACTGTGAGTGATGGCAGATAATATCTGTAGGACGGTGACTCCGAGGACCATTAGTTTGTAAAACCCTGTTGGGTATTGTTAATGTGTCCATTATGTGGGCTGCTGGATCACTATACTCTGTTTCAGCGACGCTGAGGTGAGATGTCAATAAGTCTAGCTGATTGGCTCATGTGATAGTGTTCAATGTCTCGTCCTTTAGTAATTATTAATTCTTAAAGGTTTAAATAATCACGGTCGCACAAGTCAATCAGCTGGAACTATTGACATCTACCTGGTCGCTGAAACAGTATAGTCATTAGTCTATACCAGACAGCACCTGGTCATGCTAATGCTACCACAGAAAGTGTAAGAGACAGTCAGACAGTCAATAGCCAACCCTTCATTCCCGTTAAATAGATGGGGAGGATTAGCAAGGGACATTAAAGAGGGATCAATGATGACCGGGAGAAAATTAATACAATAAACACCTTCCGAAGCAAGTATCTTAACATTCGGAACATTCACCAAGCCTCAATAGCATTGACTTCACCTCAGACGATATACACTTCCACAACAAAGTCTCTTCACAACATCGGGGATGATGATCTTCCAGGTTTGTCAATTAAAAGGTTACAAATACCTTCGCATGTTCTTCCTAACAAACCTCCTCCATTCATTCTTGTAACAATAATCACATATAATATCCGTGTTAATAGTTCATGCATCGACCATGAACCTCCCGACCATGGTTCACCCTTATTGTTTTGGCTGCAATCATACATTTTATTGAGACTAGTGCTTGATAATTTCATTCAGCACTGGAGCCACGGCGATCGAGTGGCAAGCACGCTCACGTGTGAATCTGCTTGACCTGGGTTCGATCCCAGCCAAGGCTGACATATTTAGTGGGTGTGAAACTCAGGTGTCTGAAGCAACTGCCATCAGCCCCTTCTCTGTATCCTCCTACTTTCTCTATCCTAGTTTCAAAGCCAAAGGCAGATGTTGTGCATACGAGCACAACAAACTCACTTGCTCTCGTATTTCCGATTTTGACTCCCCTGAATTCTCCACTTTATGGCTCAACCTTTCCTGTCATTCTCATATTAAATATTTATGTGATATATGTCTTTCCCCTAACTCTACCGACTTTCCCAAATTGTTTGATTATCTAAACTCTAAAGTGGAACACATTCTAGCCATTTCTCCTTTTTCTGAATCTCCATTTTAGGAGATTTCAACGTTCATCACCACCAATGGCTCTCCTCTAATTCTACTGACCAACTTTGTGAACAAGCCTACGTCTTTTCAATCATAAATGACCTAGAGCAGTTGGTTCAGCAACCTACCCGTATCCTGGATCGCCTCGGAGATTGGCCCAACATTCTTGACTTGTTTCTAACTTCTAACCCTTCTTCTTATACTGTCGATCTTTTCTCTCCTTTGGGCTCCTCCGACCATAAACTTATCTCTGTCATCTGTCCTCTCTCTCCAGTATGGCCACCTGTTCCTCTTAGCAGGCGGCGCTTGTGGCACTTTGTCGCTGACGACTGGGAGGCTCTCTGGCAGTACTTCTTTGATTTCCCATGGAATTAATTTTGCTTCTGTGGCCGAGGACCCTCGGAGAGTGCTGAATGCATTACGGAGGTAATCCTATTGGGCATGAAGGCATACATTCAATTTTCTTTCTCTCTGACTAGTGCAAAAATTCTTGGTTTACTCATAGTTTTTCTACTGCTGTCCGCAATAAGGAGGAAGCATTTAAACGGTATCGACGCCTTAAACCTCAAGAATCTCATTCTTCCTATGTTTCTGCCCGAAATCAAGCCAAATCTGTTCTTCGACTTGCTCTTTCATCAATAATAAATGCACTGAACTATCCAACTCTAGCTCTTCCCAAGCTTTCTAGCATCTAGCCTAAAACCTGTCCGACAATTTTTCTTCCTCGTTTTTCCCTCCCCTTTTCCACTCTGATGGCACAACCATCACTTCTTCCTCTGACAAAGCTGAACTATTCGCTCAAACTTACTCTAAAAACTCCACCTTGGATGATTCTGGTATTATTCATCCTTCTCCACCCCCCTCTCTCCTACTTATGCCTAATATCCTAATCTCTTCTAAAGATGTACTTTCTATCCTCTCTGGGCTTAGTACATAGAAGGCGTATGGTCCGAATGGTGTTCCTCCTGTTGTACTCAAAAACTGTTCTTCCGTGCTGACTCCCTGCCTAAGCAAACTCTTTTGTCTCTGTCTCTAACGTCTTCCCTTCTTGCTGGAAGTTCGCTCTCATTCAACCTGTCCCAAAGAAGGGTGACCATTCTCAACCCTCCAACTATCGTCCAATTGCTCTCATCTCTTGTGTCTCTAAAGTTTTTGAAATTATTCTTACTTCCAAATTTCTTAAGCATTTATCTTCTCATAGTCTACTTTCAGATCGCCAGTATGGCTTCCTTAAGGGTCGCTCTATTGGAGATCTTCTTTAATTTCTTACTAACTCCTGGTCATCCTCCTTTCGGGACTTCGGTGAGACCTTTTCTATTGCGCTAGACATATCGAAGGCCTTCAATGTAAGAGTTATAGAGTTATAAGAGTTTCTACCGTATTTCGTCATTATTATGTAATTCACTTCCATTCTCTCGTATATTTTTTGTGTGTTTCTATGTAATATTCCCTAATATCAATATGTCCTTTTCCTTTATCCGTAAACCGTTTATCCTTAGAACGTGGCGACCACCTAAATTACATAATTGTGTTAATAGTTCTACTCAGTCTTTCTTAACTCCTTTCGTACCAGCGACGTCTTTTTATTTTCTTCTACCTACAATTAGACGATAGTTTTCAGCTTAAAAAGGGCCTCTAGCAATTAAGCGGCTTTCAACTATTTCAATTAACCATTTATTCTACCACAGATCCTTCTTAAGCTGCACAAAATCATATAAATATAGCTAGAATAAAATGAAAAAGACGTCGCGGTACAGAAGGGGTTAAACCTATCCTACGATTACCTTATCTCAGAGAACCAAATCTGTTTACAATAGGAGTACTCGGCTAAATTATACGAGGTTAAGGGGAGATGGGTCTTTTTTCTGTTTCCCTTACTTTCTCAAGTTTAGCCCCATTAGTTTTCTGTTCGTGTCATTTGGGTGTCGATTTTTTCCTGGCGAGCGATAGCGATATATTAGTGTAAGTCTGTATGAATGAATAGGTCTTCGTTCTGTAAAGAGGGATGTGAGTGGTCATTTTGAGTTTGCTAGATGTAATAATAGTTTGTAGTACAACCTTTAATACAATTAAATTATTGTATGAATCGTTACCATAATCATTAAATCTATTGTATATGCTAATACGAAATAGTTAAAAGTATATAACTTCAGAAGAATATTTAAATATTTAGAATTACATGTTATGCAGACAGTAGCCATCATACATTAGCCAACCTTATTTCACCAATGTGGAGCCTGGTGATTTCGATTTGCTTCATATATATTTGTGCGAGAGATTAGGAATGTCAACGAATCATGCTAAAATGCGAAGTTATGCACGACACAAATATATTGTTAACAGGATTTTAAGCATAATGCAAAATAATTAGCCATAATACAAGTTTCAGTCCATTTTCATAAATATAGATCGGGCACGGATTATGTAAAGTAATCGATAGGTGCGACCCATGGTAGAGCAAGGAAATAATCTGATTATTATCATACGATTGTGACACAATTTGTATAAGTGTACCCAACATGTCACGTTTAACAAATAAGTATAAAGGAAAACAAGCAACAACATATGTACTGGTCCTTACGAGGCTGCTTGTAGATATGATTGCAAAAGAGCAGATACACATATAATGATATGGAGTAAAATAAGTCCACATATAACGTCATTATCACCATATAAGGCATTGTTTTTTTTATTCTGTGTTAGACACATTATATTTGCGTGACCCGCCATCGATTGTTGTCATTATTTGATAACTTGCATCTACTATTGGCCTATATATAACCTGTTTAAAATCCATAATATCATTTGGTGTCACATAAGTCGTGGGGATAAATATGCTATAATTAATGATATAGTATAGATTTGCGCCTACTCTTATGACTTCAGAAAGCTACCTTACATTTTTTATTTTTTAAAATGTACTATTTATTTAAACTAATACAGCATTGTCTTTTCTTTTATATGCTGTGCAATCTCAGACAACTAATAACATATTCTCATGCAATTGACAACAGTGATAGTCATTGGTCGACCATCACTCTCTAACCTCGGAAACACAAACTACGTCAACTAAGCATTACTCTTGGCATAATTGGTAATCACACACACACACACACACACACTCAGAATATTGTGTGCCTCAGTAAGCATTATCGGAGTGAATATGCTTTTTATAGATAATTATTTTTGGTTGTAACATGGAACACTTAGCAAAGTCATTATTTAGCAACAGTACTAAATGTATGCTACGCAATTGAGATATATATCATAAGCATATATTGCGTGACACCTCATGTAATAGTGGGTGGACATAACAATAGCCATTATGTGCGTTTGCGTATGCGTGCGTGTGTGCATGCCTGCTTGTTTGCATATGCTTGTGGCGTGTTATAGTGTAGTAATTATAGTTCAGAAATATATACATATAAGTTATGTTGTAAGAACAAATATATATTTATTTGAAATAGTATTTATTCAAGTTCCAAATCAAATTACCACAGTAATCCTTTGTATTTTAATTAGTATAACTATAATAATGGTTTCCAATGCAAGTCACGAGGATATATTGTCTCCAGGCATACCAACAGTGATATTCTGCACATTTTTCTAATCAAAACAACTTCACAGGAAGCACATCAAGCGCCTGTTATTTTTTAGCATTGAAAGATAACGCAGGTGGGTCAAAACCATTATATTGTTAAGGACAGTAAAGATAGAGGGTATATATTGATATCGTGACACATGTTGGCATGCCTGAACAGCTGTAAGTGTGGCATTTTCAGAGGTGTTAGGTTGGCGAGGAATTGAAGCAAACCATTTTCAACTTTCTGTCATGAGACAATAGAGGTCAAAATAGCATAAACATCTACAGTGAGGTAACGGACGTTTGATGATGCAGAGTATTTCAGTCCTTATCTAGCTGTGCAATAGATCGTTAATACAATCAATCATAAAATACGGTTGCCAGCTTCATTTAAATTTTTGACATACCAATTTCCCTGGATGGCATAGAATACATAGTAATTTGCTTTATTATATATACCTACGGTAGTTCATCAACTAATTTACTTTCGGAATACGATTATCTTGAGTTAATAGGCATAGGCCAAATAAACAAAAGTTCATGGCCGGTAAACGTTTGTAAACTGCTTTGTAAAAAGTGATATGATAGTAAAATACTGTAATCAAATAAGATTAATATGTAAATCGCCCATGATCAAATTGTACAAAAGGCTTATAAACTATTTTTGTTTGTTTGTTTGTTTGTTTTGTAAAACCAACCTTTCCTACATGATAATACTCCCCCCCCCCCCCCCCCCCGCAAATCTAACTACACCATCTATGGGACATAATATGCAACAGATTCAGGGTGGGGGGAGTGAGCGATCTTACTAATATCAGAGCGAAAGACTCCCAGCGAAATTACCATAGGTGGCCCAGTCGGAAAGGTGACCGACTGTACTGTACATACATAGAACGCCGGGTACAGTTGCCTCCTCGAGTCTGTGAACTTAAGGGGAGATTTCCACTTGAGCGATTTTTTTCTTGACCTCTTTCTCCCTCATGTTTAGCCCCATTGCGTTTGAGTTTTTAAGATGTTCACCCCATTAGTTTGGCGATTTTAAGAACGTTTGCCCCATTGCTGTCAATTTTAAGACCTTTCGTACCATTTAGATGTCGATTTTTTCCTGGCGAGCGATAGCGAGCCTGTAATTTAAGATGAACCGGCCTTCGGCCGAGACATTTTTCTACCAAAAAATGTACAAATTTATCTTGAAAGGAGGTCAAGGGGGTTTAATTTTAAGCTTGATGGAGGCCTAGAGAATCAACTAAATACCTCCCCTTAAACACACATTAATTATATTTTAGCAAAATTATATTAATTTTACATTCTTGCCCTTTTATATATATATATATATATATATAAATATATATATATATATATATATACTGTATATATATATACAGTATATATATTCAATATTTGAACAAAATATACTTCTGCTTTCTTCTGTTTAGATTTATTCTTCAGAATATTTATGCCTCCACGATGCATATTTAGCTAAAAGAAAATTATAATTAGCTAGGTTCCATAAATGTCTTACTTCTTACAATAAAAAACAGACTGATTGTAATGATTTTGTTTGTATTTTTCATCTTATTATTTTGCCTGCCGTTCAATTCCTTATTTACAAAAAATAAAGACAATATTTGTGGAGTCCAAGATTAATATGTATTGCTTTTTTACGGCTAACTTTAGAGTTAAGTCACACAGTCACTCTCTTACATATTATTTTTCGATAATACTTTTCAAAACAATATCCTTTTTGTCTAGCTGCCAATGCCAATGAAATAAGTGTCATAATGTACAAATATTATGACCATGATAACGACATTTCCGTCCAAAATCGTTTGTATGAATCTGCCTCCACGCCCTATAAATCGACAGCATGAAAGTTAAAAGGATTCCATTTCAGCGAACAAAGTGGAGTTGTAAATCGAGATACGTGCTGAGGTCGCGGCTGAAATGGACTAGAGGCTTTTTAATGGAGGGAAATGAGAGCAACGGGAAAAGCTCAAACTTTTGTGTACTGCTGGAATTTCAAAGTGTGGTGGGAATTTGAAATTACTCGATTAAAGTTTTCTTGTTCATAATATTTATAAACAGAAATTGTTTTTTTTGGTTTTTGTTTTGTTTTGTTTTTAAGAGACAATGAACGGAGGAAGGAAAAACACAGATAAAACAAAAAGGTCCATGTGCCTAAAGGCATCCTCCATTCATAAAATGTTTGTAACAACTGGATTTAAACATTTGTAGATTGTAAGTTTGTGGAAAGTAATTCGAGGGAAGTGAATTCCAAAGAGTAGTAGCTCTGGGGATAAATGAATTCTGATAAGCAGAAGTTCTGCATTGTGGAGGAGAAAGTGTAAATTGATGGACGCTCTCAGCTGCCCTAGTTCTACGGGGAAAGATGTGGAGAGGCGGCACAATTGAAGCAAGTTCCTCGGAACAATTGCTGTGAAAATATCTGTAGAATAATGCAAGGGATGCAACGTTTCTTCGCATGGATAATGTAGGAAGGTCCTGTGTGATTGCAGGGTTATTGATTAATCTAATAGCTTTATTTTGAATGTTGTCCAACTGCCTCAATGCAACCACTCCACTTTCACCCCACAGAGGTGAACAGTAATCCATCTGAGAACGAACATGACTTTTATATATTACGGCCAACTGCTCGCCAGTGAAGAATTCTCAAACTCTGTACAGGAGTCCCAGTTTTTTAGAGGCATTCTTAGCAATGCTTCTAACATAATGTGTCCAGCTCAAGTTAGTAGTTAATGTTACACTGAGAATGTCAATACTAGGGGAAGTGGGAATATTTACATCATTACAAAATATATGGGAGTCAGTGAGATTCTGTCTGTTAGAAAATTGAATGTACTTGGTTTTCTGTGCATTAAAGGAAACTAGATTCTTTTGTCCCCATTCATTAATTCTAGAAAGGTCCTGGTTCAGAGAAATTGCAGTGTTTATTTTTGAATTTATAAGATCGGGTTGGGTGAAAGAATTGGTAAATGTGAAGGAACTGTGGAGTGTTGAGTCATCTGCGTCGGAATGTATTGGATTATGAGTGGTAGATATGAGATCATTGATTAAATTATTCTTTTATCATGTGCACTCTAATATTTAAGCATTATGAATTGATCAAAGCAAGTACTAACTCTGTACATTACAGTATGCCACAGCGAATAAATATTGTTTGTTCTTTGCATCGCCCGTAAGAAATATAACTAAAAAGCCATGGAACGTGGCATTCGTTGAGGATACTTACAGTATATTTATCATGTGCAGTCTAATATTCAAACATTATGTAGTGACCAATTCAAGTACTAACTTTGTTCAATGCAGTATAACAGCAGAAACACATTGTATGCTCTTTGCATCACCAGTAAGATATATAATTAACCTAACAGCTGCGACACTCCTTCTGGTATGTTCTACTGGACATATGTAACGCTCCTTCTGAAAGATAGCCCATAAAATATACACAACAAATTCCCCAGAGTGAAATAGAAACACTATGTAATTAGGTGGCATGTTTTTCCCTCCTTCACCTACTGCCATCCCACCCTCATATGTCCCCCTTCCCATTCTCCCTCCTCATATATTGGTTATTTACCCTCCATTTTCACTCCTACTTCCCAACTCCCACCTAAAATACAATCGTTCACCCTTCCGTACCCTCTCCTTGCCTCCCTCCTCCCTCTTATATGCATGGTAGAGAGCTGAGAGCACATTATGCCTCAGGCAATCAATTAAGGCACATCTATGTCGCGCTCTCTCGTACGGCTCAAACCTCACTTACTGTCACAATATTACAGATTTTCACTGGATATTTCCTCTTTACACCAATTTCTGGTTTCAACGTTCACATGTTCACTACACAAGTAAAATATGTGCATGTGGAGCAGTAATGTTGCTCTATATGGTAAGTATGACAATTTTTGTCAGAATTGAAACCAAATGTTTCGCACTGGCGGCTCTTTAAAGAACATGTCTGTCGAATTTTAGAAATATATGACCAAATATATGGCGTTCTTTCAGGCTACTTAGGCTACATAGCATAACCTTTTAATATGTTGAGCCCCCAGTACCAGCTATAAATAATTTTCCCCCGAGATGTAATTAAATGTGTTTATGCATAAAATGTATGGTGCAATCCAGACTTAACAAAATAATATCAAGTCATGACACACATATACGCAGCATCCACCTTTTTCTTGAAACTGAGGATAGAGATAGTAGGAGGGATACAGAGAAGGACCCCGCTGAGAGCATGAAAACATCTATTGCCTGACGCCGTGATCCCCGAAGGTGTGGCCATGAACGAACCGCCCCCATGCACTTCCGTCCCCAGTCAGTCGATGCCCCTCCTCCCAACCAGCACCGCCTTCATTCATATACTTCCTCACTCCATCCTTTCACCTCTCCCTCAGTGCACCTCTCCCTCTCTGTCCTTCCACCTCGCTCTCGTACACCCTCTTAGTCAATCTCTCGCTTTCCATACGTTCCATATGGCCGAACCATCTCAGGTTGTTCCTTTTCACAATTTCCAGCACATCTACCTCCACACCACACCTCCTTCTTACTTCCTCATTCGTCTGTCTATCCCTCCATGTAACTCCGCACGCACTTCTCAAGTAACTCATTTCCACTGCTCTCACTCTTGGTCTGAGTCTCTTCCCGTACGTCCATGCTTCGCTTCCGTAAGTTAGTGTCGGGATTACCACACTGTCATGCAAGGACTCCTTCACTTCCATACTGACCACTCTATTTCTTGTTAGTGCTTTCAACGTTCCTACAACCCTCGTCCCCTGTTGCACCCTCTCCCACACTTCTTTATCCATAGTCCCATCTTTACTCAACACACTGCCCAGATACCTAATAGAGTTGACAATCTCCATAGCCTGACCGTTCAACTTCACCTCACACTCTGTGACTTCACCCTTTTCGAAGACCATAACCTTGCTTTTCCCCGCATTTACCTTCAAATTCCGTTTTTTGCACACTGTTCCAAACTCATTTACCAGACCCTGCAACTCCCATTCATTATCGCTCATCAGAACTGTATCATCAGCAAACAGCAGTATATGCAGCTTCCAATCATTTCCCTCCCTTTTCAGCAATACACAAACATCCACTGCTCTTCCTAGTATTTTTTTCATGACTCCATCCATATATACAGTAAACAACCATGGGCACATCACACACCCCTGTTTCAACATAAGTATGTATATATAATATAATATATATATATATACTGTATATATGTACGGTATACATATATATATTTTTTCTTCTTTAATGCATACAAGGTTAAAGGAAGTAGCAGTATCAGCGTTCAATATTTTATTATTCAGCGTTTCAATGGCTTTATTTAATTTTCGTTGGGGTTCAGTCAGCAGGTGGATGAGGTTAGCAAAATGCATGTTGATTCGACGTTTCGCTAGACATCTAGCATTTTCAAGAGAATGATTAACATGTTCAAAATTACGGGTATATATACAGAAGTGTGGATCGGGGGGCGAGGAGAGGGCGGTGTTACTGTCTCCCATTGGTTAAGGGTAGCCTGCGCGCGAGTTGCGCACTGCTTCTGGTGAGTGGCTGGCTAGGGGTGGGTGAAGTCATCGGTGATTGGCTGTTAGACATCCCGAGAATAGAGACTTGCGTACCTGGATGCATAGAAGCAGGAAATGTTGAAGGGAGGTGGGAGGCGGGCAAGGTCATCGCTGATTGGCTGCTAGACGTCCTGCGGGTAGTAGCTTGCGTTACTGGATGCGTGGCAGCAGGGGGTGATGAAGGAGGGCGAGGGATCCCGATGAACAACGACCATGTGATATACCAGTACACTTGTAACTATGAGGACTGTGGGCCTCATTCCTATATTGGTATGACTCAGACTCGTCTATCCCTTCGGCTAACTCCTCACCTTCAGGCAGGAGCCATTAACACCTTACGAGCGGCCTATGCGGTTTATTTATATGTACCGCACAGCGGGGTGTTTTTAGCCAAAATAGGGCTGTTTACGTGATCATTTTCATGCCTAAATAAGACCCAGAACGTAAAACAAGTACCTATCCCTGAAAGGGCATAAACAGAGCTTTCGAATGACACCATAACGATCCTTTTATGATGGCTAGTTTTCTTGCAATAACCGTGCAACGCGAGTGCAAAAAGCATGTAATTCGGTACTTTCCCCATATAATTCAGTATGTAGCGAGTGAGAGAGGGAGGAGGGAGCTGAGATTCGTGTCAGTAGGTTCGCCGCGGTGGTCTGGAGCAGTCATACGCTCGCTAGTCTCCTGCCACCACTTGTCTCTCTCTCTCAGCAACATTACGTGCTGAAATTGCCACTCGAGTTATGTCGAGCGCCGCCACATAGTCCAGCTTTATTTAACTCGACTTATGTGGTGAGCCGCTAATTAAGGGTTAAGGACCACTATCTCTCCCCCAGCCACCCCCCTCTTACCCGCAACGATTTAAATAAACACACCTCCATAATTGACAAAGAAAATGATCCTAGAAGACTTTCTATTCTTGAAGCCCTCTATATTCAAGCCCTAAGCCCCAGCAAAAACAACCAGACACTTGACTAACAAATATTACCGTCAGCCCAACGGCACTACCCCACCACAGCACCCGCCCCTCGCCCTCCTTCATCACCCCCTGCTGCCACACATCCAGTAACGCAAGCTACTACCCGCAGGATGTCTAGCAGCCAATCAGCGATGACCTCGCCCGTCTCCCACCTCCCTTCAACATTTCCTGCTTCTACGCATCCAGGTACTCAAGTTTCTACTCTCGGGATGTCTAACAGCTAATCACCGATGACTTCACCCACCTCTAGCCAACCACTCACCAGAAGCAGTGTGCGACTCGCGCACAGGCTACCCTCAACCAATGGGAGACAGTAGCCCCGCCCTCTCCTCGCCCCCCGATCCACACTTCTGTATATATACCTGTAATTTTGAACATGTTAATAACACTTCGAGGCTGTACTTGGTGACGCTCTGGTCTCTCTTACAGGCCTGTAGCCCCCCCCCCCCCATCTACAAGCGGAAGAAGTAAGAAGAAAGAAGAAAGAAGATCGAAGATCGAAGATCTTCAAGCAGCAGTAGAAGAAGATGGACGAGTTGAGGACCAGAAAAACCTAGCCCCATAGCTTCCTCCATCAGTTCTCTCTCCTCCTCCAATCGACACCTCGATCTGCGCTCGCCCGGCCAATCAGCTCACTGCATCACACCTCATATTTCATCATCATCCTTGTCCATTCTCATTACTTTCCTATACTCTTATCTTTTCCCCAAAACCTTTCCCACTACTTTTCCTTTTCTAAATTATTAAATATTACCCACTACCACCCATTAGAAGCCCACTTGTAGTACGACGCCGAACCCTGAAGGCATTGCCATGAAGGGGGGGGTTTAGCCCCTGGTTATAGGAGGCAAGTGGGTAGGGTTTATACTTCAAGTAGGTTAGGGTCTGGTGACATAGGCTTGCCTACAGTCCAAGGACATAGGTAGGAGTTAGGTTTTTTCTGGGGACATCCCATAGGGGTGCCCCCTGGGTACAGTTTTAAAATTCTCCATAAAAATTTTCAATTAACTCTACCTCCCTAACTTGTTATTTTCCCCATTCATTTTCACTTTTCTTATAGTTAGAAATTAAACTTGTTTCTCCCAATGATTCAGTATGGCACTGTATGTTAAATTTAAATGCATTAACAATCCCCCTGATGACCCAGGCTCTCACATATTTAGTATCACTCAAACCCAAATAGTCAGAGTTTTCAAAAATCTCAATGTAATCAAAATAAGACTTGCTTCACAAAAAGATCTTGATGCATATCTCAACCCCGCCACTCTAAAGAAACTCCAATCTGCTGGTTATGAACTAGTCCTCTCCCTAGAACTTAAAGCTGCCTGTACAGTCAAAATTCTTCACCCTGACAAGAACATCTTCAACAAAGACGAAGATGAGATTGCCCGGGAAATTTCCAAGAAAAACTCCATCACTGTCTGTGAAGTATTTAAAACCCAACGTCAAGCCCTCAAAATTCGATGTGCCTCCCCTCAGGAGGCCAGTAAGCTTCTAAAAACAGGTCTCAAGGCATTTCATGTGATTTTGCCGCCTGATTTTCTGACCCCTGAGTCCTGGATCAATCTCAGGCAGTGCTATAACTGTTATGCTTACGGACATCCCACAGCCCATTGTAAAAAAACAGTAACTTGCTCTCGCTGTGCTGAGTCAGGGCACTCATTTACCACCTGCTCTTCAATCACTCTGAAATGCTCAAACTGCAATGGCCCTCACATTGCAATCAGTGCCGAATGTCCCTTCCGTCTCAATGTCTTAAAAGACACTAGAAAAAATGCAAAGGCCACTCCAACCACTCCCAACCAAACACGTCCTTTATTCTCATCCCACCCAGTCACTGCCACATCATATGCTTCAGCGACCACCTCACACATCCCTCAATCCTCCCCCCCTACCCCCCCCCAACATCAATCCTCCCGGCCCATTGTTCAACCGCGAAATATTCGCCCAAACTTCAGTCCTTGTTAATGTTGCACTCCACCTCACGAACCAAAAAGTCACCCCACAGTTTAACAAGCTCCTAAATGATGGCCTGACTGCCCACAACCTCCCTGCCATCATGATCCCTGAGTCTTGGTTCCAGCACAGCAAGAACTCTCACAATCCATCTCTCTCAGCCACTCCTCTTCCTATTCCACTACCCTCAACCTCTACCTCCAACTCATCCCCCACTACCCCTATTCCTCAACCCCCAAGCGCCAACGAAATCCCTGAAATGTCAATCCCTCTCACCACTGAAAATGAACCCCAAGATCCCCCTACCCAAACCCCCCCCCCCCCCCCCCCCCCTCACAAATGTCACTGACCCAATTCTCAATGCATCTGACCCTGACCTTCCTAACCTTACTACCCCAACATCCTTCATGCCTCCCCCACCCCCTCCTACACCAAAAACGCCCACCATTCCTCCCCAATCTCCTCTAAAACGAAAACCCACCAGTCCAGCTGAGATATCCTCCCCTGAATTAAACCGTTCTCGTTCAAAGTCACGTAAAGTCGAAACCCCAAGAAAAAACACCAAATCTACCTCCAAATCTCCATCTTTTGGAGGAGTCCGCTCCTCATCCTCTCCCTCTCCAACCCGGGCCCCACCATCCCCCCACTTCCCCACACATAGCTCACTTTACGATACCCCATCATGTTAAGAGTCATCCAATTCAACATAAGACACTACTACAATAACAGACACCTACTCACACAATTAATTTTAGATAATGACCCAGACATAATACTAATTAACAGCACCTGTACGTACAACACACATACAATTAGATTCTTTGGTTACACAACACGACAGACCGACGGCGATGCCAACGATGGAGTTGCAATCATGATAAAAAGCACCATTCAACACGAATTCATCACAGACTGGACATACAAGCATTTCCTTGCAGTTAAAACACACACAACACTTGGACCCCTCATAGTTGCCACCACATATGTCAGACCCAATACCTACATCCCTTACACAGACTTAAATACCTTATTCAATAACAATGCACCTACACTTATACTTGCAGACTTTAACGCTAGACACCAAGCTTTCCAACATAATACCATTAATCAACAGGGAATTCAACTATTAGCGCTACACAACCACAAAAGATTAACTTTTCAAGGCCCAGACTTCAACACAGTTTTCACACCAAACGGTAATGGTAAACCTGACTTAATTTTTTCAAACCAAGCTTTTAATATATTCCATCATGATATTTCCCCAGGGCCACTTTCAGGATCAGATCACATCCCAGTTTTCATGTCAATTTCTTCAAACCCAATTCAAGTCCCATGTCAATCTCATTTTAACTACTCACAAGCAAACTGGAAAGAATTCAAAAACATTTTATCAGAAGACAACTACATACACGACTATGAGGGACAACACTACACACACATAGACCAACAAATTGAGAACCTACAGAACAAAATCATAAATGCAGCCAACACAACCATCCCAAAAACTACATACAAAATCAAACACACTTTCAGACCCTCCATCAGAACACAACGACTCCTAGTGTGCTATCGTCGTCGATTCGAACAGAACAAACACAACCGCATACCAGGCCGAGTACGTTACGACCTCTCCAACCTCAGAACTCACATCCTTAACAGCCTGCAATCTGATCATGACGCTCACTGGACTCACCTAGTACACTCAGCAGAACAAAACAGAAAAACTAAGCCCTGGGAATTCTGGCAACATATAAAACGTTTAAAAGGTAATACCACTCCCAGAACATCCTCCCTCACTGTTAATGGCAACAAAATTACTGATCCTAGGGCTATCACAGATACATTTAAACAGACATGGCAACAAGTATACCACCCACACCCCATTGAAAGGCCTGCCGAACAACACATCCGCAATATAGAACAACATCTCACTACCATCCCTGACAACATCTCCCATGACACACACATTAACCTAAACACACTTGACCCTCAAAACATACTCACTGCTCCCATTGTGCCAGACGAAGTCAAATTCATACTGTCTAAAACACGGAGAAAGGCGCCTGGTGCCACGGGTATTAATCACCACCTTGTAAAGCACCTACCTAACACTTTCATAACAGCACTCACTCGCCTCTACAACGCCATCCTGGCATCAGGCTACTTTCCCGTCTGCTTCAAGACAGCGACCATTATCCTCATACCCAAGAAAAACCAAGACAAGACTAATCCACTAAACTACAGACCCATTAGTCTACTTGAGACTCTTGGGAAGACTCTAGAACGCATCATAAACCACCGACTTAGACTATTTCTCGAAGACGAAGGACTCCTCACGAACATGCAATTTGGTTTTAGACAACACAGATCGACACAAGAAGCACTAAACATTATCACAAACTACCTTCACATAAACAAACAGTCCAGACGAAAAAACAAGACAGCCTTAATTACAAAGGACATAAAACGAGCTTTTGACACAGTGTGGCACGAAGGCTTGAAGTACAAAATCTGCGAAAATTTCAACTTCCCATTAATTACTCAGAAACTTCTCTGCAACTTTTTGGATAATAGAACAGCCAAAATTAAGTTTTCTAATCTTTATTCAGATTCATTTGCACTAAACGCAGGCGTACCTCAGGGCTCAGTGCTCGCTCCTACCCTCTACATCCTATACACAAATGACTTTCCCAACCCCGGTGTTCCTCAGGGCTCTGTCCTATCTCCTATTCTCTTTCTAATTTTTATAAATGATCTCCTTAACTGTACCTTAATTCCCATCCATTCATACGCAGACGACTCAACCTTGCACTACTCCATTAGTTTTTCAGAACGCCCCAGCCAGCAATCCCTCAACGACAAACGTAATGAAGCCATAGAACTCTTAAATTCTGATCTAAATACTATTTCCAATTGGGGCAGAGAAAACCTTGTAACCTTTAATGCTTCCAAAACCCAATTTCTCCATCTATCTACCCGTCAGGATCTCCCAGCGGACTATCCCGTATTCTTCAACAATACAAAAATCAACCCTTCATCTTCTCTCAATATTCTTGTGTCTCTTTTTCTTCTGCTCTCATTTGGAAGGACCATATTACCAGTCTTGCTAAGGCAGCCTCCCAGAAGCTGGGTGTGCTGAACCGCCTTAGGGGGTTCTTTTCCCCTGTACAGCTTCTTGCTCTGTACAGGGGCATAGTGCGCCCTTGTATTGAGTATTGTTCACATGTGTGGGGAAGTTCCTCTCACACTGCTCTCCTAGACAAAGTTGAAAGGAAGGCCTTTCGTATCATTAACTCCCGTCCACTCACCAACTCTCTGCAATCTCTCTCTCTCCGCCGCAATGTTGCATCTCTCTCGCTATTCTATCGCTACTATAATAATCAGTGTTCCTCAGAGCTATCCCAGTGCATACCACCTCCTTTACGTAGGGCACGTGGTACCCGTCTTGCAACTCATCCCACCCTACTCTGTGCAACTCTCCAACCCAAGAGTGCGTACTCTCAAACTTTCTTCTACTCAACAGCTGAGCTCTGGAACTCTCTCCCAGAATCAGTCTTTCCCTCTTCCTATGACTTAGGTTGCTTCAAACTCCGTGTGTCCAGGCATTTTGGCTCGAACGTCCCTTGATTTTGGCCCTGTCACTCTTTCAACTATGGCACTCGCTATAGGCAGTTATGCCTTTTGCCTCCCTCAATCACATAGAAAAAAAAAAAAAAAAAAAAAAACCCCACTCACAATGACTCTCTCACAGTAATGTACGCAGACGACGTGACGCAAATAATAAGAGCAGACACAATAGACGCATTGACGAACAGAGCTCAAAGAGAACTTGACAAAGTAGCACAATGGGAGCAAAAATGGCGGATTCAGGCTCATCCTCAAAAAACACACGTCACATACTTTGCCAAAGGACATCCCCGCCCAAGACCCTTATTCCAGAACTCCCGAGCACCTGTCCCAAACCGCACACAAATAAATGTCTTTCCCACAAACAAAGTACTCGGCCTCACATTCGACAAAAACATCCGATTCCACAAACAAGCACAAACTTCCATTGCCATCGCATCTAAATCACTACAAACCATCTATCGATTCAGAAATGCCTCAATAAAAACCAAGCTTCACTTATACAAAGCACTTATAAGACCTCTTTTGTGCTACGTCCCACTCAGCATTTCACTTTCGGCCCCTACCAACCAACTAAAATATCAAAAAATACAAAATAAAGCACTGAGGTGGATGTTCGGGACTCAGTGGTATGAGTTCCAGACGGCACAACATCTTCACAATCTAGCCGACATCCCCCCTCTAAATACTTATTGGCAGCAATTAGCAGAAAAACAAATTATAAAACTTGAGACCTTTCATGATAACTTCATCCAAATTTTCAACATAATTTTACACCGCCCCTTGTCAAACCTCCTTCACCCCAACAACAGAGAGGCACCCATTCCAATATTCACTTAAAATCAGGATTGGTAGAGGAGGTGGGTCATGCCGGCTCGTCCACAGTCCAGCCTCCCTACCACTCTTGACCTAGATTCCTAGCTTCACTTCCCATTAAAATGTATAATTTCACAGACAAAGTACAAGACAACAACCTTTTAACGTAACTTCTATAATAATAACAGTACAGCCTTCTTACAGGTTCTGCCACTGACAGACTTCCCCAGCAGTACCCCTTTTGACTCCATGCCACCCAAAATTACCTCCCCTTTTATACCATTTTCGAATTACTACCACCCAAAAATACAACCCCAAAACATGCAAGCACTTTCGATCTTATACCATCCAAAATTAACTTGCTCCCCATCCCTTGCCCCCTTCTTGGCAAGCCATCCTGAATCACTAAAGTAACTTCTCCAACTAAATCAACTCAACCCCAGCTCAATTATTCAACTCACGCACGTTGGGTCAAGCCCCGACACCCTATTTCTCCCACTATTATCACTGTCTCTCCTACTTAACCAATAAAAACTTCCCTTCTTTCACCCTCACCCACCTTTTCTATATTAATTCATTCATTCATTCACATGTTAATTCATTCTCTTGAAAATGCTAGATGTCTGGCGAAACGTCAAATTAACATGCATTTTGCTAACCTCCTCCACCAGCTGACTGAACTCCAACGAAAATTAATCAGAACCATTGAAATGCTGAATAATAAAATATTGAACGCTGATACTGCTACTCCCTTTAACCTTGTATGCATTAAAGAACATTTATTACCTGGCTTTACTATCACATATACAGTATATATATATATATATATATATATATATATATATATATATATATAGCCTATATACTATACAGTATATATATATATATTTTTTTTTAATATGTGAATGAGGGAGACAAAAGGCAGAACTGCCTGCAGCAAGTGCCTCCCCCGGCATTGACAGAGTGACAGGGCCAAAATTAAGGGGCGTTCGAACTAAGATGCCTGGACACACAGAGTTTTAAGCAATTTAAGTCATAGGAAGAGGAAAAGACTGATTCTGGGAGAGAGTTCCAGAGCTGAGCAGTTGAATAGAAGAAAATCTGATAATAGCGTTTCACTCTTGGGTTGGAGAGTTGCACAGAGTAGGGGTGGGATTATGTTGCAAAGCGGGTACCACGTACCCTACGTAGAGGTGGTGGTATACACTGGGAAAGCTCCAAGGAACACTGATTAATGTAGTAGCGATATAATAGCGAGAGAGATGCAACATTGCGGCAAAGGGAAAGAGATTGCAGAAAGTTGGTGAGTGGACGGGAGTTAATGATTCGAAAGGCTTTCCTTTCTACTTTGTCTAGGAGTGCGGTGTGAGAGGATCCTCCCCACACATGTGAACAATACTAAATACAAGGACGCACTGTGCCCCTGTACAGAGAAAGAAGCTGCACAAGGGTGAAGAACCCTTTGAGGCGGTTGAGCACACCCAGCTTTTGGGAGGCTGCCTTAGCAAGACTGGTAATACGGTCCTTCCAAGTGAGAGCTTAAGAAAAAGAGACACCAACAACATTGAGAGAAGTTGAAGGGTTGATTTTTGTATTGTTGAAGTATAAGGGATAGTCCTCAGGAGGTTCCTGACGAGTAGTAAGATGGATAAATTGAGTCTTAGAAGAATTAAATGCAACAAGGTTTTCTCTACCCCAATTGGAAATATTAGCTAGATCAGAAGATAAGTGTTTTGTGGCTTCATTATGTTTGCTTTTGAGGGACTGCTGGCAGGGGCGTTCTGGAAAACTAATTGAGTGGTGTAAGGTAGAATCGTCTGCATATGAATGGATGGGACTGGATGTACAGTTGAGAAGATCATTTATGAAAATTAGAAAGAGAATAGGAGATAAGACAGAACCTTGAGGAACACCGGAGTTGATAGGATGAGGAAGTGAGCTATGGCCGTCCACAACCGCAGCTATGGATCGGCCGGAAAGGAAATTAGAGATAAAGGCACAGATGGAGGGACAGAAACCGAAGGAGGGCAGTTTCGAAATTAAAGATTTGTGCCAGACTCTATCGAATGCCTTCGATATGTCTAGCGCAACAGAAAAAATCTCACCGAAGTCCCGAAAGTTGGATGACCAAGAGTTAGTAAGACATGAAAGAAGATCACCAGTAGGGTGACCCTTAAGGAAGCCATACTGGCGATCTGAGAGCAGATTATGAGAAGAGAAATGCTTAAGAAATTTGGAAGCAAGAATAGTTTCAAAAACTTCAGAGGTACAAGAGATGAGAGCAATTGGACGATAGTTGGAGGGTTGAGAGCGGTCACCCTTCTTTGCGACAGGTTGAATGATAGCAAACTTCCAGCAAGAAGGGAAGATGTTAGAGGAGTGACAGAGACGAAAGAGTTTGCCTAGGCAGGGGGTCAGCATGGAAGCACAGTTTTTTAGTACAACAGGAGGAACACCGTTAGGACCGTACGCCTTTTTAGTATTAAGCCCAGAGAGGGTAGAAAGTACATCTTGAGAAAAGACTAGGATATTAGGCATAAGTAGGAGAGAGGGGGATGGAAAGGGAGGAATAGCACCGGAATCACCCAAGGTAGAGTTTCTAGCAAACGTTTGAGCGAAGAGTTCAACTTTGTCAGAGGAAGAAGTGATGGTTGTGCCATCAGAGTGGAAAAAGGGAGGGAAAGACGAGGAAGACAAATTGTTGGAGAGGTTTATGGCTAGATGCCAGAAAGCTTGGGAAGAGCTAGAGTTGGATAGTTCTGTGCATTTATTATTGATGAAAGAGTGCTTGGCAAGTCGAAGAACAAAAAAGGCTTGATTCCGGGCAGAAACATAGGAGGAATGAGATTCTTGAGTTTTAACCCTTAATTAGCGGCTCACCACATAAGTCGAGTTAAATAAAGCTGGACTATGTGGCGGCGCTCGACATAACTCGAGTGGCAATTTCAGCACGTAATGTTGCTGAGAGAGAGAGACAAGTGGTGGCAGGAGAGTAGCGAGCGTATGACTGCTCCAGACCACCGCGGCGAACATACTGACACGAATCCCAGCTCCCTCCTCCCTCTCTCACTCGCTATATAAGGAATTATATCGGGAAAGTGGCTAATTACATGCTTTTTGCACTCGCGTTGCACGGTTATTGCAAGAAAACTAGACATCATAAAAGGATCGTTATGGTGTCATTCGAAAGCTCTGTTTATGCCCTTTCAGGGATAGGTACTTGTTTTACGTTCTGGGTCTTATTTAGGCATGAAAATGATCACGTAAACAGCCCTATTTTGGCTAAAAACACCCCGCTGGGCGGTACATATAAATAAACCGCATAGGCCGCTCGTAAGGTGTTAAGGTGTCGGTACTGGTTGAATGTTTCTTCCTTGTTGTGGACAGCAGAAGAACAAGCGTGAGTATACTAAGATTTTCTTGCATTAGACTGAGAGAAAGAAGATGGAATGTACGCTTCCATGCCCGAGAGGATTACCTCGGTAATGCGTTCAGCACTCTCCGAGGGTCCTCGGCCACGGAAGCAGAAGTCATTCCATGGGAAATCAAAGAAGTACTGCCAGAGAGCCTCCCAGTTGGCAGTGCCAGAGTGCCACAAGCGCCACCGGCTGGGAGGATCGGGTGGCCGTACCGGAGAGATAGGACAGGTGACGGAGATAAGTTTATGGTCGGAGGAGCCCAAAGGAGAGAAAAGATTGATGGTATAAGAAGAAGGGTTAGAAGTAAGAAATAAGTCAAGAATGTTGGGCCGATCTCCGAAGCGATCCGGGATACGGGTAGGTTGCTGGACCAACTACTCTAGGTCATTTATGATAGAAAAGCCGTAGGCTTGTTCACCAGGTGGGTGAGTAGTGTGAGAGGAGAGCCATTGGCGGTGGTAAATGTTGAAATCTCGTAAGATGGAGATTTCAGAAAAGGGAGAGATGGATAGAATGTGTTCCACTTTAGAGATTAGATAGTCAAAGAATTTGGGAAAGTCGGTAGAATTAGGGGAAAGATAGACAGCACAGAAATATTTAGTATGAGAATGACAGGATAGTCTGAGCCATAAAGTTGAGAATTCAGAGGAGTCGAAATCGGGAACACGAGAGCAAGTGAGTTTATTGTGCACATAATTATGCACAACATCCACCTTTGGTTTTGAAACTAGGATAGAGAAAGTAGGAGGATCTAGAGAAGGGTCTGCTGGAAGTTGTCTTAGATACCTGGGTTTCGGTGAGGGAAAAAAAACAGGTTTGTAGGAGGAGAGATGGTGTTCTACTAAGTGAAAATTAGAGGAAAGGCCGCGAATATTGCAAAATTAATAGTAAGAGTGACAGGCCATGGTCCAGAGCATTTAGAGGGGTCATCAGGGGAAGGTCGGGCATGTGTGGGGGCAATTATGGTCCCCCCCCCCCCCCCCCTGGGGACTCCGAGGCTGGGCCTGTGTGTTAGAATCTTGATGTGCTGGCTACAAATTGGCCTGCAAACGACTAGTATGGTTGGCCTGCAAACGACCGGTATGGTTGTTTACCCTTGCCAAGTTAGATCAAGAGTTGGGTGGTAATTAAGGAAATGTATATGTTATGTATAATATCATTATACTACCTATAGTATAATCGCATGTAGAGTATCTATAATTTGTAGGGTAGATTACCCTGATGATTAAATTATCGAGGATGCGATGACGTCATCAGCTGATGACGTGAGTGGGGGCGTGTATGCGATGTGGGGAGGAGAAGGGGTCGGAAAGTGGAGATCGTGGAGAGAGGTTGTGCTAGCGATAGTGGGGAGCGATTGTCCGGCGTGTTTCATGTAATGGTGGTTTAAGGCATGACTAGCAGATGGTGTAAATAGTGAGTTGGATATGGTATGTGGTTTGTTTGGTATTACATGGCGTTGTAGTTGTTTGGGCTGTGGTTTTTGTGTGTCGGCGTTTGTGCTTCTTGGTTACGATGGTGGTTTGTTGTTTCGCTAAGTAGCTGAATCATCTTGGAGGGTTCAACGTTTTTAAGGGCGAGCTACGCATCAGAAAGGTAATTATTGTAAACGTGTATAAAATATATATGAAGTATTTGGGAAGATATCACATATGCAGATTAGCTTAACTATATTTATCACTGTGTTCATAATTTTAAATACATTTTGAAGGAGGGAGTGTGGTGTGCATTTTAAGTGTAGTGAAGTAGATAGGAGGAGGTGTTTTGTGAGAGCATGTTGGACTACTCTCAGTGTAAGTGAAGCACAAAGGGAGTCAGTAAGAGAGGCCCAGCAAATGAAACAAGAGTTCCAGCGACTCCTTATCAAATGCCTACAGCCTCTCCTGGGTATAGCCCTGTCCAATTGGTGCCTACAATCTTGCTCTCTTCCTCTCTCTCTCTCTCTCTCTCTCTCTCTATAAAGTCATAGAACAGGGTTCTTAAATATAATGTCCTTTTCTGCCGTTAGGTATCATCTAGGATCATCTATTTTCACCAAATATTGTTTTAATCATCGCTAAATTCGGCACCCATTAATTATGAGGCATTGCTGGACGAAAACCTCTTATAAAGAAACGAAACCCTGAGCTAAATATTTAAAATAATTAGTTTGAATTAATCCTTGGTGCTTCGTTGATCGGTGATCTGTCGAGATTTTAGACCTAATTTACGATATTTGGATCTGTAGGAACCATAGTAACGTAACATGTTTCAGTTTGTACTCGTCTTGGGTTGGGTTTGGACGCATTTAGCAAGCGGTTGTATACCTTTGTGTTTCACTTTATTCTAGTGTTTAACGTATATATACCTGTCATTGTTTTTAGACATGTTCATATCGATTATTGTATTTTTATATATTATCTTAGTGTTTCCATTTTTTGTATTCTAGATTTTAAGATGCTTGTATTTCAAGTTACCTTACTTAATTAATTTAGTTTAATTTAGTATGTTTAGCTTCTTAAGAAGCTTAATTTTGGTTAATGTATTAGATTTTCTGTAATATATATTGTGTGGTCCATTAGACGAAATCATTTGTTGAAGTATTTTCATTCACTTTTTAGGATCATGATGTTTACCTAATGCTGGCTGCTTGAAAGAGTCGAAAATTCGGAAATAAAGATGGTGGTCGATGGAGTTATTTATCCTATTATTATGAAAGCTACGATGCCCAAGTCCAACTACTGAAGCCCTGGTATATATATATATATATATATATATATATATATATATATATATATATATATACAGTATATATAATTGATTAATTTGAAGTGAAGCGTAAGCGAATAATTAAAATAAACACCTGAGCTGCTACCATAAAGATCCTGTATTTTTTGTGACGTTTCGACACACCCTTATTTCATCATCAGACCAATTAAATACAATAATATAATATTACTTGTTACCTATATATATTTTTTCCATGAAAGACATTTACATAATCCATTGAGAATAAAACAACAACAATAATCTAATACTGTTGGTATATATATGTATATATAATATATACAGTATATATCCTTAATTGATAAGTGTATAGGAAATCGTAGTCTTATAATGAAGGTAAACATCAGAGATAGGGCAAACAACAATATTATTATGTGTCTGTAAGGGCTAGCTTTCGGCAACTGCAACGGCCATCATCACGCCTAAAAAAAGAACAAAATACAACACAAATATTAAACACAGTGAATTATCAGTTGTCATTGACACAAGAATTATTATAATATTAAAGGAATTAATTTACACCAAATTGATCCAAATTGTATATTGAGGTTTATACTAAATACAAAATAAAATAAACGAATAATGAAAAATATGAGTCAAGATTAATAAAAAGCTGTTTCTTGAAGAGTTATGAAAAAAGTACGAACAATGATAATAGTTATAATAGCCTAAAAATGAAAATTAAATATATAGTAATAAGAAAATATAATGTGTTAGAATATGACTGTGTAAACAAGGAAGAAATGCATGACACATATAATGAAAGGATAGCAAGGTAAATGACTTGAGTGAAAAAATAGAGAAAAAAAAATCATACCAAAGGCTGCTAAGGGTTACTCAGAAAATCAGAGTAACTGGGCTGGGTGGTCGTGTTTAGCTATACTGGGACGCAAGCGATATGTATATAAAGCCTCCATGATGTCCAGGTCGGTAGTGGAATGGGAACTGGCTAAAATACTGAAATTATAGTCTGTTTTAGATGTGGTCACATGTTTCACCGTGTTGACGAATGGCTGAGTACGGTGGTTTTGATAAGGGTCTGTTGATTCGATATGATTTTCCTACGTGTTCGTTGAGGCGAATACCCAACTGACTTTCAGTCCTGCCCACATACTTGTTCTGGCAAGTGCGCAGATGCTCCCGCGCCAACCAACATCAAAACCACATGCCTCCGAAAGCTGCCAAAATCTCCAGCACAGCAGAATGAGCCTTTCTAGCTCGCACATGTCAGATACCAAACATCCCAGAAATAAGTCATAGTATGTGCACCAACCTGGCATCAGTAATTCTGCTAGGTACGATACCAGCCCATCCAGGTCTAAAGACTGGTCTTACCAATTATTCTGGTAGTGTTGTTAGATTCGCGAATTGCAACTTAAGTCCAAAGACTGAACCTGCCAAGTGTTCTGGCTATCATTTGTGTATGACACCAATATCAGTGCACCGAGACGTAACTGTGAAGCCCAACACTCACCTTCCAGTCCATAGACTGGAGTTACAGAAGCAGACTCACCTCTATACATTACCATGCTTGTGTTTTGATACCTTTCAAAGCTAGTGGTACAAGACCTCGCAACAGCGAAGGCAAGAGAAGAAACTCTGCAGTTTGCTCAGTCCAGAAGTCGAGGCTTGATTGAATACCGACAAAAGACGAGAGTCATTTAGAAGCCCATCACCCATAGAAAGCGAAAAATCATTAAATCCCCCCTCGCCACCTGGAAAGTCACTAAAATAAATAGTCTGTAGTGCATCTCTAATTTTAAACCATATTTGCTATAACATATTTCTAATACTTCAGAAATACAAAACACACACTCTGTCTTTGCTATTCCCTAGTTTCAATACCCTAAGCCTACGATTGGACACTCCCGTACGCATATTTACCAAGTCAAGACTAGTATGTGCCATAGGGTAAATTAGGACCAATCACAGCTCGAGTTTACACTAGGATGACTATTACCAAGTCACAAGACTAACTTCAACCATGCATATAACCCTGGACAGCCAACATTGTAGCACTAAGTCATGAAAATATAACTACAAAGAAATAGGAAATTCTTATAATAATGCCCTCGGTACTTTAAATAATGCAAATAAATATATCCCATTATGTTTTACGATAGTAAGAGTTAAAGCGTATCTGGCAACAGTGTTTAGTCCCAGTATAGCGATTATTCGGCATTCAGTGTAATCGCCTTAATACTATATGTCATATTATAATAGATACCTATTACTACTTCAATAGTAGTAATTCCGTGGATTGACCTCCCAATCTACCAAGATTGGAAGCCAAAGCGTCACATTTTTCCTTTGCCCCTCAATTTTCTCTTCATAATTGCTGAGGGGCACAGGGCCCTGGGTTGGTCTTTGGTTTCCCGGGCGTTTCCGCACCATCCTCCGCTCCCCGCCATGGAGTGGCTTCGGTTACCCAGGCTTTATTGTGGTCGGCAGGGAGGGTTCTGTGGGGGCGCTCGGTTATGGCCTTGGCCTTGCTCGGGGCCTTGGGGCTGTTCGGCCAGGCAGCTTGGGGAACAACAACAACAACAACAACTACTTCAATATAATACAACCATAGACAATGCCATTACATATTATTTGAATCTGATATAAAGTTCTCCACTATATGTTAAGCATGAACACTAACAGTCATGACAGAACCGAAATATTATCTATTGACTTTAGTGCACAGCGAAGGTTTTGGTTCTAATGTTATGACTCCTGACGTGTCGATGAGTTAATTTGGCTTAAATAATAATTATAATTTATTCCAAATATAAAAATATAATAGGCCTACACTTGAATAAGTCAATTCTACATATAATTTAGTCCATAACACTATTTACGATAAATATAAGCTAGGTTAAGTATGGATTAATGTTACAGTTCTGTAGTTCGAAATTCATTGTATTGATTGATTGATTTACTATATTTATTAAGAGTTACATACACCCTGATAGGGACAGAAAGTCGGCGTATTTGTTAAAAGCACCCCAATACAGCATGATCACTCCCACAGGGATAACCTATGGGATAACCTACACAATTTTAGCTAACTTATTTCCATCAGGGTCCCTGTTGTGAGGTAAGAATAAGTCTACAAGGGAGTCGAACAAACTACATTAGAAAGTGAAACTCCACCACATTGTAGACCTCCTGTACCATCTCAATGAAAGATCTAATAATAAATAGCCTACCAAGACAAATACGGGCAACAATTATTTACTTAAAATATAGGCTAGTGTGGCCTATTACATGTTGCGAAGTATATTTTGTGGCCTATTACATGTTGCAAAAAATATTTTAAGGCCTACTACATGTTGCGAAGAACATTTTATGGCCTATTACATGTTGCGAAGTAATTTTGTGGCCTATTACATGTTGAGAAGTATATATATGGCCTATTACATGTTGCGAAGTATATTTTGTGGCCTCTTACATGTTGCAAAGTATATTTATGGCCTATTACATGTTGCGAAGTATATTTTGTGGCCTATTACATGTTGCGAAGTATATTTATGGCCTATTACATGTTGCGAAGTATATTTTGTGGCCTATTACATGTTGCGGAGTATATTTTGTGGCCTATTACATGTTGCGAAGTATATTTTGTGGCCTATTACATGTTGCGAAGTATATTTTGTGACCTATTACATGTTGCAAAGTATATTTTGTAGCCTATTACATGCTGCGAAGAATACTTTTTGGCCTATTACATGTTGCGAATAATATTTGTTGGCCTAACACATGCCGTGAAAAATATTTGGTGGCCATAAAATATTATTCGCAGCATGTAATAGGCCACAAAATATACTTTGCACCATGTAATAGGCCATAAATATTCTTCGCAACATGTAATAGGCCCCAAAATATACTTCGCAACATGTAATAGGCCATACAATGTTCTTCGCAACATGTAATAGGCCATAAAATATTTTTTGCAGCATGTAATAGGTCATAAATATTCTTTGCGGCATAATGATAGGCCAAAAAATATTATGCGCAGCATGTAATAGGCCACAAAATATTCTTCGCAACATGTAATAGGCCTATTACATGTTGCGAAGTATATTTTGTGGCATATTAAAAGTTGCGAAGTATATTTTGTGGCCTATACATGTTGCGAAGCATATTTTGTGGCCTATTACATGTTGCGAAATATATTTTGTGGCCTATTACATGTTGCAAAGTATATTTTGTGGCCGATTACACGTTGTGAAGAATATTTATTGCCTATTACATGTTGCGAAGTATATTTTGTGGCCTATTGCATGTTGTGAAGAATATTTTGTGGCCTATTACATGCTGCGCATAATATTTTTTGGCCTATCATATGCCGCGAAGAATATTTATGGCCTATTACATGCTGCAAAGAATATTTGGTAGCCTAACACATGCCGCGAATAATATATGGTGGCCTAATATATGCCATAAATAATATATGGTGGCCTAACACATGCAGTGAAGAATATATAGTGGCCTAACCCATGCTGCGAATAACGTTTGGTGGCCTAACACATGCCGTTAATAACTCTAGGTGGCCTAAATCCCGAATAATGTTACGGCATGTGTTAGGCCACCAAATATTCTTCACGGCATGTGTTAGGCCAACAAATATTATTCGGAACATGTTATAGGCCAAAACATATTCTTCGCAGCATGTAATAGGCCACAAAATATACTTTGCAACATGTAATTGGTCACAAAATATACTTTGCAACATGTAATAGGCCACAAAATATACTTTGCAACATGTAATAGGCCATAAATATACTTCGCAACATCTAATAGGCCACAAAATATACTTTGCAACATGTAATAGGCCATAAATATACTTCGCAACATGTAATAGGCCACAAAATATACTTCGCAACATGTAATAGGCCATAAAATATACTTCGCAACATCCAATAGGCCACAAAATATACTTCGCAACATGTAGGCTAATAGGCCATAAAATGTTCTTCGCAACATGTAATAGGCCATAAAATATTCTTTGCAACATGTAATAGGCCACCAAATAATATTCTCTGCATGTAGAAATAACTGATTTTGTATAGCCTACTACTATATTTGGTCAATATACAGGAGGCGCTACAATATTGGTAAACAATTAAGCTCAATAGCATGTGATTAAGCGATGTTTCTCCAAATTTTTGATGTAGGTGTCATTCCCAGGAAACTAACATAATACATATTATATGGATATTTACGTTTAAGGGTTTGTTTATACTTCTTCTTTTTCGTCTTCTTCTGGGAGACCTTTTTTGCGTGACTGTCAGTCAACAACTGAGACATCTGGTGGCGAATGCAATGAACTATACTGGTGGCGTCGTGGCCAAAGTAATCACCCTACCTAATTCATGCCAAGAGTACTCGAGTTCACTGACACGTGATGTCTATCGACCAATCAGGTGATGCCATGATTTGGAAAACAGGTCGCCCGGGATATAAGCTGTCAGTTTGACTCTGGCCAGCTTGTGTAGAGGGTGTGAGCCGATCAAAGCTTTTTCCACCGTCTTTAAAAACACTGAGGCTGCTTAAGACCTTTTCGCCTTCCAATAAGTGTAAACTGTCCAAAGTGCAATAACCAGTGTTCCAAATACAGCTGACGAGGACAGCTGGTTTTGAAATGCACATACACTTGTTTTACATGGACAAATTTGAAACAAACATCCACCAGCTGTTGACCAAGATGAGTGGTGATCGAGCTTCCAGCGGCCAGCCAGGCAGCCCAGTACCTCCTTTGTTCATTAAGGTTAGTTGGTTGGTTGGACAACATAAAGGAGCCGGACCACAGCTAGCTCGGGAATCTTAATGGGTGATCGCAAAGTAACATAAAGTAAAAAAAAAAATCGCATAGGATAAACTGGCATGCAAGGGCTAGTTGGTTATACTGATGTTTTGGACCAACAGTTAGCCCATCGATCTGTTTAGGCCTAATAGGTCCGGTAGAGCATAGGCTATACATCATTGCTATATATGTCATTAAGAGCTGAAATGTATTATAAGGGAGAACAAAAATAAAATAAAATACATAGGCCTACTGTAAAACAATAAGTTTTTCAGCCAGTACCCAACCAGCGGGGGTGTGGGGGCGGCAGCCCCCACCAATAATACTAGGTTAGGTTAGGTAAGGTTGTTAGGTTAGGCTAATGTTAACCCCATTTTTACTAGGTTAGGTTAGGTAAGGTTGTTAGGTTAGGCTAATGTTAACCCCATTCTTACTAGGTTAGGTTAGGTAAGGTTGTTAGGTTAGGCTAATGTTAACCCCATTCTTACTAGGTTAGGTTAGGCTAATGTTAACCCCATTCTTACTAGGTTAGGTTAGGTTGAGTTGTTAGGTTAGGCTAATGTTAACCCCATTCTTACTAGGTTAGGTTAGGTAAGGTTGTTAGGTTAGGCTAATGTTAACCCCATTCTTACTAGGTTAGGTTAGGTAAGGTTGTTAGGTTAGGCTAATGTTAACCCCATTCTTACTAGGTTAGGTTAGGTAAGGTTGTTAGTGTTGCTAATGTTAACCCCATTCTTACTTCGTTAGGTTAGGCTACTGTTAACCCTATGAAAACCCAAACAAAGATTTGATTAGGGCTACTGTGTAATTTTAACATGAACATTAGTAAAATCTGAGCCAAGTTTCGTCAAAACTTGGCTTGTGTTTTCGAAATGTCGGGTTATATGGGTATGGAAATTTACAAAACCCGAGCCAACATGTTAATAAGGTTACTGTGTTATTTTCATTTTTAAATTAGTTAAATCCGAGCCAAGTTTTGTCAAAACTTGTCTCGGGTTTTCAAAAAGTCGGGTTTTATGGGTCTGGAAATTGACAAAACCCGAGCCAAATTTTGGTTACAAATGTGTATTATCGTGTTCTATACGCTTTTTACCCCTCAATTTCCCTGATCTTCATAGCCCTCCCCACTATCAGGGGGATTGATGGATAATGGATAAATGCTTAATTCCCATTCAATTTCATCACTAGATTCGACTAAAACACCAAAAACAAAATCAAAATACCAAAACAAAAATACCTGAAAAACACGTTGTTGCGCCTCCTGTATATTAACCCTATATTTTAAGTAATTAATTGTTGCACGGTATTTGTCTTGGTAGGCTATTACTAGGATATTTATTATTAGATCTTTCATTGAGCTGGTACAGGGGATCTACAATGTGGTGGAGTTTCACTTTCTACTGTAGTTTGTTCGACTCCCTTGTAGACTTCTCATTCTTACCTCACAACAGGGACCCTGATGGAAATAAGTTAGCTAAAATTGTGTAGGTTATCCCATGGGTTATCCCTGTGGGAGTGATCATGCTGTATTGGGGTGCTTTTAACAAATACGCCGACTTTCTGTCCCTATCAGGGTGTATGTAACTCTTAATAAATATAGTCAATCAATCAATCAATACAATGAATTTCTAACTACAGAACTGTAACATTAATCCATACTTAACCTAGCTTATATTAATCGTAAATAGTGTTATGGACTTAATTATATGTAGAATTGACTTATTCAAGTGTAGGCCTATTATATTTTTATATTTGGAATAAATTATAATTATTATTTAAGCCAAATGAACTCACTGACAAGTCAGGAGTCATAACGTTAGAACCAAAACCTTCGCTGTGCACTAAAGTCAATAGATAATATTTCGGTTCTGTCATGACTGTTCATGCTTACCATATAGTCGAGAACTTTATATCAATATTTAAATAATATGTAATGACATTGTCTATGGTTGTATTATATTGAAATAGTAATAGGTATCTATTATAATAGGATATATAGTATTAAGGCGAATACACTGAATGCCGAATGATCGCTATACTGGGACTTAACACTGTTGCCAGATACGCTTTAACTCTTACTATCGTAAAACATAATGGGATATATTTATTTGCATAATTTAAAGTACCGAGGGCATTATTATAAGAATTTCCTATTTCTTTGCAGTTATATTTTCATGACTTAGTGCTACAATGTTGGCTGTCCAGGGTTATATGCATGGTTGAAGTTAGTCTTGTGACTTGGTAATAGTCATCCTAGGGTAAACTCGAGCTGTGATTGGTCCTAATTTACCCTATGGCACCTACTAGTCTCGACTTGGTAAATATGCCTCCCGTACCAATGTAAGTCAATATATTTAATAGCAGGAAATGAACTCTGAAATTATACACCCGCTGCACATACTTATCTTTAGTAACTTCCATTTAGTAAATTATTAGCATTCCGTGTGCATATAATTAGACATTAGTTGAGCGGCTAGAGAGACAACGTGCTTTTTCATATCAATGAGGCGGGCTGACGACGCTAAACTCAATTCTGTAACTTTATAAATTAAACACAAAATTTTACCATTTCCATTTTATAAGTCCAATATATCTGACTCACCTTGTTTGTAGAAGAAGTTTGATTCAATTTAAGAAGTCACGTAAAAATATAAATCCATAAACATTATTCGTACGTGTTCATAGTGTCTCCCATGCTCTCTTGTTGAGCATGCACGCATTAAAAGCACTTAATTAGACTATAATTAAATGTACTTTTTTCTGAACTTGTTGTTGTTGTTGTTGTTGTTCCTTAAGCTACCTGGCCGAACAGCCCCGAGTCCCTGAGGAAGGCCATGGCCACGATCGGGCTTTCCCACAGAGCTCTCATTGAGTGTAGATTGTGTTGTTGGCATAAGTGGTTGTGTGAAATGCAGTCTTCTATAATGTGTTTAACCCTTAATTAGCGGCGAGCAACATAAGTCGAGTTAAATAAAGCTGGACTATGTGGCGGTGCTCGACATAGGTCGAGTGGCAATTTCAGCACGTAATGTTGCTGAGAGAGAGAGACAAGTGGTGGCAGGAGAGTAGCGAGCGTATGACTGCTCCAGACCACCGCGGCGAACCTACTGACACGAATCTCACCTCCCTCCTCCCTCTCTCACTCGCTATATACGGAATTGTATGGGGAAAGTGCCTAATTACATGCTTTTTGCACTCGCGTTGCACGGTTATTGCAAGAAAACTAGCCATCATAAAAGGATCGTTATGGTGTCATTCGAAAGCTCTGTTTATGCCCTTTCAGGGATAGATACTTGTTTTACATTCTGGTTCTTATTTAGGCATGAAAATGATCACGTAAACAGCCCTATTTTGGCTAAAAACACCCCGCTGGGCGGTACATATAAATAAACCGCATAGGCCGCTCTTAAGGTGTTAATGGTATGGGGTGCTGTGTTACATCCCGGGCAGACGTCGACGACGGAGTCATCCAGTCTCTTCTGATAGCTCAGGAGAGCTGGATGGTGTCCGCATCTCAGCCTGGCCAGGTGGACTCTGTCCTCGCGAGGAGGGGAGGATTCGGAAGGATGGATTTCGGGAGGTCGTGCTTGCAGCTGCGTGTTGTCTGTGAGTGAGTGGATGGATCGGCGAGAGATGTAAGTATGGATTTGATTCTGGAAGTTGGTTCGGGGTGGACAGGGAAGGAGAGAGGATAGTAATTGTGTGTTATAACGTGTGCTGGGTGTTGTTTTGATATTTCTTGGTGTCTGTGGGTGTGTTGCCATGTAGTTTAGTGGGTGGTCCTGGTTCGTGGAGGCTGCTGCCAGAAATTGAGTGCCTCTCATGTCCAGATGGTCTTTGACTTTGAGGATTTTGGTTTTTTGATGTAGGTGATCTGTGGGTGCAGTAGCTGTGCAGCCTGTAATGATCTTTAGGGCTTTGTTTTGAATAGTCTGTAAGGTCTTATGCTGGGGTCACACATTCACGTATATCGCTCCCGTATGCTCCCGTCAGGCGTGATCGCCAATTTTGTGTTATGATGGGCGTAGTCCGGCCGTGTACGCCCGTATAGACTACGACTATTGCACTTCCCGACATACGTACCGTAACGGGGCCAGTGTTACGTCAGACGTAATGTAGTCGTATGGAGCTACGTACGTGCTTGCGACTTGTGTAAGCATGTCCCCGTTAGTCCGCCTGGGCTGCCCGATTTGCGGGAACACAGGCGACGCCCATGGCCACGCCTCCACAAGACCTACGTAGCTGAGGCCGTACGTCTTGTGAGTTTGTAGGCATTACGTGGACCGTGTCCGGACAATCGTAGGCACACCCCGTCTGTCCAAACACAGACAAAGACAGTCTTTGTCAACCACGTAGGTCTGGGTTGGAATCTGGGAACTACAAAAGGGCAGGAATGGCCACACCATTCCCATTCCCAGTCCTTCATCGGCACCATGAACAACATCCGGAATTCATCCTGGAGGAGTTCAATTTTGTGAACTCCCTTTATAGAGGAAAGACCATTCATCCTTATAACCTTTAACCCGCTGAGTGCCAGCCAATTTTGACGGTGTGCTTCTGCCAGTGCCAGATTTTTTTTTTTTTTTGGCTAAATCTATCAAATTGGGAGAGAAAGGAAGGATAATGGTAAAAAACACACTCCCCTTGTCCATTTTCGCCAGAAATCAGGTCCCCGATGGATGGTCCCGAAAGTAGCTGAAAAGACACTATAGACTACAGAGACTTTTATGGTATCGGAATGTATGGGTGGGAGGGTGGTTTTCGGGTTGGTTGTGGGAAGGTAGAAAGGTAATTGACTTGTGTTACACATATGAAGCCGATTGGTGAGGTAGTTTCGCCACCACGGATTTTCCTTTTTTTCCTTATCTTCGTACGGATACGCTGGAAGTGGGTGGTGGGAGGCGGTTGGGGGTGTGGTGGGGGGAAGGCAGAAGGGTAAGGGACTTGTCACACAAATATGGAACCGATTGGTGAGGTAGTTTCGCCGCCACAGATTTTCCTTTTTTTCCTTATCTTCGTACGGATAAGCTGGAAGTGGGTGGTTGGAGGTGGTTGGGGGTGTGGTGGGGGGAAGGCAGAAGGGTAAGGGACTTGTCACACAAATATGGAACCGATTGGTGAGGTAGTTTCGCCGCCACAGATTTTCCTTTTTTTCCTTATCTTCGTACAGATATGCTTGAAGTGGGTGGTTGGAGGTGGTTGGGGGTGTGGTGGGGGGAAGGCAGAAGGGTAAGGGACTTGTCACACAAATATGAACCCGATTGGTGCAGTCGTTTCGCCGCCACAGATTTTCATTTTTTTTCCTTCTGACGGGACCGACAGTCAACGAGTGGGTGGGAGGAGGGACTTGGGATTTTTGTGGTCGGTAGCCTAAAGGGTAAGGTACATGTGGTAAAAATATGAAAGGCATAGGTGCAGTCGTTTCGCTGCTACGATTTGTTTTCGGCAGGGTGCAGAGGGTGGCAGGGTTGGCTTGTTGGTTGCTGCTCCGGTGTAGTAAGAGGTGTGACTGCCGACTGGAGTGTCCCCCGCTGGTCCCTCGCTGGTCCCGTTGTCCCCCGTGACCCCACCGTACAACGGTGCCGCGTCTTCCCGCCAACCCGCAGTGCGGCGGTTCTGCCAGATGCGCCCGGACTTACTTTCACTTTCCCGTTTTACGTGAACATTGTACGATTGGCGGGAGAAACTTACGTTTTACCTGTCTAGCTGCTACGTTTTACGGGGCTGCACCCGTAAGACGTAGCAGCTAGCCAGGTAAAACGTATGCTTTCCCGACTTTTGACATACGTGAGCGCGAGCCCCGTATCTGATTCGAAATCCAAAGCATACCGGGCGACCTTGGCCGCACCAACCACCTCCAAGACCAGCGTGGCTACGCCCGCCATGCGTACCAATCCCCACGACTAGACACAATTTCATTTACGTTTTGCGTACAAATCCCTTACGTGTTACGTATTCGGTTGCCAACTACCAATAAACCTTCGTACGGGAGCATACGGGAGCATATACGTGAATGTGTGACCCCAGCATTATGATGTGTTTCAGCTAGGTTAGAAGCCCAGGCTGGGCTTGCATATTCTATCACTGATCTTCTGTATTGTTTATATACTGTGGAGGTGGTTTCTTTGTTGTGTCCAAATTTTGTGTGAGCAAGTGACCTGAGGGCGTTAAGTCTGGGTGTCAGTTTCTTTTTAATATTTGTGGTGTGCTGTTTGAATGTCATATGAGTATCATATGTTACTCCTAGGATTTTGGGTGTGTGTGTATGTGTTAGGGGTGTGTTGTTTATGGTGAGTTGAGGGATGTATTCGTGTTCTCCTGTTCAGCTTGTGGGCAGGGTTGCGGTGGATTTGGCTGGAGCTAGATTAAGTCTGTTTGTAGTGCACCAGCCTTGTAGTGTGTTGAGATAGGGTTGAAGGAGATCTGTTGCTCTGTTTGGGTCATGGTGTGTGCATGTGAGTGTTATGTCATCTGCATAGGAGGCTAAGTTTATTTGGGGATTATTGGGTGTAGTTATATCGTGCATGTACAGATTGAAGAGTGCGGGCGATAGGACGGATCCTTGTCGGACTCCGTTTGGAAAGTTTCTGATTCTAGATCACTGACCGGCAAAAGATACGCGTGCACATCTGCCTGCTAGGAAGTTGGCCAGCCACCTTTTTGTGTTGTTGTGCATGTTTGTGTTGTAGATTTTGTTTGTTAGGTTGTGGCGGGGGATGGCATCGCAGGATTTACTAATGTCGAGTGTGGCTAATAATGATCTGTGTGGTGGTCTAGCTGAGTTGATGCCGTCAAAGTTCTTTGTGTAAGGTCTGTGAAAAGAGTGTTTGTGGAGTGCAGTGGCCTAAAGCCATGCTGTGTTGGAGCTAGGGGTAGGTCGGGTGTAATTAGTTGTAATACTAGGCGTTCCAACTAATTACACCCGACCTACCCATAGCTGAACTTGTATTGATTTGTGTATTTGTGTATAAATAAGTGTTGTTCTATACCTATAATGTAACTTACCTTGTATTTTATCATACTTATATATAACATTCTTAACTTCTTCCTGTTAGTATATATATATATATATATATATATATATAGTGGGGCAACTTAGCATAACAATTGTGCATTTTGTGAGGAAAGCACCAAATTTGGCACACTACCAGACTATCCTATTATAACCAGATTTGGATATTGGGCCATCTCAAATTAAGTCCCTGATGACTGTGGCAGCCCCCTTTCAATTACTTTCCATAAGAGTTCTCAAGTACTTATATTTGCCCCAAACTGTATACCATGGTAGAGATGTCAAACTAGTCTCAAATGACTCGGTTGGACATGGGTAACAACATATATTCAGACAATATTTTGCTAATAATGACCGTTTGACTTGTACTGGTCCCTGTAGCTCAACAAATTAGTGGCAATTGGCAACATTACTTACCAATTTGTGGCATGATGATAAACTATAGCATACTGTACTAATCAAACGGTCAACATTATCTAAACAATGTCTGAATATATGTTGTTACCCATGCCCAGACGAGTCACTTGAGACTAGTTTGACATACGATGTATGTATCGTTGTTGATAAACAATTACGTTGGATGGGTAAAGTGTTTGAAAAAAATGGGGGGTAAGTATATTTCTTTGTTACATAATTATTATGATTGGGAGAATCAATATAACATTGATATTAATACATTTATGACTTAGTGTGACGACACAATCACGTTGATCTATTGCTAGATTGAAATAAAATAAGAATTACCTCTTTCCAAGTCAAATTACGATATTCATAATCCATATTCTTACGTTTTTCTATGATGATGATGATGATGCAGTTTTCAACGCCATGTACTCCTTTGATTAACAGAGCTAGCGCCCTTGTTATAGCCCCATTCACACATACAAGAATCGGACGCCGAGTGTTGGCGAGTGTCTACTTGCCAACACTCGGCAAAATTTGATGGCGAATAGCTTTTTCTTTTTTTACGCGAAAGCAGGAGAATAGTAGCGAGTTGTTACACATGTGTTACGAGTGCACTCATTGAAACTCGGCGTGACCTACGAATTGTCGACAAATGTTGAAAAATTGTAATATAACGATCACAATTTGGGCCCGAGCACTCCCGAGTCTCCCCAAGTGTTGGCGAGTACACTACGTTTAGATGCGAATAGTTATGAGTGTCTGCGAGTGTGCACTCGACTGCGTTGAGAAAAGCTGAGATAAGTCCCGAAAAAAGGGTTATTGTTTGGAAGGGGCCCTGCATGGAGAGAACGGTTGAAGTATTACATCTACATCGAAAAGGAACTGAATGGTGCCATGTTTCTCTAAACCCCGAGCCACAGCAGTTGTGGGCAGAGCGTGGTAGTAACAACTCCAGGCAGTAGCAGCAGGATACTTTGTGTCCGCTATTATTCAATTGAAAAGATATAAGAGACAGATCACTTTTTCATTAAAACTGAGGCTATATTAACCCAAGGGCTACGACACTCGTTTTGGAAGATTTTACTGGGCGAATACGACGCTCATTCCGGTAGATAGCAGTGAAATGGAAGCAATATGTGATTAAGTGGTATGTCTCCTTACCACCACCTCCTATCCTCTCCTTACATGTGTCTTACCCCCCCCCCCCCTTTTTCTCCTCCACCCCTTTCTCCCTCCACTTCCCCCTTCATCATTTATCCAATTTGTTCCCTCCCCCACTCCCTATAAATCCTATCTCCTGCCTCAAATATGTATAGTCACCCTCCTGTACACTCCCCCTACTCCTCTCCTCCCTCATGCAGGTACGAGACCGGCCCAGACCATCCAGTATCTCTCGAGATGTCCGAGAGGTTGGACCTATATGTCGTACTCCCTCCCACCACTTCCATCACAAATATACGGTTTCACACTGGGTATTCCTCTTTACACTAATTTTCTGGTTCTTTAATGTTCACAATCATGTTCATTATACAAGTAAAATAAGCGCATATGGTGCAATAATATTGTTTTATATGGTAATATAACTAATTTTGTCAGACGCTAAATCTTCCGCACTGGCGGGCGTTTAAAAAATATGTTTGTCGCAGCTGCCGAATTTACCTCATCTATGGTTAATTTAGATAAGTGGACTGTATATTATTGATATTAAAGAAACATTAACCATATAGAATATATTTACCCTTAGATGAACTCAGCTGGTGATTGGAGGATGGCGGAAAATAGGCTAGATAACTAGAAGTGGTTAGTATAGTAAACAAAGTATGAAAAGAGGCTACAATAGGCTAGATATTTACGTTAAGTTGTGCTAAGTAACAAAGATGATGATGTAGTGACTATGGAGTATGAGATGAAAAGTGGAGCGAAAACACCTGGTGAAATAACTAGGAGAAAGAAGGCTTAGCGTGTGTAGCTGGGACGGAGGTTGGTTGGAGAGTGAGTGAGCGCGTTATGTTTGTCTCTGTCGTGACATACCGCGCACGCGCATAACATATGGAAAATGTATCCCATCTTCTTTACAATGAGATACTTATGAACAATCTTAAATAATACAAATATATATATATATATATGGGAATTATAATCCTACAATACTTTCCCATATACAACTATAGAATAATATATTCTACCCAATCATGGAACGTTCGACCAAGGTTTTGGAAGCGTTCAACTTAAGACTACGGAACGATACATCAACCCAGATTACGTAACATCGAGACAGTTCACACTAGTTTGAGTACACTAAGTATGGACATATTCCCACCAACAGAAAATATAAAAAATTTACATGATTAGATTTGCCCGGAGGCAATCTTATCCCGCCAAACTTGGGAGGATATCTGGGCTGCCTGTCGACGTGGGCGTCCGCCGGACACGTCAACAGGCTGCGCCGAAGTAGAAGCCAGAGAGGGGACTTCAATGGATAACTGATCCGAGGGAGTGTCCTTGCGATCGAGGTCACCCTCAAGAGGATATAGTCGGACTGTTGGCCGTGTGATTACTCCAGTCCTGGTGCGAACCATTGCTACCCGAACCTCACCATCACGACCTAGTAACAACTCCTCTATCCGACCCAATTTCCAAAATGCGCACGGGCCCTCCTCATGGTTGGTTACCACGTCCCCTGCCCTAGGCCAATGACCTTTTAATGGTGTTAGTTTATTCCTTTGCGCTTCCCTTAAAGTCACCAGATATTCTGTTGACCAGCGATACCAAATATCTCGCGATAATTTACGAATATATTTGTAGCGGGCCGATATCACGTCCTTACTTATGTAGTCTGGATCTTCCATAGTATCCTCATCATGCTCTTCAGGAAGATCCCTCAGTCTGTATCCACGTACCAGTACTGAGGGTGTGATTGGGGTAAGGTCTTCCAAATCACCAGAAGCATAGTATAGAGGGCGATCATTTACGGTGGCTTAAATCTCCAAGAGTATGGTGTTGAGTTCCTCAATCGAGATGAGAGCTCTACCCAACACCTTCTTCAGACCCGCCTTCACGATGCCTATGGCTCTCTCCCATATGGCGCCAAACCAAGGCACTCTGGCGGGAATGAATCGCCATTCGCATTTTACATCCGCTAGTCAGGTCTGAATCTTAGGATTGTTGCTCACTTCTTTGAGATAATTATGTAGATGCCCCTATGAAAGTCTTTGCATTGTCACTCAGCATGATACGCGGATATCCCTGTCGACTGCAGAATCTTCGGAAGGCATGTAGGAAGCTATCACAAGTGAGGTTGGTGACCAGTTACAGGTGAATTGACCTGGTAACAGCACAGGTGAAAAGTATCATATACACCTTAAGATTGGGTGAATCTTTCACAGGGATTGCTCCACTGTAGTCAACCCCGGTAACTTTGTAAGGGTCACCTGGGGTGGTTCGCAGGTTTGGTAAGGGAGGAATTCCGACGGGATCATAATGTGTTCCCTGTACTCTTCTACACTTTAAGCATTTGCGAAGGACTTTCTTGACCACCTGCCTGATTCTAGGCACCCACCATCGTTGTCTTACATAGGTGACTATATGACCAACCCCATAATAACAACAGAGTCGGTGACACCTATCGATGATAAGATGGGTGAGGGGATGATTGGGGCGCAGTAGTATTGGATATTTACTTGCCTCAGAGAGGGCTGCCAATCGTAATCTGCCTCCGCAATGTATCAAGTCCCCCTTCAAGTGTAAGCCCAACTGGTTGATCAGGTTATTCCTAGACTTTGTTCCCTTAACCAGTAATTTATATTCCTGCGTATATATTTCTTGTTGACAGAGCTTATGTAATAATTTATCTGCAATTCTGATCTCCTTCACATTGAGGTAAGCACTACCTGTGGGCGGTGTGCCTTTAATTTTTGCTTTTACATTTTCTACAAATCGTAACACCCATGCTGTAACACGTTGTAACTTCTCATAGCTGCTGAATCTATCCCAGTCCCATAACCGTGTGTCTTCGTCAGGCACCGAGTCAATTACCGGTGCCACAATAGCAGTGTGTTGCTCGCTCAAATCTATATTCTCTGGCCATTCGTTGGGATCATTAAGCCAGCATGGGCCATTCCACCACAACGCAGAAGATTTGAGAAATATAGCAGAGACTCTACGAGTAATGCAATCACTTGGACTCTCTTTTGTAGACACATACCGGAACTGTGCGGTTGGGAGCAGGGTACGAATTTCGTCGACACGGTTGGTGACGTACACTGGTAGCTTCTTACGGCTATGTAACCAGTAGAGCGTAATTTGGCTGTCACTCCATACAACTGTCTCCGAGATATTTAGCAAATTTTTAAAGTTTCCTCTACAAAGTGAACGAGTCTAGCAGCCAACAGAACTGCAGTCAGCTCTAATTTTGGGATGGAAAGGGATTTGATCGGGGCGACTTTCACCTTCGCCATTACTAGACGGCTGCCACTTGTGTCAACAAAGTATATAGCGGTGCCGTACGCGACCTTGCTAGTGTCTGAGAAGGCATGAATGGAAACAGGATGGTCCATGACAACTCTCCGAGGAAAATTAAAACCCTTACAGAGACGAAGATCCGAAATAATGTCATCCCACTCCTGTACCAGATCGCCAGTCAAAACCTCATCCCATCCTAATTTTATCCTCCATAATTGCTGAAGGAATAATCTCGATTTCATCGACACCGGTAGAACTATCCCCAAGGGGTCAAAAAGTTTAGCTGTCATACTCAAGCAAATTCCTTTTGTAATCTGCGAATATTGCGCGTACTGAACGCCGAATGAGAGGGTATCTGTGTCAGTTTTCCAAAACAACCCTAGCACTCTAACATGTTCCTGCTGTATAGCCGCCACACCATCCCGTTGCAGTACAGTCCGCAAAACAGAATTATTAGTCGCCTATTCACGCAAATGTAGAAGGGCGTCATTCTTAACACCTTACGAGCGGCCTATGCGGTTTATATATGTGTACCGCACAGCGGGGTGTTTTTAGCCAAAATAGGGCTGTTTACGTGATCATTTTCATGCCTAAATAAGACCCAGAACGTAAAACAAGTACCTATCCCTGAAAGGGCATAAACAGAGCTTTCGAATGACACCATAACGATCCTTGTATGATGGATAGTTTTCTTGCAATAACCGTGCAACGCGAGTGCAAAAAGCAGGTAATTCGGTACTTTCAGTACATAATTGAGTATGTAGCGAGTGAGAGAGGGAGGAGGGAGCTGAGATTTGTGTCAGTAGGTTCGCCGCGGTGGTCTGGAGCAGTCATACGCTCGCTAGTCTCCTGCCACCACTTGTCTCTCTCTCTCAGCCACATTACGTGCTGAAATTGCCACTCGAGTTATGTCGAGCGCCGCCACATAGTCCAGCTTTATTTAACTCGACTTATGTTGCTCGCCGCTAAATAAGGGTTAATCTCCCGGACTACAGCGTAGGTATCAACCAGGAAATCTTCTTAATTTCCTGTACCCAGTAAATTGTCTATGTACAACCCTGACCGAATCTGATGAATAATCTGCGGATCTGCACTGACATAAGACAAATGTTTCAAAATGGTGGCGTTTAAAAGGAATTGGGAACAAGTCGCTCCAAATAAAACTGCCCGGAACCGGTAACAAATTAGGGGGGAATCCAGTTGCCTCGGATACTTGGGCCACATAAATCGCGTATAGTCCTGGTCGTCTTCATGGAGTCTTAACATTAGAAATACCTTCTCAATATCAGACACCCAGGCATACTTACCGAGTCGAAACCGAAGCAAAACCTGCGCCAAATCTGGCACCAGTGAGGGTCCAGTGTACAGGCAGTCATTAAGACTAGGATGACGTTCACTCATCTTGGTGGAATAGTCGAAGACAATACGCACTGGCGTAGTTTTGCTCTCCTTGATTACACCATGATGAGCCAAGTAATGCCCAGTATCTGATGTATCAAAAGGCACCTCTTCTATAAAACCCCGGGACACCTGTTCCTTTATGACTTTTGAGTATTCCTCGCAAAAGTCAGGCTCCTTGAGGAATCTTTTCTGAAGTCCCTGAAGACGGCCTATGGCCAAACCTTTGTTAGATGGCAGCTGATCCTTGGAATTGTTCCAGGGCAGTCTCACTTTATACTGTTGGCTGTCGGGATCGTAGGTAACGGTATCCTCATACGACGATAGTGCTTGATGCTCAACCAGTGAGTATTCCTTAGGGGTTATCCCGATATGATCTAATTCCCACAAAACATTTAAGTCATTTTTGCATGGTGGAATATTACCAGTGGACATGTATTCGTCCATTGGTGTTACTGCTACTTTCAATACAGTAATTACTTCTGTGCTGGATCTTGTAGGCTGATGGCGTACCCGTACTTGGTAGGAATCAGAATTAGACTACCTGACCTTTTATACCCAGGTCGCACTATATCGTAGTAGTGATCCGCACCGATGAGCAGCTCCAGCTGATCTGTGTCCGTCGCGTGAGGATCGGCTAATTTTATGCCTTTACTTTGTAAACTAACCAGTTTAGACTTTAGGTTAAGTTCACCTTTATGTTCTGGCAATTCATCAACCACTATTGCATCTAGATGATGAAATTTACCTCTGTGTTTGTATTGCAGTGCCACAACATTATATTCCCTAGAGGCCTGTTTCCCGGTAAATCCATGAAGACATAACTCCTCAGTTCCTTTAGAAATGTAGGAAAGGGAGGATAGAACAGAAGACTTCACAAAGGTCCTCTGAGAACATTGGTCAAGTAGCGATCTGATTTTAACACAATTATTATCCTTACCCTTTACCGGCAGCTGTACGGTGGGCAAGATTACTGTATTTTTACCTGTGGCAACGGACATTGTAGTTGAAGTAGCAGCAGTATGCTCTCTCTTGGTGTTATCCTCCGCTGGTCTACTTTCTTTCCCTTGTTTTTGTGTACACAGGGAATGAAAGTGTTTGCCCTTACAAAACTTGCAGCTTCTTATGTTAGGATTAGTACAACCCGAATGGCCATGGTCTTTTGACAAGCACCCAGTGCAGAGACGTAGTTGACGGGCTCTTTTTACTTCATACACTTGTACCATAAATGATTGGTGCCACTGCACAGAACAGAGTTGAATTTCCTGTACTCACTTTGGGCGGTAAATGTTGCCGTAGCCATGGGTGTACCCCCTACTCTATCTTGACCCGCCATATTGTACACTTCAGCCTGGAAGCAATGGGTGAATTTCTTATAATCCAGGCTAGAGTCTCCCATTTCCCGTTTTATGGTTTCTTTTAGTGGTGATGGTAACTTATTGACAATAGTCACCACACAAAATTCCTCCAGACAAATACCATGGCTAATGATTGACCTCATCACACTCTCTGAATTGGCATAGAAGTCCTTCAGGTCATCTGTTTGGTGTTTGGGTGACACTAATTGATTGAATTTGGTAACATAAGCTGCCTTGATTCGATCTGGAGGCCCATATGTCTCTTGCAGGAGCTCAATTGCTGGGGCATAGCTTGCACTTTCGATAATGAATCCTTCGACATCACCCTGAAGCTGACCCTTTAGATAGGTGAAGCGTTGTATGTCTGTGAGGTCGGGATTGTCATGGATGGTACACTTGAACATCTCCCAAAATCCCGACCACATGGTGGCATCACCTTCAAAGTTTGGAAGAGTAAGATGTGGTAATTTGACTGCGGATTTCTTTGGCTCTTTCTTGACCTCCTTCTTGACCTCTGTAATCAAGATCCCCTTCAGTGTGGCAACGATTACTTGTATGCCCTCCATATATAAGGTATCCTCTCTTATCACCTCGATATACTCGGCGTCCTTGTAAGTGTCGGCCAGGTCCTCCTGTGTGACCTCATACTTGTCAAGTTGCTTTTGAATACTGAGCAACCTGGCCTCCACCTCTACTCTAGACGCCGAATCAAGGAATTCGTCAATATCAGAGGTCAAGACCGTCAAAGAGCCCTTAAGCCCAGCCCGACGCTTTTGTACACTTTTAGCCATGATTATACGGGAAGGAAATCTATTGACGTTAAATCAAACTATCAATGCCAGACCGAATAAGTTGCGGACAACAATACAGTACTCCGAGAAATCAAATTAAATCGCGAGCCGAAAATAAAACACCCTCACGAAATGCGGAATAAGAATTGTGCGCAATGTAGACTAGCAATCTGGAGCTTTTCAATTTAACTCCTTTCATAATAGTTATGAAATTATAGAATCATTACACCATAAGATAAGAAAAGCCGGGAGGGAAATTTAGTACAATACAGTATCCTATAGGCCAAAAATCTCTAGATGTAAAAAAAGAGGTACCGTTTAAAGTTATAATAAATTCAAGAATTTTAAGAGAGAGAGAGCCTATAGGGTAATTTAAACAGGCTAAACTCAATGGGTACCGCTAATTTTTTATTATGAAATTTAATAAATGTGAAAATTGTACAAAGGAAAAGTTCATCTCAAGAAGTCACAAGGAAAAAAGTTTTGAGTTGGATTAACACACACTCAGCCTATCAGCTATCATATACCCTGCCTCCAGGGCACACGACGAGAGAAGATTTTAGAAAGACATGTGAATCAATAAAGAAGTTATTGGACAGTATAAATTTGATATAGAATGAATAACCTTAACTTTTGTATTTATTATACAGTACAGTATGGATGATTTTAATCTTAATGCCAATTAATTGTTATATAATTTGGGCCTAAAGGGTTTACTATCAAAATATAATTAATATACTGTACCGATTTGAAGGATTATTAATCTAGGCTATACTGATTTTGTTGATCAACTCTAACGTCATGGTGGGCAAACATCTCGTCGTATGACCTGGCGACAATGGCATATTCGTCTTGCCTAAAGCACCGACGACAGGTGGCCAGGATCTCCGAATAGAGACGCTTTGATGCCTCGTGCGTGAGGTGTACCCCGTCGGGACTGAAGTCAGCCTCAGAGGTATTCATTGACTGATAGCGCTCCCGGGTGAATGGGATATGGCGCTTTAGCCATTGGTTAACCGCATTTCTAATGCGGTTAAACTCGTCCGTAGAGACCCCTCGTGGAGCCTGCCGCTTCTCTACCCCAATCACCCGGACTTCTCCCCCCGAGAGCCGCACCACCTCCTGAGCTAGGACCTCGATCCCCTCCGCAATCCCTCTTGGACTGACCCCGCTCCTTATCTCATTTCCTCCTATCACCAAGAAGGTCAAGTCGGGCTTCAGCTCTAAAAACTGACCCCCGGCTTCTGTTGATCTCAAGGTGCTGACGCGGGCACCTGGGGCGGCCAGAGGAGTCACGAAAAAGAAAGGCCTGTGGACGGCTTGGTCCACGTACAAATCCCTGACGTAGGAGTGGCCCAAAATCGCCACCTTCCTAATCGGGCCTGGGTACGCAGGCCTATCAACCACCGCAGGATAATCTTCCCCTACCGCACCACCCGCGGTACCATGACGCCAAAAGCCCTGGGCCATGAGGGACAGACGAAATATGGCACAACAAAAATGAACCACCTAGGCTAGGCCACCACCAACCACAAAAAAGGGGGGGGGGGGGCAAACCAGTGAAAGGTTTAAGGACCAATTATATGGTTAATTTAGATAAGTGGACTGTATATTATTGATATTAAAGGAACATTAACCATATAGAATATATTTACCCTTAGATGAACTCAGCTGGTGATTGGAGGATGGCGGAAAATAGGCTAGATAACTAGAAGTGGTTAGTATAGTAAACAAAGTATGAAAAGAGGCTACAATAGGCTAGGATAGGATAGATATTTACGTTAAGTTGTGCTAAGTAACAGAGATGATGATGTAGTGACTATGGAGATGAGATGAAAAGTGAAGCGAAAACACCTGGTGAAATAACTAGGAGAAAGAAGGCTTAGCGTGTGTAGCTGGGACGGAGGTTGGTTGGAGAGTGAGCAAGCGCGTTATGTTTGTCTCTGTCGTGACATACCGCGCACGCACATAACATATGGAAAATGTATCCCATCTTCTTTACAATGAGATACTTATGAACAATATTAAATAATACAAATATATATATATATATATATATATATATATGGGAATTATAATCCTACAATAATTTTCCATATACAACTATAGAATAATATATTCTACCCAATCATGGAAAGTTCGACCAAGGTTTTGGAAGCGTTCAACTTAAGACTACGGAACGATACATCAACCCAGATTACGTAACATCGAGACTGTTCATACTAGTTTGAGTACACTAAGTATGGACATCATCTTTTATAGAAAAAAAATTCAGACAATCATTATAAAGGCAACAACCAATGCCTGTTGCATCATAAGATGTATTAATATTGTATGATATTGTATGTTGTTGTATTTATACTGATTATGTCTACCTGTGTAAATCTCTTTTGTATAATACACAGTGTTTCGTGTTCATTCATGTTTCTTTTAGCTTCCTAGTTAAAGACCCCACAATGTGTCCTAGGTTCGAATCCTTGGAGTGCCACATGTATTTGTTGATTTCATTAATTTAGTTTAGAAGTAAAGTTGGTTGGTGAAAAATATGACTTAATAATATTGGCATTTCAATTATGTTATATCACATATGGAAAAAAATAGTTTGAGAGAGAGAAAGAGTGTGAGTGTGTGTGTGGGGCTGCGTGAGAGAGAGATGCAAGTTATAACAAGTTAGATTAAGAAAGTTGAATCTGAATTGAAACTAGGTAAAGTTGAAGGAACGTCACGGAGGCCAGAGAGCAGATGGAGGTAGAGTAATAGCAGAAGAAATGATTGCGTTTTATATTAACCTAATTAGTTTAATGAAAACATTTCAGCCTTTCAAACAACTTAGTTTTATCAGATAAGTTTGAAAGTTTCAGTGTATGATTCTCTCCATTTTTTAATCAACTAAACTCCATTTTATTAGTCTACTGATGGTCCCATTTCCATTCAACCTCTCAATCATATTATACAAATCATACTTCAGAATGATTTGTGTAATGAATAGAGAACCTCTCAATTTGATGGAGTTGATTAAGTAATTTACATCCCTTTGATTTCAGAGGCAGTTCCTAACTATAGTCAAATATATTATATTAAGTTGCAAAATTAACAGTAAATAACATAATAAACGATTCACAACATGACTTTGAAAGTCTATTTCAAACTCATGTTTTGAATACCAAACAAATCTACTTATTATTCTACAATTTCTTAATTATGTATGCCCGAAGCAAAACTGCCGATTTTACTCATGCTAAATATAGAAAAGCGTCCGAGAACAAACCGGAAATGCCCAAGGAATCGAGAGGAAATACTGCAGAGGGTTGGAAAATTACGAACTGATAAAAAAGGAGAGTTCTGAATACAACAGTAGAGGATCTGACTATTAGGCAAAATGATGTCAGTAACATGTTCTATGGCTGGGCGACGGGCTCTATTTTGTTCTTATAATACATCAATTATATTTATGTAAATATCCCTCAAACAATCTCTGGCATTGACAAAATAAATAATATCATTGATAAATGCTAGGTATAGGTACTTCTTATGGGAAGCAAGGATGAATATTTAATAGTGGCCCCTTCATCATTGACGATGTTGCCTATTAGTATAATAGTCTCCATTCAACACCCGCGTCAGCCGTTTGAACCAACCGCGCGGGGAAGAAAAAGAGTCATCTTCATAAGTGCAACGCTACTTCTCTTATGGTGTCGTCATAGATCGGGTACCCACTACGAAAAAACTTTCGTAAAAAATAAGATAGTAAAAAAGGAAAAAAATTAACACTTAAATACTGTTATCAACAAGCTTCCCACATTCGGTGGATTCTCTTGTGTTGTGGCTTCTTACCGCCTCTCGCCAAGTGCACAATTCGTCCTTCTGTTCCCCGCGGGCCTACTGTCAACACTTGTGCCCCCAAGCTCCGGCTTCATTCGACGTTCGCTCCCCTCTAGTGAGTCTTTACTCATTTGTATATATCTGGGGGATAGTGAGCAAGGTTTAGATTAGCTAGCACGGGTTGTGTTATTGTTGGCCCGCAGGAAGTGTTAAATTAGGGTACTTTCAGGCACTTACTTGTTGTGTTCATGTTTGTCACCACATGTGTGGTGTTACTTGTTGCAATGCGCTTTAGTTTTAGCTTTTCATTCATCGCTAGCTGTTCCTTAGTCCAGCTTTGGGTCGTGGGACCTTGTCTTTGTTTTTCCGCAGTCGCGCTAGGTTAAGATTGTCACACGTGGCTGTGGGATCTTCTGGCGTCCTAGCCTGCTGGGAGGCCCCATTCGGGGGCTATCTCTGCGCCTTTTGCTCAATTTTCATTGCGCTTTCTTTTTCTTTTAACGAGTTTGTTCTCGTGTTAAGCCTTTAGGTTATCTATTGTGGAGGGGTAGCTTTATTTTTCTCTGTTTGTGAATTAATTTGTGTCCCCTTTTCTGGGCCTCCCTGTTGGTTAGTGTTGCCACTTTCCGTGAGTCCTGGGAGACGTCCTGATGTCAGGGTTTGTTTGAGAGTTAGGGTTGGTTTTTTCACTCGTTGTTGTGCTTTTCACCGTGTGTTCTCCCCTCTTTACCCGCCGGCCTCTGTTCTGCGGCCTTTGGTCCGTTCCACCGTGCCGGCGCATGCTTGGGTTCCTCTCTTTTTGTCCCCCCTGTTGTTGTGGTCTCTAGGGTAGTATGCCACTAGCCCTCCGTCCGGCGACCTCGCAGGTCCGGCGGAATGAGATGCTTTTCTTATTAAACTAATGATTTTGGCATGCTGGCCGGCCCATTGTTACGTTTACCCCGTCATTTTCGGCGGCTTAGTGCATAAACGTCCTGGCGGCGGGTGGCGATTGTTTCTAATAGCCCTCCGATACCCGCCGTTAGTTGGCCTAACCAACTGACATGTCATAAGCTGGCACTCCGACATTGTTGCGTTTACTCCGTGTTGTGGTGGAAATCTGTCACGACTGCCCAAAGTCGCCCTTCGCTTGACATACCTACACCAAACGTGATTAATCAGGGCTTTTCATTTATTTGTTCTCACAGTTACAGGATGTATTACCTCCTTCAGGACTGTCAAGCCCTCCTGGAATAATAACGAGTTCTTATTTAATAACGGTAATTTATGTGTTATCAACTTTTAACATGTTTCAATTATGATAATTTAATTACAGCAAAATACTACCATTAAATAAATAAACTTACGTGGGATTTTTTGATAGTTTGCAACGTAAAGCCAACACTAAATAATAAATCTGTCTTACCTACTGGCCAGGGTATTCGAGAAGTTATTTTTAGGTAGCGACCACGGGGTATTATACTAGACCATATGTTAACATAGAAGTAAGAAATCGTTGGTCGAATAAATAAACTTATAATATAGTCAAGTATTTTATAAGATATTTCACCCCTTTATTATTGTGGTTAATAGTAATTCTTATGGTTATCCCGATAATCTTTATATGAATGTCAGTAAATATTCACGAAGATATTCTAAGCTAATGGACGGGAGTATGTGAGCACTACGCGGACGTTTAACCAAGATTGCCGTTCTATGAGCAGTTCTAATCTGATTTCAAAAATCGCGGAAGAATACTTTCCGTGAAACTGTGGCGAGAATAATAAAGTAGTTCCGCGAATATATTCCTCAAATGCAAATTTTTATTACTACTTCTCTCATGTACAGTTTTATAATATACTAAACCTAATAATGCTTATTAACTATAAACGATATAGTTATTATCCAATATTTACAAATAATGAACAATCGTATCTACAAGCTAAAGATTCCCACAACCATATTATAAACAAACCTGCTTCGTTGGCATAATGAAGCAAACTACTTGTAGTTCGAGTCGAACTATATTGGCTGTGGAAAATATTTTCCACACGTGTTGCCGACGGCTCAGTGTGTAAACATACCGGCGGCTGCTAGCGATTGTTGTTAATAGCATGCAAATGTCCGCCGCCGTTTGGCCTACTCAGCTATGACCCAAGTCATAGTATGGCCCTCTGCAGTGAAAACCTCTTCTCATTATTGAAAAGGGGCATGAGAAGATGCTTTTCCACGACCTCTTAGGGGTAGGAATAATGGGGAAGGCTGTTGCCTACTGTTTTTCCTGCTCCAGGAGTATAGGATGGTTGAGGCCCTCTCTGTATATCCTTATGAGCATTGATTCCTGGAAATTTTATCTTTCCAGGCCCCCCTGCTATTGCGACGTTCCCGCCGGGTAGGGGAGACTCTGTAATCATGCCTTTGTTCACAATCTGCTCAACTCCGACATGCCTCCTTGTTCCGGTACCAGCGCATAGACTGTGTATCCGTTGTGTAAAATGCTTAGACAAATCCTCTCTCATGCGGACATCTCGCACCTGTACAGTCTGTTCAGACCTTTTTGAGGAGTGGCTGCCTGGCAAAGATACATCTTGTCTGCTCTCTCTCATTGACATTAAATCCAAGTTTACGGCATATGCTTCTCGAGTAGCTAACTTAGAACTGTTCTGCGATAATCCTGAATTGCTAAGGGTGGTCAAGTTATATTCATTTGATGAGAACCTAGCTCCCCAGTCACAGAACCCCCCCCAAGACCTTTGCTGACCCTTGAGTCTCCCAATTCCTCCATGACGTCGGCACAGAGCTCCTCTCCCCGATCCAAGAGGAGTCGCTCAGAGTCACCGGAATGTCTTGGACCTGTCCACCCGGATCCATCGACGGGCCGCCTGCGCAGAACGGCCAGCTCGGAGTTTCTACCGGACAAAATCCTCAAACTTTCTAGCCCACAAAGGAGTGTTAGGATAACTAGAGATATCCCTGCTTTCTCACAGCCGGATCTTAATGTGGCACAGCCGGTGGCCCCGACGTCCGCCTTGAGAACGCCGGGGTTTTTCCCCGGCCTCCTCGGGGCGGACGCCGGCCACTTCCAAGCGGCCACTAGAGTAAGGAAATCTGTACAAGTCAGGCTCCAAGGTTCCAAACTAGTATTAACTAACAGACACGTCCCTAGTGGCAGTAGGGCTTATAATCCTTCTCAGTCTCCTTGTTCCTCTATATCAGACGTGGTTACGACCACTAGGTCTTACGCGGCAGACCAGCTACCATCAAAGGTACAACCAAGGTTGGCTTCTGTCCCCAGTGACACAGGGTTTCAGCCTCAGGAGGTCTCTTATGAACCACCAACGCCACACTACCAGGAGTAGCCGGCCAATAGTTCGAGTCGACCATCCCTACCTAGTAGCAGTCAGGCACTAGATCCCAGTCAGAGTGCACATGAAGCAGGCCTAGTGGTAGTAGACCAACAAGCTAGGCCCCCGAAACATCCTAAACCCCCTTGTTTTACGACTGAACAACTTATTGATTTGTTACAAAAAGTGATCCGCCAATGTGCTATAAAACGCAGCCAAACCTCCACTCCGGCACCGGGACCACCACCAGGTTTACCTATGCCCCACCCTACTCATGTCATTGAAGGTGTCCCCCATACGTCTACCACCTCCGCCGCGACAGAGACTGAATGAGTGATCATCCGCCCGTTGACTATGGGACCTACGCCGGTTATTCCGGTGATCCCTCTCATGACAGTAAAGGAAGTTTGGCCTCAGACCTTAGGTGCTACCCCAGGTTCGTTGCCGGAACAAGTAGTTGTCCGCCCCTTGTCCCCGGCTAAAGTTCCTATGTTAATGGACCCAGAGTTCACAAGTGTTCCGCCGCCCTCTAACGTAACTCCCCCCTCCGCCGGTCGACCCACACAGGGCTTGCCGGCGGATGATTTGTTACTTGCCTCTACCTCCTATAGGTCCCCCTTGGATAGGATGAACACTAGTTTAGTTTCTCTGGCTGGGGGTCAACGACGTGATCATTCTCTTCGTTCAGATGACACTCAACCATATATGTCCCCTTCTACGGCTCGTAACCGACCTTCCAGTAGTCCGCCGGGTCCTACCTTTCCCCCAACCCATCAGTCCTCTGCTATGCCCCCGTCATTTTTGCCGCACTTGCTTAAACAATCCCAAGTACCAAAAGCACCAGGAAAGCTCTGGCTTCCGGTGACAGCTTTGTCGAAAGGGGAGGGGCATAGGTCGACACAAGGGGAGGTCCAAGTGCCAGTGGAGTGGACAATAGAAGTTAACCGACGTCAAGTCTTTAGGGCAAAGAATGAACAAGGTAGAATGTTACCTGTCCCTATCCACGCTAGACCTGACCCTTCTAATTATCGGTATTTTGTTTATAATCCTGGCCAACTGACTCCTTTTGCGCCGGATGCCCCTGTCCAGGACCCTCCTTACCCAGACACCCCTATTTGCCCAGATTGTCATGAACGTTGCGGCATTAATGGATGCCATTCCCTTTATCAGTGGAGGGAGCCTTCTCTCAAGTTTCACAGATGTGGTCCCCACTAAGACCAGAGGGAGTTGAATCTGGGTGAGGTGGGCCATGGCCCATGGGTAACGTGGGATCAGGAACTTCAGCAATTTGCGATAGATATTACATCTAATCCCTTGTCACCAGTTCCCCCTCCCCCCATTACCTAGTTTGACTGGCTGAAACAACAACTGGGTGGAGTTCCTCTACCTATTTTCGATTTTCTCATAGCCCCTCAATTAGAAGCAGAGGATTTTCCCCTGCCCTTCATTGCTCCAGATCCCATTGAACTCCAACAGGAATTTCTGGTAAGAGATAATGCCCATCGAAAGTTCATTAGTTTCCTTTTAACTAGGGATACTGCCCTGGCTATTGCTAAACCCATGCCAGACCCCCCGTGGCGGAAGGAGGAATTAGTCAAGGCTTTTCAACAATATCTCCTCCCTTCCCCGGCGTGACACAATCACAGAAATCCGAGCAGTCTTATTTGAGTCAGTCAGGTCACGACTGCTACTCAGACTCGGTATGGCTCAGGGATTACCTAAGAATGTTTAGTATAGAATTTTGTTCTCTCCGGTCTTGACCGCGAGGCCCTTCGATGACCAGACACAGAGAGATGTGAGGGTGATGCTTAACTTTAGTGAAGTGAACCCCCAATAGGTCTCCCCCCAAAAAAAAGAGTGTGCAGCCACCAATTGAGCAGCTGCCGGCGGACGTTTTTCCAACGCCCCAGCCACAAAATTTTAGTGTACTTTTATGACATTGCAGTAGCAGTCTTGGTCTATCCCCCCTACGTCCTCCTCTCTTCCTCAGCTATGCTAGGTGCAATAGGGTTCCGAGGTTGGATTCAGTGTTTTTCCTGAGGGTTGGCAGCGCCACCTTACAAATCTTCTGCTCGAACCGGACTGCGCCGGTACAAGCAAGCGCACGCCGAAAACAGGCCACGGGAAGCTAGGCTCTGCCTCACCTGGCGCTGAGTGAAAGAAGGATGCAACCTTCTGCATGATGGATGGGGTAAAAACACTCGTAGACACGTGATCGACATTCCCGGGGGCATGCGAACATCGCTACCCCGGGTCGGACACGCACAGACAAGGCTTCTCCCTTACACAGGCAATATCTTACAGATATTATAGTTTAACAGCAACGTCCGCCGGCAGGCGGCTCCCCTTATACCTTCGGTATGACATGTTACTAACGATTCAGCGAATATGTGTACTCTAGGTTGGGGGCAGCTACGACTCTGGGTTTTCTACAAACAAAGCCAGGTTGCCTTCCGTTACGCTTGTCGATCCCCTAGGGAGTACCAATTTTAGTTCTCCAGTTTAAGTGCGACACAACACGAACAGGTGGTTTGTTCTTTCCATATAAAATGTTTCTGGATAAGCTTTGAGCAGATCATACCGTGTCTTGTACTTCACGATCTGGGAGGGTTCCCGACGTCAGAAAGGATAATTCATCCCGGTGGGTAAGCTCATCCTCATAAAAGTGTTATAGAGATTTTTTCCCTCTCTGTTATCATCCTCTACTAAATTCGAGTTATGTCCACGTAAAGGATTGATCTATTGAATAGCCCAATTACCCGAGTCAGGAGCAGCTCATGAGCGGGTCCATTCTCTAATGAAATTAACTTTTGGGGGCCGGAACTTGCTTATACACCCCCTTTTTTATTAAGGTAGACTCCTCCTCCCTTTTTTCAACAAATGTTATGTTAAACCAAGGCAGGCGTGGTCGTCCTTTTCTTTTCAAATTGTCTTTTTCAAAATTTATGATGTTAGTTCACCATTCCTTTTTGTTGTTTCTCAAGTTCTCATGGAGCAAGTAGACCACGGAGCCCTGGCTCAACAAGACAGAGTGCCAAGGCGTTCAGCCAATGAGTTTCATACTTTCCGTTTCCCAGTGGGACTCCAGACAAGTTAACTCTGGTAGCAGTCCCCAAGAGGAATAGGACTCTCTCTGATCTTTTAACCTATGTTTTGTCAGTAGCCACCAAACTCCTTCCGAACTTGTCAGCTCCCTCTGCTCTAACCCCTATATTTAGGCCACAATCAATGAAAGTGGGAACCGGAGTCACTTTCAGTTCCTTTCCGGTCCCGTTATTGAGACTGCTTCCCGCCGGCAATTCACCAGGTGGAATTCACACCTTACTTTTTGGCCAGCCTTGCTGAACCTGAGCTATCTCAGACCTCAAAGTGATAGGCGACGGTTTGCGTCGTTTTGCATGTTTACTTGTATAAATCTTACATGCCGGGGGGGGGGGGGGGGGGGGGGGGGGGGACAAGGCCACGGCCAATCAAGGCTACCGCCCAGTGGATTTCAGGCTTCTTGCATGATCCTCTTATAATAGCACTTTACAGCCCCCCCCCCCCCCCCCCCCCCGGCGTACGAACTGGTATAGCCAGCTGATGCTCTAGGTGCTATTAAGTTTACTCAATGTACATACAGTTTTTCCTTACTCAACGCCATTTGGCTAGATTAAGTTGTGGACAGAGAGTGTGCCCCGATTGCAGGATTAACTATAAATATTTATCTCTTTTAGAAATTTGGGATTAAGTTTGTTTCCAACTTCCTTTTCTCGATATAGGGATTAGGGCACTCTCTCTGTTCAAGTGTTTTGTTTACTACTTGTATTCCAGGCGTTCGTCGTTAGTACTGTGATAAGTAACGCCCATTTTGGGCTAAGAAAAGGGGGGTGGGGCGGGATATGTGGATCCCAGTACATAAGAAGAACCCCCCTCTGCAGGATTACAAGGTCATACAGGGCAAGCTACGTGCTGCTTCCGCCGGGCCAAGCCCAAGTATATGTTTACGAGCTAAGACGCTCGAAACATATGTTTAGTTATTAATTAAAATTTATTTAGCCATTGTTTTTTTTTAAAGCTTAAGTAAAGCTTATTTATTTTACACATAATATACATTTTTTACGCTATTTTTAGCCAGTACAAGTTTACCAATTGTATATGTAAAATTAAGGTTTCTATACTAGTTTTCACTAGATAGAAAAGTGATGTTATTGGTCGAAGTGACTCAATGGGTGGACCGAAGGAACACGCTGGGATCAGCCCAGGTTCCTGGTCAAGGTGATTATGGGTTTTGAATTAGCTCTATGTATCGCAAATTACAACCTGTACCTCATGTAAGAGGATTATGTTGTTCGAGCAGGCTTCTCTGAAGCAACGCAATGCTCACACTCTTTACTATTTTATATTTTCTATATTGTATGCACAAAACAATAACATATCTTTTTCTGTTATAAGGATTCTTGACTTAACCTACGGTTATAGAGGTTACGATATTATTACGAATGTCCCCCTCCAGTCTTGGAATTCAGGCAACATCGTCAATGATGATTAAATTATAGGTTTGATTCCCGAAGGGAAGTAGAGAAAACCTAATATTTACTAGGGGCCCCGGAATCATTGACGACGAAGGCCCTCCCAGCCATCCCCTTCCCATTCGCTTGATATTTTGAGTTTTTTTATCTTGATATATCAGTGAAGGACGAATTGTGCGCTTGGTGAGAGGCGGTAAGAAACCACAACACAAGAAAATCCACCGAATGTGGGAAGCTTGTTGATAACAGTATTTAAGTGTTAATTTTTTTCCTCTTTTACTCTCCTATTTTTTACGAAAGTTTTTTCGTAGTGGGTACCCGATCTATGACGACACCATAAGAGAAGTAGTGTTGCACTTATGAAGATGACTCTTTTTCTTCCCCGCGCGGTTGGTTCAAACGGCTGACGCGGGTGTTGAATGGAGACTATTATACTAATAGGCAACATCGTCAATGAATCCGGGGCCCCTACTAAATATTAGGTTTTCTTTACTTCCCTTCGGGAATCAAACCTATAATTTGTAAAATAATATGAATAGTTCCAATTAATACAGAAGTAAATCATCTGGGTGTTGAATCTATCCACAACAATCAACACAAATGATGCGTGGAAGTGATCAAAATCTGATAATGTAGTTGGATTAACTGAGATATATTGAAACAAGTCAATTAGTGTGTCCCTCACTATTCCAGCTCCATGTGATGTAATGTGTGAAATGTCAATAGGATATAGAAAAGATAGAAGGTGTTCTAAATAGGGGTAGCAACATATACCAAAGTTGAAAACCAAACCACAAATGGAAGTAAATATGTTTAGGACTTTAGAAGTCCTCAAGGCAGTATTACTTATCCAAATGAATGAGAGGCCTTAACTGAGCTGGTAGAATTAGATTATAACTGATACAAGAGCGAGCTTCTGAACATATCATTCGATTATTCAATTAACAATGGCCTATTGGTAGATAATCAATTTGGATACAGTACGGTATACAACACGAGAATGCATTCAATTGTTTCCGCAAAATGGAAAAAAAGTCAATTGAAATGTAGAGTGGGTAGTGAATGAGCAGCTTCCACTATCACTCTTTTTCATGGACACTAAAGAGTCCCATCACCAGCACTCCCAGACTCGTTCTGGCCCTCAAGCCTGCCCATCATCCCGCCCATCACCACCACATCAACAAAAATGGCCCCATCACACTATAACTCAACGGTCCACCATAGTACGCCCTCTTTCCCTTCAGTTTAGTCTGTGTTTCTAGTCCATCCTTAATGTGGCACATTTCAATGTTTTATAACTGCGTCAAAGATAGAAATGCATAATTAAATGTTGTTTCTGTAGTATCTATTGTACATTTTTGGTGGATAAATGGCAGCCAATCGTAAACAAAACAGGTTTTAAATCACAAATCTTTCCCTTAACTATTATCGCTGTCCTTTATTACTACTGTATACCTGGTCTAACGCTAGTACTAAAGGATACATGGGTATATGAATGCAAGCACTTTAAATATAAATAATGCAAGATATAAGTGAGTCTTTGTTCAAAAGGTTTTAAAATATAAAATTAATCAATAAGAAATGGGTAAAACCCGAGGTAATACATATATTGTTCGTGATATCGATCAGCCCGAAAACAAGTGACATAAGAATTAATGTGATGTTGTAAGTCAAGATTAAAGAAAGAGCAAAGGTTATTCACAGAAACGTTAATTAACTTCGAATATCGGTGAGTCTTGAATGATTATTTTATGATTTGGTAATTTAATTTAGATGCAAGTTGGGCCTCTGAAAGTAGACAATATGAACTCTATACATTAACCCTGCAAGTGCATGAAGTGGTTTAAACCATGGCCTGCGGGAGACGTTCCCGAACGCAATGGCAATTTACAGCAATTAACAGGCTTCTAAAGCCTCTTAACCCCTTCATTACCGGTGACATCTTTTCATTATATTCTAGCAACTATTAAACAATTTTATGCAGTTTAGAAAGGGCTTCCAGCAATTACCAGGCTTCGAACTATCTCACTTAACCCTTTTTACTACGACAGATCCTTCTTAAGTTTCACAAAACCGTCTAAATATAGCTAGAAGAAAATTATAAAGACGTTGCCGGTACAGAACGGGTTAAAGCCTGTAGAATTGAGTGCGAGGGAGCGGAAGCGCGACAGGCCACACGTCCTTCCCCCAGACAGGCGGCCGCAGCACTGAGGGCTCTGAGTCAGAGTCTCGCGAAATATACAGTGCTGCCAAAGGCAAATGTAGCGCAACATTAGCGATAATTGCTAATTTAAGAGAATGTCTATGGTAGCGCTGCGGGTAAATCCCGCGACCTACGAAGCTCGTTTTGGTGTCATTTTGAAGCAATTTTCTTTTAGTCTTTGGCTGAATACATTTCATATCATTCAGATACTTACCTAATCAATCAGGAGTGCCTGAATGAGCCCTAATATGGCGGAAATATGCCCGCAACTAGAGTGTTAAACTCACCTATCCCTGGTGCGGTAATACCATAAAATATACGACTCGCAAAAGGGGATGAAAAAATACATTAACGTATTATAAATATATTCACTTATCCAAAAGCAGTATATATTCTGTACATAAATTATGCGTGAATGGTGATGTTGTGATCATTAGTAGCAAGGTTGGCCCGCATAGCCAATCGAGTCAGAGGGAGGAGGATTGTCGTAACATCTCCCACATATCTCCCATATAAAGCAGCTTTATTATGCCACATGTGAATATTTATTTAATAAAAAACACCTTTGAAGAATAAGGACTCAGAAATAAGGTGTAGACAACGTTTTTGTGAAGAAAATTGTCAAATAAACATAGGTGGGAGTGAGATAAGGGAGTAAGGGAGGAGATAAACACCCATGCCTCTTTCCCTCCCTTACCACTGCTTATAGTGTGCTTTTGCTTGATACGGTTGTGTACCTCCTCCTCTCTCGTATATTGATATCGGATATAATTGGGGTTGCGTGACAGTCCTTGAGCAATGAGCACTGCCATTGTGTTCAAAATAATGAGGGAGGAGTAACGGTGAGGTGTGAGTATATTGTGAGCATTTACTGAGGTTTGTAATAAAGAGTTGCCACTTCGCTCTAGTTGTCACTCAATTTTCATTCATATCTCACCTATACCATGGTTTTGGTGGTGTTTGAATATCGTTACTCTATTTAGTCCTGCCTCGTTTGCTATATATGAATACTTAATTGAATCCTACCACAGCTGATAGGTTAAAGGTCACGGCAGTGAATATTTTGTTCTCAGGTTTAACAAGAATCTTTGGTGGGGCTAAAGACGAAGAAGAAGGGATCTAGAAAAAGCGACTACCTCCCCCTTAAGCATAATGATCAATATGTAATTTAAGAACGTATGCATACATAAATTACACGTAGATGCTCAACACATGTAAAATACTCGATTCAGTATACGATATTCTGTGCATTAGTACAAGACAAAATACTATATGTAATTTGTGGGATTAAGCCATACACATTATTAGATTCAGGTAATTATCTCCATATGTTTTTTAGTTGGACATTGAGTAACCAGTAGGTATCACAGTGAATATCGTTAAGATCTAGAACAAACTTTTATGATCCTGGCTTTGGTAATGCTCACTAATGTGGGTGCACAGGAAGAACACTGTTTGACAATATGTGTCTGAATAGAAGAACAAATAGTTAGCTTGGTGAATACTATGAATGCAAAACTTTGTGAAGGAAAATGCAATTATTTTGTGATGTTTTTGTATGCAAATGCATGAACGAAGCAAACTCTACTTCAATGGAGACTAAATCCATCCACCCTAACATGTCCTTAAGTCTAATTGATCAATAAACATAAAGGTGCTTCAAAAAACATGTTCTTAAATGTATTTACGTTTTTGGTACCTACCCAATAATCATATTCAACCGGTCTAAACAAAATAGTATCAACCTTCCACAAAATCTAGGAATAATCAGACCATGCCCCTGGGTTACCACAAATACCCCCAGGAAAATAAATATTAACACTCTAACACAGCACCAAGTTCGACCAGCTATGAAATATGGATGAAGGATTCTTAACAAACTGTATGGTGAAATATTAGTTAAATTTAACGAAGGTGAGGCAATGCCAAAGAAAGATATATTCCAATAAAGGATATTAAACATCCTTAAAGTAAAGAGAAATAGGCATGCAAGAAAAGATGTAGTAAAAAGGACAAAACATTAGTGAACATAACTTTAGAATTACTTGTGCAGCAGTTGGAATGAGGACAGAACACTACATACTTTTAGTTGATTAAAAGCTATTGTCAGGACTGACGTCATGTTATGATATGATATGTTATGATATATTATTCATTAGTCTCATTTATTTAATTAATTAGGTTTCTTTGTAAGTTAAGGTTGGTGATAATATGAATGTATTGGAAATGAGAGCTTGGTATATTATTTCTCTCTGGCGCTACCTCCCGATAATAATATTTAGTTAAAACGTGTCCTACATAGAGTGAAGACAGGTTTAGCTTGTTGCTCATAAGCTATATTAAATGCACATGACCTTTTTCAGGAGTCACGCGAGAGGCTGAATGGGCAAGAGAGAGAAGGTACAAATATAACGAAACATAAGAAAGACGGGGAATAGTAAAGTGAAGGGAGGAGGGAGACCTATGAGGGGAGATGGGAGGGAGTGTTGATAGCAGGAGAATGGAGGCTTCTATAGCAATGTCCACTGAGCTCTGGAACTATACAGACCATGTTTCATACCTTACACTGTGATCTTTGTAAATTCTAGCATCTGCTTACTTGTTTTATGGTATGGTCATTAAGAAACACGACAAACCACGGGCATTAATAATGATTAACACACATAATACTGCTTCTATGAACTCCGAAATAACCAAACTACGCACGGTAATCATGTCAGGTACTGTAAGCCAACCAGCATGATTCTCCCCAACCATGGTTTCTGGTGAGTGAGGGCGGGCCTGGTAAATTGCGTGGAAGATCTGGGTCGTAACAACAGCCAGGCAGAATAATACCAGCCAGATAGTATACCCATCGGGGGGGGGGGGGGGGGGGGGGGGGGGGGGACCTCGGCAGGAAAAGGGAAAGACACGAATGGAATGAGGGATTGGCAGCAGATAGGCAGACAGAGACACGGACGTACAGGCAGGCAATCACACAGAGAAGCGAACTTAAACTACTAGTAGACAGAGAGAGAGAGAGAGAGAGGAAGAGTCAAGCCGACAGACAAACATAAATAGTCAAGCAGGCAGGTGTACAAGAAATAAGAGAATGTGAGAGAAAAACTAAACCATCTCAGGTTCGAAACCGCAATTAGCGTATTCAGGAAGGGTGTCCGGATACACAATGACCGTATTGAATGAAAACTGAATTCTCGAATTGCTTATAAATTGGGCTACAATTGGTTTTGATAGTGGCACACTGAATGAACACCTTTGCAATACTGTTCTCAATCATCCTCACCCTTCCCAATCAATACTAAGAGTGAGATACCCCAGTATGAAAGTGGCAGGCAGAGCAGGAGCATGCTACGCCCATGCGAGGCATATAAATATGGCAAAGTTGTTGTCTCTAATACGGATTAGTGTATCTATAAACTGTATGATAGGGTTTTATATCTTAGAATACTTTTTATTATCATATATAGGTAGTGTAAGCTACTATCAGTGATAGGTAGTGTAAGCTACTATCAGTGTATAGTATGTCTGGTTTCAATATAAAAACGTTGCTATTGCTAACATTCTTGTCCGACGTTGCCTATTTGTAAATAGTCTTATATAATCAAATAATAGGAGGAGTGACTTCGGGTTTGTTTTATTCTCTTCCTCGTACCATGAGTTGTATGTATTTATATAATATTCAGTGGTGGGCACAGCTAACCGAAAAGTTAGCTGAGATAACCGCTAATCAGCTAACTTAAAACGTTAGCTTCGATAACGCTAAATCGCTAAATTGCTGAAGAAATTAGCGGAAGCTAACGATAACAATTAACAGCTAAGTATTATCATATGAATTTAGCATTGGTTTGATTTTTTCCCTCTAATACCCTTAAACACAGACCTAGAAAGCTAAAACAATAATATGCTGTAGGTTGTAGTTGTAGCTTACTGCTTAGACAGCTTTCCAAAACATAGGCTAAAAGACACTTCTGCTGAATAGAAAATATTGTTATTGAGTTAGAAAACTTAGATGGGGATGGACAGAAGAACAAATCAATAAGATTAACCCCTTCAGCACCATGATTTCACCAGCATGATTTCACCAGCACGCTTTCTTCTGAATTTAAATTGAGTAATCTAGGTTAGGTTAGGTTGATCTAGATTAAACAGAATGGAATCGGCTTTCTTTTGAGTTTTGACACACTGGTTAGGTTAGTTGGTTAGGTTGAATTTCAGTTTTTCACTTATTGTTATGTTTTTTACTGCTTTTACCCCTCAGTTCCCCTCATCCTTATAGCCCTGTCTATCAGTGCCATATTTTAAAATCGAAATATAATGGGTAAATATGCAATTCCGATTATTCCGCTAATAATCACAAATCAGATCACTTTAAAAAAATAAAAAAAAATATGAAAAATTTGGAATATATTTTCATAAACTTGATATCGACTTGTTAAATCTTGGTATTTTATCTGGATAGGTTAGATTAATATAGGTTTGGCAAGGATAAGTTAGGTTAATCTGGTTAGGTTACGTTAATCTAGGTTAGGTTGGGTTGATATATTTAGGATAGCCTACAGTATTTCAATATCAAAAATAAATAATACAAACATCATAAAATTACCTTAGTGCTTAAGTGGAGAGTTCACCAGCCAGTAGTCAAAACAATAACAAGTATTCCAAAGTAACAGTAGGCTGTTGAGTGGTACTTGAAAAGTAGACAGAATGGATAACAAACACCATCTGAGGAAGAGCACTTTATTGACAACTTTTCGCAGATAGCTTCATCAGGTCACTAACATAGGAGGCCTTAAATATCAAAGGCCTCCTATGTTAGTGACCTGATGAAGCTATCTGCGAAACGTTGTCAATAAAGTGCTCTTCCTCAGATGGTGTTTTTTAACAGTAGGCTGTTCAAAGCCTCTTTCAGTAGTACTCTACAATCGGTCAATCGCCCTGGTAAACTCTGTATACTGTAAGTATATAACAATAAAATATATAAAAACAAATATAAACACAAATAGATACCTCAACACTATCATACAACTTTGAAAATGTAAATTTAGTTTTTCTGTGGCGAATTTCTCAAGTCGGCGCTAGGCTCACAACACTTAATAACAATTAAAATAGTCGTACAAGTCAATCAAGAGTCACGTCTAGAGTTATGAAAGTATGTAAAGTCAGTAAATGACTCGATAATAATGTATGCTGTCACGGTAACCACAAACATTCACTCCTGGTAGCGGTAGGCCTATTAATACGCTTGCCTGCCTGCCTACGACTGAACAGGAGAGGCGAGCTAGCGGTAGGCCTATTAATACGCTTGCCTGCCTGCCTAGGACTGAACAGGAGAGGCGAGCAGAGGCCGCCAACACGAGAACAGGCCAGCACCTCTCACGAATAGAACGTGTCCAGAGATTTGTCTACATGTGAATGTGTCGTGAATCCGTGATATAGTCAATGTATTTATTATTATTATTATTATATGAGATGCCGAAGACTTCAACCAGGGTGCAGAAACACCAACAAGATGAATCCAAAACAAAACACCTGGAGGCACTGGAGAGAGACTACAGCAACAACGAAAGAAGGAAAAACAAATACGAAATAAATAAAATAAAAGATATATTGAACACAAATTCAATGAATCAATGTTGCAAATACTCACATAAGTAGGTGACATTTTCGGGTCTGTAAACGTTTTTGACCAATAAACTATTTTTGTTTGTTTTACCAGTGAACGCACATTATCGTTATCGGACTTACAGTTAGCGGTAGTAAATTTAGCGGAAGGTAATCGGTCCGCTAACGATTTTCATAGTTAGCTTAAAAGCTAACCAGCTAACGAAAAAAATTGCTTCGCTATTAGCTGTTAGCTGATTTGCGGAAACCGTGCCCACCACTGATAATATGTAACTCTTAAACACCTTAGAAATAAAATTAACAAGAATAATATAGTATACAGTGCACCTGAGCAACCTCAAGAATCACGATCGCATACGTTTGTGCTTTTATATTCATATAAAATAATATATATTGAGGATAGACAAATTCTGATTGCATTTTTGGAAAGCATGGGAAAAATACTTGTCATATCATATCTAAAACCTATTAATTTTCTTGTAGGTTTTGCTACAGTAATATTGTAGATCAACCTTTCCTCTTTCTATAGAGATATAATAGATTGTACTAAGCATAATTGATTTGGCTGGAAATTGCTGTCGAATACATATTTTGGTTGCCCACGCGTAATTTGTCTTCGCCAAATACCAATCTAATTTTGTTCATATGAAAACAACTATTGAGGATCAATAAATTATGATGACACAATTGGAAATGAGTGTGAAAAATACTTCTAATTTCATAGTTAAAAATTATAGCTCAGCTTATAACGATATTATGACAGTGTAAACTTGGACAATCGATTAAATATTTCTTACATATCGATCTTCAATAAGTAATTTGATCGCATGGGATTCTTTATCGGTTGTTTAAAATAGTATGGGTCTAGCTCTATCTTCGGATGTATAATACATTTCATGTTGAATATTTTATTGTTGGTTAAAACAGACGTGTATCAACCAACAATAAAATATTCAACATATGTGTATCATCTCGCGGTAGTGCAAATGGCGCTTGAGAGTGAACGTTAAGTGATACTTAACTGAACGTGAGAGGGTTAATGGGCATAGTGTGCAAGTCACAGATGCGTGGCCATCCAGGGAATGGATATATGTAGCCGATTAGCTCTACTTCAGAGTCAGAGAAATCCTCTGATGGCCTAGGTGGACTGGCGATTCATAAATACTACCTAGTAACACAGGAGAGAGCCGAGTTTAGTTTGTGGTTAATCCCTACTAGGTCGAAGCATCTGTCATAGCCTGACACACACTCACACACATATATATATATATATATATATATATATATTGTTACGAAGTGGAGAGAGTGACACAAGACAAGATAAGCTGTTAGTAAGCTCAAACTGATGTCTACAATCAACAAAGAAGACAGGTTAAAAACAAATAGTATGTTAGATAACAAAACTAAATGTAATGATTAGCTGTAGCAAAACAAATACAGGAAACTTCAGGATGCATAAATATATAGTCATGATTTAATTTATTCGTGACAAGTCGTTTAGTTAAAATAGGACTTCAGAGGCTATCAACCCTTCTGGATTATTAAGCCAGCAAACTGTAAGTCAAAAATAGCGTCAGGACTGGAGCCCCTTTTCGAGAACTCCAATTCCTTCTTGTGACAAAGAAAAAAAATTAACAAAATGCTTTAGTTAGTTAAAATAGGACTTCAGAGGCTATCAACCCTATTGGATTATTAAGCCAGCATACTGTAAGTCAAGAAGAACGTCAGGACTGGAGCCTCTCTGCGAAAACTCCAGTCACTTGTGAACAAAATGCGAGTGGAAAATATTTATATATACAATCTTACTGATGCAATGCAGAAATTTCAAGCTGAAATATACTGAAAATCAATATTTTTTTACAAACAAATTATTAATATGAATTATTGAAATCTTAGAATTGCACAACATATAAATAAAATTAGTAATAAAGTTGTGCAAATATCTAAATATACAATAATCACACTGGCTTAATAATGAAAGTAAAGTGTTACAAAGCAGTATAGGATGAAAAATTTTAATGGCTAAATATAAGCAATGTATTCAAATATTTAGTTTATGAAAACTTACTAAGAATGAAATAAATACCTTTTATAATAGCAATTCATAATAAGTTGCGATTATACTTTACTAGTGAGCCCTCTGCAGGTACCTCCACTGACTTATTTGATATTAATTGTAGGTTTCCATGCATCCATCAACAAGCTACACTCTTTTCTTGTCTGGTACTAGTAGTAGAAACGATCTAATAAGTTTTTTATGTGGTTTTCTAATAGAATAAAACAGTGCGTTTGGGCCAACAATCGGGAGTTTACCGCCTCTTCCAATCGTCGGTTTGTTGACATGACGCTCAACGTTAGTTACGTTTGCTGTTGTTATTTGCCCCCCTGTTGGCAATATATATATATGATGATGACAATAGGTTTAGGGAGGGTGATGGGCTATACTATATCCCATGGCCTAAATATTAATTGGACCTCCAAGGTGAGAAATAAATTAGATGCGCGAAGTAGTCTACAAACCTCGAGCGCAATGTAAACAAAGCGATCGACGTTACTCCCGCGATCGCAACTCTTTCTCAGAGTTATCTTTATATTTTGTCTAATATTATTAATATTAGATTGTCCCATTTCGTTTTGGGGTTTTTCGTGTACCAGAAAAGGGTGTAGCTTGGTGTTGGATGCATGGAAACCTAATAAAAGTATCAAATAATTCTGTGGTGGTAGGCCTACTTGTAAAGTGTGCGTTATTGAGAAAAATCACACCCAATTATAATTACAATAAATGATAAGCAATTCACACAACTTAATAACACCTAGTTAAAATTGAGTGTTACTTTTAATGACTGACACTTATAAACTTGTACACATATCAGAAAGAGTAATTATACACAATATTACATAAATGTATGCCTATACTGAACACATATATATCTTGCAAGCTGCTTGTCTATATTGGAGGTTTCAATGGAATATAATCACAAACCAAAATAGGGAACTATGTAAAAGCGACAGGAGGGCCACGCTAACAGGATGAGAGGTTCTAGTCTACTGTCAAAGTGTAAGTGTTCAGGCCAGCCTTAAATACCCTACCAGAAGAGGAGAAACATACCGTGTGCGGTTGATTCAAGGCCGGTCTAGTTGGGGTATTCAAAATGTCTTGCTCACTCCAGACATAAATCAACACTAGGGTAATATATGTTAGGCCTATGTATTTCTGGCTTATAGTAGGCCTACACGTCCCCCGTAAAAAAAAATTTTTTACAGGGGAAATTTCTATTACCTAAAATTAATTAGGCTATAACTATAACCTAGACAAGCAGTCTGCAATAGCATTTTCTTTACCCTTAAAATATTGTATACCTAGAGGAATAATATTGAAGAAGCAAACTGCACCTGGTCAGTCTCTAATATTTATATATATATTCACTGGGAAATTAAAGTGGATTATGATCAGTGTAAATGACAATGGAATCTGGGCCTAAACATAAATGTAATAATATACCTTGCAATCCCAAAATCAGAACCAAAAGTGTTTTATCAATAGTTGAGACACTCTTTTGAGCTGGAATGAACTTCTTACTGTAATAGGACACAGGAAGTTCAATACTAGTATGCAGCTAATTTAAGAAGGGCACACAAGATAGCCCTACCTGCACCAAGACATCCATGCCAAGCAGCCACAAGGACCAATGGCTACTCACAAACACACCATGATGGGCCAGTACCACTTGGCCCTTGTAGCCTGGAATCAACACAACCAGGACGTTGCCAGAAGACCACTGAAGGTGACCAGCAAACAGTAAGACTACATTGGCTAATGTTTGTATCTTAGCCACAATTCTGGCTTGAGGCAGACTTTGGGAATTTGTTCGCGACTGTTCCCATATCGGTACTGTATTGTCCACTGATCCAAAATTTACTAAATAAGCTATTGTTCGGGCCTTAGCTTCAATTTTATTTCAAGACAGACTTGGGAATCCAATTCTCATACAGTTGGGCGTGAGATCGATGTTTTTTTCTGGAGATCCTAAACTTTTTCGAGAATATTCACCACAGACTTACTATCCATCTCCAAGCCATCGTTCTGACCGACAGCTGTGTAGTAGCACTGCCAGCCTAGGAGAAGTGTGCCAGAAGCCCAGTCACTACCCAGGGTCTCAACCCAACACAAGATGTGCCGAGAAGAACCAATTCACCTTTTCCCTTTAAGTGCTTAGATATTACCTTGACTAACATTTTTTACTACCCTTGGAAAAAGTCTAGATCTGAAATATCAGTCTTGCGGCTCCTCAATACCCTTCTTGTAATTAACCCTCTGAATCACCGAGCATTATTTAATTAACTTGTTTGCTTTTTTTTTCTCTCATTAACTCCTTATGAGTCATTAACTTCTACTACCCGCCAAGCAGGTGGTTTTACCCTAAACGACCTTGTTTCTGTGATCTTTTTCATGCATAAAGAAGAGCCAGTAATTGAGCTTTCCAATGACACCAGAACCATCCTTCTACGACCACGCGTTCTTTTGCAACGATCGTGCAAGACGAAGGAAAAATCCTTAAAATACAGTAATTTCCTTACATAATTCCCTGTGTAGCGAGGCAGTGAGTGTGGGTGTGTGTGGAGGTGGGCCCAGTGCTGGCGCGGGAGCCGTGCCGAATGGTCAGAGCCGACCTACGCTCCTGCCACCGCTCGTCTCTCGCTCAGAGCCAAATATTGCTCAAAATTGCACACCGCCTGAAGTCGGTCCCCGCCACATAGTCCTCTCTTCTCTAGACCGACTTAAGTCCGGCGCCGCCAGAGAAGGGTTAAACCAATCATCTATTCCAGTCAATATCCTATGGTGTGCCACCAAGAATGTTTAGTTTACTATGCATCAGAAGATAGAAGATAGAGGTTAACCATGAAATTCTAATGAATATCGTAGGACCCCCAAATGACTGAGGTTAGTGTTTTTTTTTCTCTTCATTTCTCGCCTATTTAACCCCTGTCAAACGGGGATGTTTGTAACTTCTACTACCTGCCTGGCTGGCATATTTACCCTAAACGAGCTTCATTCCATGCTCTTTTTCATGCATAAACAAGAGCCAGAGCGTAATACAATTATGTATCCGTGAAAGGACGATAATAGAGCTATCCAATGACACCTGAATCACCCTAGTACGACCATGGGTTTTCTTGCAACGATGTTGCAACAAGAGTGCAAATACCCTAAAATACGGTATTTTCCTTAGTGTTTTCCTTGTCTGGCGAGGCAGTGGATGTGTAATGTTGTGGTGGGGACCTCAGTCGCGGTACTCGGTCTGTACCGAGCGGTCAGAGCCCGCCTATTGTCCTCCCAACGCGTGGACTCTCTCTCAGAGCCGATAATGTGCTCAACAATCCGCCCGGATATTGCCGGGCCACGCAAGGGCGGCCATGGTTCTCTCACCCGACATATGACGGGCCCTCGGCTTGAGTATTAAGCTATTTACAAAAAAAAAAAAATATATACGAAAATCAACTGGTCCCACAGTGTGTTTTTATTATTAATTATCTGGTGCTCAGTGGGTTAATTAAACAATAGGTTGCTCCATTTTACTTTGAACTCATGGAAGTGTTGATAAATTATCGTCAGCAGCCCTTCAGGATTGACATAGTCTACCGACCTGGCAATTGGGGTAGGTTACTGACAGAGATTTCATGGATGAGTTTGGCCAGTTCCTTGAGTCTTTCTCAGAAGTTGCTTATATGTGGAGATTTCAATTGCTGGGTCGATAATCCAGCAATGAAACGTTTTTCTGCTAAGTTCCTGGAATTACTTGACCAGAATAACTTCTCCGATCATGTGTCATATCCAACTCATGTCTCCGGACATACCCTTGACTTTGATCCTCTCTCCTGTCATTTATTTATTTATTTTTGTTTTCTATGTGAATGAGAGAGACAAAAGGCAGAACTGCCTGTGGCGAGTGCCTCCTCCAGAGTGGAAAGAATGACAAGGCCAAAATTAACCCAAGAATGGCAAGCGTCCTCAATTGCGTCTGTAGTGAGCGAAGGCGAGCGTCCTCATATGAACCAAGGCCTAAAAAAAGATCCCACTGGCACTTAACACTCTCCGACTCATATGACGCTAGAGCATCATATGACGGTTTTGCCAAAATACACATATGACGCTAGAGCGTCATATGAACTTATCTTAATATCTCTCTAATAAGTTATATGACGCTCTAGCGTCATATTGAGCTCAGTAAGTTAGGTAAGTTAGATCAAAATCTGTCGAATGGTGGCAACCCCATGTTCCTCCGACTTCTAACGGTCCCTCAGTGAAATTTTGACAGTTGTGGGGATAATACCGTGTCACCCGCCTCCTCGTCAGTAAGTTAACTGTTTCTGTCTGGGGGGGTTAAAACAAAGAAATATGTGATTAAGTGAGATCATTCTCCTCCATGCCTCCTATCACTCCTCCACATGTGGAGAGTTGTATAGAGTAGGGATGGGATTGTGTTGCAAGACGTGTGCTACGTGCTCTACGAAGAGGGGATGGTATACAATGAGAATACTCAAAGGAACACTGATTATTGAAATAGCAGTAGAATAGTGAGAGAGTGCAACATTAGGGCGAAGAGAGAGAGACTGCAGAGAATTGGTGAGTGGATGTGAGTTAATGAGACGGAAGGCTTTCTTTTCTATTGTGTCTAAAAGTGCTGTGTGTGAGGATCCTCCCCACAAGTGTGAACAATACTCAATACATGGACGCACTGTGCCCCTGTACAGAGCAACAAGCTGCACAGAGATAGATAAAGAACACCCGGAGGCGGTTGAGCACACCCAGTTTCTGGGAAGCTGTTTTAGCAAGAGTGGTAATATGACCTTTCCATGAGAGACCAGATGAAGTTATTTTCTTAGAGTTTTTGGCTGAATACATTTAATTTAATTCATATACTTGCTCAATAATTCAGGAGTGCCTGAATGAGCCCTAATATAGCGGGTATATGCTCGCGCTGTAAGTGTTAAGCATTAGGCTATTGAGTGTGCAGTTGGGTTTGAATACATGACTAGATTGGTATCCAATATTCGATAAATGGATACATAATCATATTCATATACTTAACCTTTAACTGTCTCGATGGTGTAATGCTTAAGCAAGTGTCACACTATGCTGAATTAAGTGCCGACGCTCCACGACTTAAGGGTCGGGAGCAGGTCCTTGCCTACATCGCCGCGCGCCGACTCAAGAGAGCCGTTGGGAGAGGTCGTCAGGGGCCTCAGGAAAAGTTCGACACGAACAACTCTCATGAGCTGTGTCGGCGGCTAGTAAATTGACGGGACGGGGAAGGTAGGCGGGTGGCGTCGGGCGGCGTCCAGTAGGCGTCAGACAGTACAAGGGCGTCGACCTGTCTGCGTCAAACGCCGCTTATAAGGTAGGTCGCCGTCATGCAGCGACCCGGTAACGCCCAGGCGGCGTCATAGGGGAAGGGCATACTGTGAGTCCGCGACCTGGCAACGTCGCACGGGACATTGTTGATAGAGGGTTTTGGGGGTGTTTTTTTTTAAGCTTGATGGAGGTCTAGCGAGGAAACTAAAAACTGAATGAATATATAAATTAATAGACCCCAAAAATCACCACTGTCCCATTAACCTTCTCACGTTCTTGACGCAATTTTGAGCCTATTAGGGATACTTTAAATACTTTGTTACCATCAGTGGTATTTAGAAACCTTTAGTTTTGTTACTTTAACCTCTGCAGTTGTCTTTGAGTTAGCTGTGGGCAGAAAACTAATTTTGGAGAGGTAATTATATGAGTGAGAGAACTCTATTTCTTATTGCTAATCTGGCAACCTCTGCGTCATATGGTCGTGAGAGGGTTAATCCGATCCCATCAACGAGTGACTATCTATAAACACTCTCAATAGCGGTGGCGTCTGTTTTGCCTTAGTTCTGCCATACCTAGACGATTTTATGCAGCTTAAGAACGGTCTGTGGGAGTTAAGAGAGATAAATGAGAGGAATGGAGGTCTTGTGATTGCCACAGGCCCTTCGTAAGCATAATACAATAACCTAATAGTTGCCAGACTATAACGAGAAAGATGTCACCGGTACTGAGAGGGTTAACTATAGATGGCCTTGTTTTACCAATTACTCAAAGAACCACTTAATTAAGGGGAGATGGGCGTATTTATTTGCTCATTTATGGACCTTTTTATTATGCTTTTAGTTACCTCCCTAGACCTCAAGCTTAATACCCCCCCCCCTTCACACACACACACACACGCACAAACGTCGCCTCCGACGGACCGGTTTGCCTCGGTCGGGATCAAGTGTGACGGAGTAGGGGTCCAGTGTGACAGGGTGGCTGTCCATCGCCGCTGTAGTATCTATCAGGAGCATTGTCGCCAACCTGTTTACGCTCTACGGCGCATGACGCCGCCCCAGCGACATCATTTATCTTCCTTAGGTCTTGCATGTTTGCCGCTCGACCCCGTCCAGTTGCCGCTAGGCGGCGTGCCCGTCCATACTGCCCGCCGTGGGCATCCCGTCCCTTGATTACCCATGATACTCGGCAGTGGTCTCCCCCTTGTATCGCCACTCCTTAAGTCGTGGAGCGTCGGCCCTTAAATCGGCATAGTGTAACACTTGCTTTAGAATGTTTAAGATCTGTATGTGGTTCGGATCCCGGTTGGATCACATGCTTTCATTAATTTTATTTTAGAAGGGAGGAGCTACCGCGCGCTTGGGCAGCCGCCATTAGCTGTGGGTAACCTCCTAGCAAGATGCTCGCTGGCTCTCCTTTGTGGGTGGTTGAGGGTAGAGGTTGTGGTAGATGATTGGCTAGAGGTGGTAGCGGCGGCACTGTTCAGTTGCGCGGGTGGATGCGCAGGAGCGTATGAGGGTGAAGGTGGTGGTTGATTGTCAAAGTTGAAGGATTATGGCGTTTAGCTGAGGGCAATACCTGTCAGTCCTGGGTTTGATTGTTGATGCTGGGGCTGAGGGATTGTATATATAATGGTTCGAGTATTGGGTGTCGTCGGGTGTCGTTCTCATCAAGTATGGTAGTATGCTTAGTTAAGTCGGCATGAGTTAGGGCAAGGTGGTTTGGGGCTTCACAATGATAATTTATGGCTCCAGATTGAAGGTATATATATATATAAATATACAGTATATATATTTATCTATTTATTTGATGACAAATAGCCTATAGCTGACAGGGCTAGAAATTGAACCATTCATGCAGAGTGTCCATTCACCTACACCATCACAAGGGTTAAAATAAGGAATTTGATAATTCTACCAGTATTCCTTCCCAACCCGACTCTGATGGGGGGGCAGACAGTTATTTAATCGAAATCTGGCTCCCCTGAGCATGACAAGTTGTTTATTTGATGACAAATATAGCTGACAGGGCTAGAAATCGAACCATTCAAGCAGTGTCCAACCACCTACACCATCACGAGGGTTAAAAGAAGGAATTTGATACTTCTACAAGTATTCCTTCCCAACCCGACTCTGATGGGGTGGGGGGTGGGAGGGGGGCAGTTATTTCACCGAAATCCGGCTCCTCTGAGCATGCCACCAAGCAGTTTCACAACAGTACTCCTGTGTCCTACACCATCTTGTTGCCCCATCGTGTGACTACACCGTCTGACTCCATCTCCACTCAATACCGCCGTCTGACTCCATCTACTCACAATATCTCTGTGTGACTACATATCTCTTGCCCAAAAGCTCAGGATAGGGAGGTTAGGATAGTCATAAGGGAAATTGGACAGATCAGTTTGCCCTGAGCTGTGGACGGAGGTGGAAGTGCCTCACTAGCTCTTCGTCCATGGGCCAATTCTCTGTCATTCGTCTGTCTGCCTGTCTGAGTGACTATCTCTGTGAGTAGAGTGTGAAGTGACTTTTCATAAGAGACGTGAGTCAGTTATATATACGTATGTATAAACTTAAATTTGTATTTGTGTGTGGAGTCACCGTGAATTATATTTATTTATACATGTTATCATAGGCTTTACACCAATTTGTGAGACTCGTGTTTTAGTCTCATATGTGAGTGTTATATTTTGGGGTGTTTTAATGTGTGTTTAAGTACATAAATTCCAGTGTTTTGATTCCAGTGCTACAATTCCAATGCTTTGATTCCAGTGCTTGGATTCCAGTGTTTTGATTCCAATGCTTTTTGTTTAGTTAAATATTCATAAATATAAAATATAAAAATAAAATATAAAAGCATTGATGTACTCTTCAAATTATTCATCTAATTATTAGTTAATTATAGTTAAACAAAGTATACAAATAACCTTGTTTAATATCATCCCTTTTAGTGATAATTTAAATCTTTTAACTTCCATGATTTACCTTTTAGAGGGACTGTACGAGTCAGATAGTGTGTTGCCGTTGGTACTATTGTATTCTCTTGGATAATATCAATGTAGGCTGTGACAATATATATATATTTAATTTTTAATTTTTTTGTATATACTTCCTTTACTGTTGCATAACATTAGGCTGGGTTGCTGGTTTAAAACTCGAACAACTCCAAGAGCAAAACATGTAAAACCCTGAAGGAAGACGAGTAATTATCTGGCCATCATTTTATCCTTCAAACAAGAAGCAACAGCGTCAAAACAGTGCCCGACTTCCTAATTAAGTCATTAAAGTTTGTGTTGGGCCGTGATGGAGTTAACAAGTTATGGAACAAAGTGGGGCCTTGGCTCCCGGACAGACGAATGTGATTATCGTCGTCATTGAAGTGAAAAAGATAAAGTTAAAAATAATCACCTGCCACTCGGTGCAGCACAGATCATCAAATGCTTTAATCCAATATGTTACTTACATAAGTGCCCTTCATTTATTATTTAATGAATGTCCACATATAATGTTCATAGACTTGTAGTACCCAGGAAGTAGTTGCCATATTTTGTTAGTGTAGAACAATAATTTATAAGATAACAAATAGTTAAGTTTGTTGGTAATGTAATGTTATATATATATCCATCATATAATTGTGTAGTTGACCATAAATGTTCGTATATCCTTCGAAAAACTATCGAAATCAGTTCCTCTGAGTAGCTTTCCACTTTTATTCTATCAACAGCGGTTTAGAGATAAATGTTACACAGTTTGCATGACTAGAGCATGGCCGGCATTAGGTGTATGGAGCTAGTGTTTATTAGCTTTGTATACAAATTAGGTACATGACTAAATATTTATACTCCCACCGTGCATCGAACCGCAGACAGTTATAATGACTCTCAATGCTTAACACACTGGGTAGAATATATATATATATATATATATATGTGTGTGGGTCAGATACAAGGGGAGATAGAAGGGCAGGAAGACCCTCAATGAGATGGAGAGACTGTGTAAGATAAGCTTTGGATGATAGAGGAATGACTTTAGATCAGGCAAGGGATGTGGTAATAAACAGGAATGAATGGAGAATGCTTGTGAATAGATGAGTGAACACGTGGTCATTTGGGGGAAGGGGTTGGGCGCAAGTTGGACTAGATAATAGTCCATCAGGCGCCTGGCCCGGGGAGACGGTTTATATGAAGCCTGGAAGTGTGGTGGGCGGACTTGTGGTTTCGCTCTGCTGCATGTCTGCCTGCCGAGATCAAAACCTCTCCGGGTGGTCGGGGGCTTGGTAAGTGCTGTAGGGACCTTGGTGACCCTGGTCTCTGGATCTTCTCCTGGATGACATAGATGTGTGTGAATTTGTATTTTGTGTTAGTGTGTTCATTGTTTTCTGTTGTTTCGTCCCTCTTCTGGCTCTGTCTCGTGTCGCCCTCCCCCCCCCCCCCCCCCAAAGGAAAAGTGGGGAGTATACAGCATATAATAACATTGAATTAATATATATATATACTGTATACATATATATATAAAGAGAGAGAGAATGAGTGGGGGGAAAGGGGGAAACTTGATGCCACGCGTGAAGAAGGCGGTACAAACAAATGCATTTACATGACATGTTAGTTGGAATTTAATACATTACCTCACTCACATGAATTGCCCATTGATATAGTACAAAGGAGTACAAAGTAAATCAAGCAACAACAGGGCCAGCGACCACTCAAGGCTGCTTGCCCTCCAAAACACTGATGATCAAGTGTCCAAACAGTAGCTTAGAGTTGATAAGGGAAACATGGAAAGGGAAGACTGCCCTGGGACAAATGTCCGTGGCAGGATTAGGAAATGTTATTAAGGGACAGTTGTTAGTGAAAACAAACAAAATATTCATTCACAGGTGCAGTCAGTTGTGGATTTAAGATAAGGTGTTTGTCTAGGCGAAGCTTAAATCAATCAACGGTGCTGCAGTCTAAGACATCTCGGGGAAGCCCATTCCACAAGTTGACAACTCGATTGAAGAACACATTCTTAGACTAGTGCGAGTAAAAGATTTACCAATAATTTTGCAACCATTCCCCTGTGTGTAATTTGATTGGTCAATAGTGAAATAATTATCAACTCTGCGAAGCAGAGTGGTATCGCGCGCACAGATCCCACCCGTATACTGTGCACTACCATTCAGCTTGTCTGTCGTCGTCGTCGTCCGTCTGTCTGTCCGGAAACTCCTCCTAGACCGTTTGATGGATTTTCATCAAATTTCACAAGTATATTCATTTGGTCAATGCAAAGGTCAGTCAAAAAGATATATTCCATTTAACTTAAAGGTTAAGGTCAAAGGTCAAGGTTAAAAATAAGGTAAATATTTCATATTTTTTATTTCTTATTCAAATTTCTTCATTTTCACTATACAAGTTACTGGTGACCTATATTTCGTATTGACCAAATTTTAGGTAAATACTCTTAAGGGTAAGGACAAAGGTCAAGGTCAAAGGTCAAAATAAGTTTTTCACTAGTATTTCTTATACTAACTGTTAGATTCTCACTAGGCTTACCATGTATATTCGGAATACCTAGGTGAAGGTCATACAAGAAACTATACAATTCCATAATAAAGGTCAAGGTCACAGGTCAAGGTCAAATTAAAGGTCAATATGCTATTGTCTTTACTTTTCATGCAAACTTCACAAAATTTGGTGAGATAGTTGCACTTTAAATGAAAAAGAAAATAATACATTAGGACACATATCTTAAAGGTCAAGATAAAGGTCAAAGGTCAAGGTCAACTATTATATTTATATATATGAAACTAACTGATGGGTTTAATGCAATTAGGCATGCTTATTTGATTTTCCGGGGAAATGTCAATAACAAAAAAAAAAGGCACTCTTACATAAAGGTCCAGGTCACAGGTCAAAGGTCAAAGGTCAAGGTTTACTATTTATTTTATTTTTACTCAAATGACTTCATTTTCACTATACAAGTTACTGGTAACCTATATATCGTATTGACCAAATGTTTATGTAAATATTCCTAGGGGTAAGGTCAAGGTCAAAGGTCAAAATAAATTGTTCACTAGTATTTCTTATACTAACTGTTAGATTCTCACTAGGCTTATCATGTATATTCGGAATACCTAGGCCAAGGTCATACTAGAAACTATACAATTCCATAATAAAGGTCAAGGTCACAGGTTAAGGTCAAATAAAAGGTCAATATGCTATTTTCTTTACTTTTCTTGCAAACTTCACAACATTTGGTGAGATAGTTGCACTTTAAATGAAAAGGAAATAATACATTTGGACACACATATCATAAATGTCAAGACAAAGGTCAAGGTCAACTATTCTATTGATATATATATGAAACTAACTGATGGGTTTTAATGAAATTAGGCATGCTTATTTGATTTTCCGGGGCAATGTCAATAGCAAAAAAAAAAAACTCTTACATAAGGTCTAGGTCACAGGTTAAAGTCAAAGGTCAAAGGTCAACTTTTACTATTTATTTTACTTTATACTCAAATGTCTTCATTTTCACTATACAAGTTACTGGTAACCTTGATATCGTATTGCCCACATTTTAGACACATATTCTAAAAGGTAAGGTCGAAGATCAAGGTCAAAGGTCAAAATAGTTTTTCTACTAGTATTTCTTACACTAACTGTTAGATTTTCACTTGGCTTACCATGTTTATTCGGAATACCTAGGCCAAGGTCATGCCAGAAACTACAATTCCATATGAAAGGTCAAGGTCACAGGTCAAGGTCAAATAAAAGGTCAATATGCTATTTTCTTTACTTTCCATGCAAACTTCACAATATTTGGTGAGATAATTGCACTTTAATTGAAAAGTAAAATAATAAATGTCGAGACATATAAAGGTCATGATAATGGTCACAGGTCAAGGTCAACTATTCTATTGATATATATGAAACTATATAATTGGTTTTAATGAAATTACGCATGCTTCCTTGATTTTCATGGGCAATGTCAATGCAAACAAAAATGTACTCTTACATAAAGGTCAAGGTCACAGGTCAAGGTCAAAGGTCAACTTTTATTATTTATGAAGAAATATTACTCAAATTTTTTAAAACTGGCTGTGTTATGGCATATTACTTAACACCTAACGAGCGGCCTAGGCGGTAATTTATATGTACCGCCCAGCGGGGTGTTTTTACCCTAAATAGGGTTGTTTACGTGATCATTTTCATGCCTAAATAAGACCCCGAGCATAAAACAAGTATCTATCCCTGAAAGGGCATAAACAGAGCTTTCCAATGACACCCCAACCATCCTTGTACGACCACTGGCTTTCTTGCAACGATCGCGCAACATGAGTGCAAAAACCATGTAATTAGGTACTTTCCCTACATAATTCCCTGTGTAGCGAGTGTGAGGGGGGATGGAAGGGTGGTTTTCACTTCAGTTGGCCCACCGCGGTGGTGCGCGACGGTCATAGCCTTACTACGCTCCTCACACCGCTCAACTCTCTCTCTCTGCAACATTACGTGCTGAAAATTGCACACGACATAAGTTGTGAACCGCCACTTAGTCCAAATTTCTTTCACACGACATAAGTTGCGCGCCGCCAATAAAGGGTTAAATATTATATATGTATCAAATTTCACGTACATATTGTAATAGTTAAGGTCAGAAGTCATGGTCAAAACAAGAGTATTTGTAATTTTCCCTAAACTCCTAGACTGTTTAACCCTTGTCTAGCGGGGGGTCTGTGGCCGATTTGGGCCTTTTCAGGCCATTCTTACTGCTATATCAACCATCAGCATGAAAGGAACTGTATTGTGCCGAAAACTAGGCGGAAATCGCTACACAATGACACCACATACAGCTACGTAGCACTCGTGGAGCCCTGACAGTGTTACCTCAAAGATGGAAGTTTAGCTGATTTTGCTACATTGTTCACTTTTCGCTAACTATTGGTCACACTGTCATCCACCCGTGCGGTGCGGGAACTGGAGATAGTGTGGGCCGGAAGGCCACAGATGTCGGACGTATGGTTCATTACTGTTCCACCCATTTTCACTCGATCTTCACCCATTTTTCACCCGTTTTCTCCCAGTTTCTTTCACTCGACTTAAGTCGAGCGCCACTAGTAAAGGGTTAATGTATTGTCACCAAGTTATACAGGCAAATTCAGTTGGTCAATGCGACGACCATCCAAATATATGTATTTTATTTTATGTCAAAGGTCAAGGTCACAGTAGGCCTACTGTATATGATCACTATTTGTAATAAATATTCAAAATGCTACAAAATAGTGTTACGCTGACCTTATTATAGATAAATATTTTAATAGTTAAGATTCAATGTGATCATAAATGTAATTATATATATACATATATACTCCCAGGCGGACATGAACCACCAACAGTCAGGACGAGTGTCTATACTTTAATCCACTACACACAAGTATCCTCTATCACGCCGTGGTATAGTGGATTAACCCTCCAGCCCCGGGGGCTATAGCTTACGACTGTGCTCCGGTACCGGGTGTTTTGACGATCTTTGGCCTATGTTAACTACTCTGTAAGTCAATGAATATGTCATATAATGTTGTGAATAAAAAGAATAATGTTCCACAAACCTTCCTCTGTCGAATGGCGTTGAGTAGAGGTGTCTAGCCCCTCTGGTTGCATAATGGTGAGCGCGGGAAGACGAGTGCTTTTCGGCGGCAAATTCTTCCCGCGTTCGGACGCGTCGCCCCGGCCATGGCTACGACGCACCTAGCCGCTCGTCGCGCCAAAGTATTTATCTCCCTTAGACGATTTTAGTGTTTGATATTGAGAATGTGATGTTTATTTGATATTTTCTAGTTATTTGGAGGCCAATTATATAAAATATGTTTATTAGGGTATCACTGTCACTGATATTGCTAATTTTCACTCGATACCGTACATTTTATTAGTAATTGAGGTAGCTTATTGTTGTATTAGGCACTGATTATTCGTTATCACAGGTGTTTATTATACTTTGGCCATCATATATTAGGTCTTGTGTCACTTTCACTTTGACAAATATGCTTTAGAGAGTGTCACTGTCACTGATAATGCTCATTTTCACTCGATACCGTACATTTTATTAGTAATTGAGGTAGGTTATTGTTGTAATAGGCACTGATTATTCGTTATCACAGGTGTTTATTATACTTTGGCCATCAAATATTAGGTCTTGTGTCACTTTCACTTTGACAAATATGCTTTAGAGAGTGTCACTGTCACTGATAATGCTCATTTTCACTCGATACCGTACATTTTATTAGTAATTGAGGTAGGTTATTGTTGTATTAGGCACTGATTATTCGTTATCACAAGTGTTTATTATACTTTGGCCATCAAATATTAGGTCTTGTGTCACTTTCACTTTGACAAATATGCTTTAGAGAGTGTCACTGTCACTGATAATGCTCATTTTCACTCGATACCGTACATTTTATTAGTAATTGAGGTAGGTTATTGTTGTATTAGGCACTGATTATTCGTTATCACAGGTATTTATTATACTTTGGCCATCAAATATTAGGTCTTGTGTCACTTTCACTTAGTTATATGATTTGTAAACGTTTTATATACAATTTATTGTGTCTTTTTCACTGATTTATATATTTCTATAGGTTCTAATCATATGAATGTCACTTGGTATATACATATGTGTCACTTTCACATATTATTATGGTGTAATTGTATTTGTATCAATGTTCTCATAATACATGACTTTTTTATTACAATACATTGGTTTTCTTCCACTTTTTGCCAATATATAATTATAGTGTACATATTGTCATTATATTTGGCAATTTCAGTATGATTATTAGAACTCCAGCTTGGAGTGGTAATCAAATAAGCACTCTAAAGCACAGAGTGCCACCTTGCACTCCACACACTCCAGGGTTGACTTTTGACCTGACCTCGGCTTCACCCTGCTGTTGTAGCAGACATGGCACCGCTTCTGCTGTGTTCTTCCTGATTCATTCTGAGGCAGGGAACCAAGCCTGTGCCTAATCAAGTATTGAGCACACTGCAAGCGGTCAATAACGGCGGGCCCAGGATGTGCCACTGCCCTCTGTGGCATAGCATACTTCTCCAGGAGCTCCGTCAACACCTGCTTTTGGAACCTCCGCAGGCTATTGAACTTCATGGGTGTGTTCACATTCCGAAGTTTGTATATGTTGTAGGCATTCAGAACTGACATGTCCACCATATGCAGAAAGAACTTTTTGTACCATCTGCACGAGGTACGCAGGCAGTCAATGAAGCCTATCTGCATGTCGGACTTGTCCACCAGCCTCATGTTGATGTTGTAGTCCAGGACAGCATCGGGCTTGGTCACCCTGGCCTGGGTGCGGCGATCCACCTTGCCAGTCTCCACCATTTCCCCCTTGTGGATGGTGGTCAGGAGGTTGACCTTCCGCTGGTCGTGCCAGTGGATAGCCAGAATGGGCCCCGACTTCTTCTTGAACACATCACCTTTTTTGGTCTTTGGAGGGAAAGGTGGCATGCCCTTCCTTTTCCCTCGTACTGTGCCTACAGTCCCCATCTTGCGCTCATGCAGGTACTGTGAGAGAGTGGGGGACGTGTAATAATTGTCCGTGTAGAGGACGTGATTCTTGTGAAAGTAGCGGTCCATCATGGCTTGCACCACTGCTCCGCCAAAGCCAATGAGGGGGTCCACAAGCAAGTCCCGTTCCTTCCCGCTGTAGACCAGGAAGTCCAGGACATAGCCAGTTTGGCAGTCGCACAGCACAAAGAATTTTATGCCAAAGCGATGTCTTTTTGAGGGGATGTACTGCCGGAAGCTGAGTTTTCCCCGGAACAGCACAAGAGACTCGTCAATGACGACCTTGCGGAAGGGCTTGAAGTAGGAGGTGAAGCGTTCTCGCATCATCTCGTACAACGTCCTAATCTTCCACAGCTTGTCTGGGAGGTGGACGTCAAGGTTGGTGACAAGATGGAGCGCTGCGAGGATATCAAGGTACCGGTCGCGAGACATATATTTCCCGAAGGCAGGGGTGGATATCAGATCATTGGTGATCCAATAGTCAGGCAACCTATGCTTCTTGACATGAGGCATTAGCATGGTGAGTGCCAGGAACACCATGAACTCTTTATGAGTCACTGGGGTCCACTGCCTCATGTGGCCCTTGGTCACCTTTCCCAAAAAGTGGACCTGGAATTGGTGCTGCTTATTTGTCTCTTTGACAACATAGCCTACCACCTCCTCATCAAAGAAGGCCTCAAATAGTTTGTGTGGTGGAGCATTGGGGCCTGCAGGAAAATTGGGGGTAACGCCTGAACCCTCCAGTACCTCATCAAAAGCTGGCACATCAGGGTTGTATCCATCCTCATCAACTACGTCTTGCCACTGAAAAACGTAGAATGGGTTTTGTCTACGCTGACGAGGAGCTCCAGCTGGTGGCCCAGCACGCCCACGGCCAACTCGGGAGGCGCGCGCCCTAGGGCGGCGAGGGCGGCGGCCAGGGCGGTGGGCAGCACGACGGGCAGCACGACGCCGGGCCAAGCGGATGGGTCGAGGGTCGTCGATGTCCATATAGTCATCGTCAGAGTGGTCATCTTGCCCTGACGGTGGACCTATGTAATCATGGCCAGAGTCTTGAGAGAGGTGCCCTTCATCATCAGTGGCCCCCACATAATCTGGCGGGGAACCAGTGATGCGTGGGCGGCGTGCGGGTGGGCGAGGTGGGGAAGGAGTGGCAGGTGAGGCTGTGTCCCCCCGAGGTCCTGGGCTCCTTGGCCTGCGACGAGTGACAGAAAGCAATGTTTCACTGTCACTAGGCCCAGGTATTGGTGATACGAGCTCAAAGACTTCTTCAGGAAGACATGTTGAAGGCGGGAGAGGTGGGGACGACCGTGGGGAAAGTTGCGGGGACGTATGGCTGGGGCCGGCCGGGGTGGACGCCGCGGGAGCCTCGAACAAAACTCTCTTACTGTTCTTAATTTTCTTGGTATATTTCCTACCTTACCCCTTTTCGGCAGCAGTATGTCTCCTGTCGGGGGACCTAGGAGGCAAATAGGCCGAAAGTGTGGGGTCCTCAACCCTTGGCAATGGTGGGGGTGGTGGGGAAGAATGCGGGGCATCCGGGTCATCTTGGGTGGCGTGGGTAGATAAGGGAGACAATGGCGGACGAGAAGGGTCACCACGCTGACCCTCACTCACAGCCTCATCCTCACCAAGTAGTTTTGCTTGTTCCCTAGCTGCCGTGGCCGCCTTCTCAAGTATTTTCTGCTTATACAAATGTAGCTTGAAAGGCGATTTACCTGGGGAAGGGCTTGGCGTCGTGTCACTTATGCGAAATTTGGTGAGTGACCTTGAACTCTCCCACTCGCTCACTCTCTCAAGTTCACTGTCTTTAGGTAAACCAGCTTCCTCAACAACTGGTACATCACCTTCATCACTCTCATCACTGTCATGTTCTCTCGCAAATCCCAGGAATTGCTCTTCTTTGTCACTCTCATGGCCATAATCACTCGACTTATAATTACTGGAGTCGTCACTGACTTCATCATCAACATTATGCTTGGCATCAGCTCGCTCATAAAGTCTCAATGTCGTCTCAATACCTCCGGGAGATAACACATTTAGGCGATGGCGTCGGGGTAAGGCGCGACGAACAAGCAAGGGCATCGTAGGAAGCACGGTATCGGACACAGCGGAATCACTATTTGGCGTACTGTCCATGATGGCGTCGGGGTAGATACTGTTGCTGTGGCGTAGTTTACGCCTGGTGGCGCCACCTACCGTCCCACGTTACCGAAAATGTACGCGCGGCATTCGAAAGCACGCACGCAAGCAATGGGCGTTCAAGAGCCCTTCCGGGTTGCGCGGGCCGAGGTTGTTATGGGCGTTCAAGAGCCCATCCGGGTTGGAGGGGTTAAAGTATAGTCACTTGTTTTGACTGTCGGTGGTTCAAGTCCGGCTGTGAGTATAAAAGCATTTAATACATATACAGTATATTTATAAATTGCATATAAACCGATTTCACCTAAGAGATTCAATACTACTTGCAGAATTCTAGGTCGCAGAGTTGCGTATGCATTTTTTTTTTTTTTTTTTTTGGTAATGCAACCTACTTTATTACAGTTGATATTGTCGATGCCTTTGATGATTTTGAACACTTGAATTAAGTTGCCTCTTAATCTGTGATGGATTAAAATAAATATATGTAATTATCTAAGACACTCCTCGTATGGTTTGTTCATTAGGTAAGGTATCATTTTGGTAACCTACGTTGAACTCTATATCTTTCTTGTAGTAAGGGCACCAGGATTGAACGCAATATTCCAGGAGAGGGCGGACTAAGGAATTGTAAAGAGTTAGGATTACATCTTTGGATTTATGCTCAAATGACCTGCCTATAAAGCCAATTATTTTGTTTGCCTCTTAACAACTTCTGAACATTGTTGACTCGGTTATAGGTTACTCGATATTGTTACTCCCAAATCAGTGTCTCTGTCTACGCTCTTAAGCTGGGTGCCATTCATTGAATAGTTTGCTTTCTCATTTCGGTTTCCGATATGGAGTTCTTTACATTTATCCGCATTGAAATACATTTGCCAAATTTGACCCGCCAATGGGGAGCCACCTTGCGAGCGATGGCCAAGCTTGAAGCGTGGCCGATGATCTCACCTATTTAGGTAGCGACCCTATCTTTCTAGGGTTCGAGTTTCATCGACCTCGTGGAGCAAGTGCTCCCCCTTCATCACAGTAATAAAGGTAAGAGTGGGGCCTTCCAGTGATGTCGTACTCCTCAGCCCTGTCTTACTGTTGATGACTTGGTGTACCTTGGATTTCTGATTTGGCTATTCGTTGGTTTTGTTGGAGGGAGTTTGTGGGTGGCTCCTGCTCATTCCCGTTGAACAGGGGTCGCATCTGTGACCCCTTTACGCCAAGCCAGGGAGCTAGTTGTTGTGCCGAACTCGACGGACGGAGGCACCTTCATGACACCTTTCTTCCCTGGCGTATGCTCTATCTGTATCCCTGGGGCAATTTTGTCTTGTCCCCTAAATGTGGCTACGTAGTGGGTATGGGACCGGCTGCAGTGAATTATGAATTTACGCATTATGGCTTCTTCCATCCCTTTAACTGTTGACGACTCTGGCGATCTTTCGGTTTCCCCTCCTGATCTTCCCCCTTCTCTTGTGGTGACTATGCAGCCTTTCCCGGCAGGCAGGACACAAAGACCTCCGTCGAGTAGGTCCCGTCGTCCTCAGAGAGCTGTTGGGTCCTTTCATGAACCGAGTTTAAGTGTTCCCTTCACCAAAGTTTGTGGTGGTTCGTGCCCCCGAGGGAATATATATGCGACGAAATGACATATTCAAAACTACAGAGATTTAGTTCGTGCCTGTGGTTCTTCCCCGAAGGTGGTTCCGCAAGCTGATGGTAGCCTCCTAGTTGAGGTAGCAGATGAGGAGCAAAGTGCTTGCCTTCTGTCCACGACGTCACTTGCGGGCCAGCCGGTTGGGTGTTCCCCGCATGGTACCCTCAATCACTCTTGCAGAGTTGTTTATGCGAAAGAGCTAGTGATGTATGACGAGGTGCGCCTCCAGGAAGAATTTGCTTCGCAACATGTACTCAAAGTCGAACGCATTAAAAAGAGGGTTGATGGTGAGCTTGTCCCCACACCGACCCTAATCCTCACCTTTGACCTCTTAGACCTTCCTGACTTTCTGATGGCTGCCTGGTACCGCTACAGGGTTAAGCCTTATGTTCCGCAACCACGACGTTGTTTCCATTGCCAGCGTTTTGGACATATCGGGCGTTCCTGCCGACGACTTGCTCAGGGACTACCGTCTGTGTGCGTCTCCTGTGGGGCTTCTGTACATGAGGGTATGGACTGCCCGGGTTCGGTGTCCTGCGTGAATTGTGGAGGTGGACACACTGCTTCGTCCAAGTCTTGTGATCGATATAGGTTTGAACAGGAGGTATTGTCTGTACGTGCAAAAGAGAAACTGAGCCTTGCTGAAGCTAAAGATCGTGTGTCATCTACGTTTGTTCGACCTGGTGTTTCGTTTGCATCTCTCCTTACAAAGTCCAAGCCTGCTGCACCTATGCATAATGTTCCTTATGTGAGCCGTCACAAGTCTTCTGCTCCACGAATGGACCTCCCTTCGCGAGTCTCCTCCGATGCCAAGCGTCCTCCTGGTCCTCCTCGTGGGACTTCTGAGAATCCTGTGGAACCTCCCTTGCTACCTGTACCCGAGGCTGACGGTCCCTCTGTTGTTGTGCGACCTCTTTCTGTGACAAGCTCTGTGGTTGGTCTTAATCCCGATTCAGCAAGTACTGGCGTGGAGATGGAGGTTGAGATTGCCACCCTCAAGCGGGCGAGGAGTGTGGAATCTTTGGAGGAGACCCCTCCTTCTAAGGTTCAAACAAGTGTGCCTCTCGGGGACTCTGAGAGTGACCCTCCCTCAGAGTCTAAAGATGATTTGACATCACCCTTGGTGGCTGATAAGGACAGCCTTTCTGGGGTTCCAGTTCCTGCACCTAGCTCCATTGTGACAGGGGATGCGTCTTCGAACGCACAAGCGGCTTGCTCACCAGCTCCCTCTGACCCAGCTTCCTTCAAACAGCCTTCGGTTGATTTGATTGAGGACGGTCATGGTCCGGGTGACCCTGTCGTGGCACCTGATCACTCGTTAAGGGCTGCGGACAAGGCAGGTATGTCCAAACGGAGGGTCTATGTGCCTCGGTCGCGTACTACTGCTAGGGCGGATGTGACTGTGGATAGAGATTCCTCCAAACGTTGTGACGTTAGATTATCATCATCATCCTCTCGATTGGTTAGACCGGGACACCCCTCTGGGAAGAAGGGCTTTAAAACCGTTCCCAGCGAAAGTGCTACGTAGGTATTTCTACTTTTAATCTTTTATATTTTTATTTTTTAATTAGTAACACCTTATGGCTACAACAATTTGTCTTCAATGGAATTGTCGTGGTGTATTGCCAAACTGGGAGGAATTACAATTACTTCTCTCAGATCTGAATCCATTTTGTGTCTGTCTTCAGGAGACAATGGTGGGGCTTCGACCGTTTCCTTCACCTAAGGGTTATTCAGTCTTCCATTCCGCTCCTCCCCTGGCTGGTGGTCATAGCGGTGGGTGTGCCATTTTATGTCATTCCGATGTCCCATTCACCTCCTTTGCTGTACAGTCTCCCCTTCAGGTTGTAGCAGTACAGATGCTCCTTGAACGGTGTTTTACCATCTGTTGCCTGTACCTCCCACCTTCAGTCCCAATATTGCGATCTTATTTAGAGACCCTTATCCGACAACTTCAGACTCCTTTTATTTTACTTGGCGATCTTAATGGTCGCCATCCAATATGGGGTGATTCAGTTTACAATCCTCGAGGTGAGCTGGCCTCCTTGGTTGGTGATCTGGATTTGGTTGTCTTGAACGATGGGAGACCAACCCATTTCCACGTTCAGACTGGCACTTTTTCTGTTCTTGACCTCACCATTACTTCTCCTGACTGTGCGCTTGATTTTTCCTGGGACGATTTGGATGATCTGCATGGTAGTGACCATTATCCAGTGTTGGTCCAGTCCTCTCACTTTACTCCAACTACGCATTTCCCTCGCTGGTGTCTGGGTAGGGCTGACTGGCCTCTTTTTTAACTCTGTGAGTTTGATTTGACTGTACATGATATCCTAGCTATTGATGATGCACAACATTATTTTACTTAGACTATGATTAAAGCGGGGCTTCGTTCCATTCCCCGGTCTTCAGATGTATATTCCCGGAGACCTGTGCCGTGGTGGACTGCAGCCTGCTCTTTTGCTCGGGGGGTTTATAAAGCTGCATCTCGTCGATACCGTGCAAACCGGGAGGTTCTCTTTCTTAACACCTTACGAGCGGCCTATGCGGTTTATTTATGTGTACCGCCCAGCGGGGTGTTTTTAGCCAAAATAGGGCTGGTTACGTGATCATTTTCATGCCTAAATAAGACCCAGAACGTAAAACAAGTACCTATCCCTGAAAGGGCATAAACAGAGCTTTCGAATGACACCATAACGATCCTTGTATGATGGATAGTTTTCTTGCAATAACCGTGCAACGCGAGTGCAAAAAGCAGGTAATTCGGTACTTTCGGTACATAATTGAGTATGTAGCGAGTGAGAGAGGGAGGAGGGAGCTGAGATTTGTGTCAGTAGGTTCGCCGCGGTGGTCTGGAGCAGTCATACGCTCGCTAGTCTCCTGCCACCACTTGTCTCTCTCTCTCAGCCACATTACGTGCTGAAATTGCCACTCGAGTTATGTCGAGCGCCGCCACATAGTCCAGCTTTATTTAACTCGACTTATGTTGCTCGCCGCTAATTAAGGGTTAAAGTTAAATTTCGCAAAACACGTGCTCGCTATCGGTGGGTTCTGAAAGATGCTCGCCAAAGCTCGTGGAGGTCCTATGTTTCTACGATTACTTCTTCCACTCCTTTGCCTATGGTGTGGAAGAGAATACGCAAGATATCTGGAAAGTTTTCTCCCTCCTCTCCACTAGTGTTGAGGACCCAAGGTAATCTGGTGTCTACACCAGGTGAAGTAGCCTCTGCCCTAGCTACTCATTTTTGCAAGGTTTCCCAGAGGGATGATGCCAAACCTTGTGCAAGAGCCCGACGTAGCCAAGAGAGACAGGGTCTTAATTTCCGGTCTCATGGTGGTGAAACTTATAATGTTGACTTCAGTATTCGTGAGCTGCGTGCGGCCCTCTCGGAGTGTGGTGACACTGCTCCTGGTCCTGAAGACATCCCATATGCCATGCTTCGTCATCTCCCGAATGCCCCCTTGGTGTTTTTATTAGACTTGTTTAATAGGATTTGGAGTGAGGGTACACTACCTGCCAGTTGAAGTTGGGCATTGTCCTTCCTATTCCTAAGCCTGGAAAGGATCATAGCAATGTTTCTAATTACCGCCCAATTTGTTTAACGTCGTGTGTATGCAAATTGTTTGAAAAAATTATCAATGTCAGACTTGAGTGGTTTCTGGAGAGGGGCGGCCATCTCTCCCTTTCTCAGAGTGGCTTCCGCAAACTAAACTACGGTGTACTTCTGACAACCTTATCCGACTTGAATCCTCAATCTGTGAAGCTTTTGCCTCTAAGCAACATCTTGTGGCTGTGTTTTTTGACCTCGAGAAGGCTTATGACACAGCCTGGCGACATGGAATTGTACGACAACTTAATGCTTTTGGATTACGTGGTCGCCTGCCGGTGTTGCTTAGAGACTTTTTAACTGATCGTGTGTTTCAGGTCTGTGTGGGTTCTTCCCTCTCTGCGCTACTGTGCCAGGAGGAAGGTGTCGCTCAGGGTTGTGTCTTAAGTGCATTTTTGTTTGAGGCGGCCATCAATAGCATTCTAGACGCTGTGCCTGCTGGGGTATCCTCGTCCCTATATGTGGATGACTTGCTATCTGGTTTTCTGGTTCCCGCATGTCTGCTATTGAGAGACATATGCAACTTGCGTTGGACAGGATTTCTGCATGGGCTGATTCCAATGGCTTTCGGTTTTTCCCATCAAAGACTGTGGCTATGCACTTTTGCAGGATTCGAGGGGTTCACCCAGACCCTGATCTAATGCTCAGTGGCAGGAGACTCGGTTGTGTGGCAGAGACAAAGTACTTGGGTCTCACGTTTGATTGCCGTTTGACTTGGGTTCCACACTTGACAATTCTGAAGGCATCGTGTATGAAGGCTTTGAATCTGTTTAGGGTTCTGTCACACACCTCTTGGGGTGCTGATCGCAGAACACTCCTGCATTTGTTTCAGGCATTTGTCACATCCAAACTGTCATATAGCTGTGAAGTCTACTCCTCTGCCACAAACTCCAGACTTAAGACTCTAGATTCTGTTCATCATGCTGGACTCCATCTTGCAACTGGAGCTTTTCGGTCGTCTCCGATTCCCAGCTTGCTGGTGGAGGCTCGTGTACCTCCTTTAGATTTACTGCGTCAATCTGTGGTTATACGTTGTTGGTTGGGGATTCGGCGCCTTGCAGACTCTCTTGTTTGTACCCGTGTCTCGGGTCAATTTTTGTTTTCATATTATGGTCAACATTCTCGAATGCCTCATCCTTTTGGCTATAGAGTTCGTAAAATTACGAAGGAGCTTAATCTGTCGACGGTTCCTGTGAGTCCCGTGCAAATTTCAAGGATTGTCCCCTGGGTCCTGCTTGAATCATCATCCTGCAGGTTTTTTACAGGCTCAAAGGATTCGGTCACTCCTCAGTCTCTTCTTCAATTGTTTTTGGAACATTCTTCTATTCATAATAGTTCTGTGCCTGTGTATACTGATGGCTCTAAATCTGCCTCTGGTGTTGGTTTTGGTGTTGTGTTTCCTGACTTCAGCCGTGGAGGTAGTCTTCCTTTAGCTGCCTCGGTTTTTACTGCGGAATTGTCTGCTATCATTTTAGCTCTGAAATTAGTGTTTGCTCACTGCAACAATCATTTTACTATTTTTAGTGATTTTCAAGGGGATCTCATGGCTCTGGAATCTTTTAATTCTTCCCATCCTATAGTTTTAGCGATTTTAGAGTGGCTGTTTCTCATTTATCGTCGAGGGAAAAAGTGGATTTTTGTTGGGTCCCTGCGCATGTTGGTGTCAAAGGTAATGAAAGGGTGGATGCTTTGGCAAAAGCTGCAGCTTTGAGACCTTCATCTGTAAATTATCCTCTGCCTGCTTCTGATCTGCGTACTCCTCTCATGTTTGCTGTTCGTGCTTGTTGGCAGGCACGGTGGGATTGTGTTACTGTAAATAAGCTCAGGGAAGTTACCAAATTAGTCTCGCCAAGAGCTTGCCCTACCATTCCTCGCAAATTGGAAACTGCTTTGGCTCGCCTCCACATTGGACATACCAGACTAACACACGAGTTCCTTATGTGTGGAGGTGTACCACCGTTCTGTGATGACTGTCTAGTTCCCCTTACTGTCAGGCACTTGCTGGTTGAGTGATCCCAGTTTGGTCGATTTACGCTGGAGGTTGCTATTGCGGCACCGGAAGGCAGATGGTACTTACTGTCTCTCTTTGGTGCTTGGAGGAGAGGCGGGTTCCCCTGGAGATGATGTGTTTTTATTTTTGAAAAAGGCTGGCCTTTTTCAGTTTTTGTGATTGCATTGATTTTTCTTTGATATCTAATTTTACGCGTTGTTTTTACAATTTTAGTTTTCAGCAAATAATGTTAGCTTGTTCGGTGCCATATGACCTTGTTGTTGCGGTGCCAAGATTTCTATCAATAAATTATTTTTTTTGCCAAATTTGAGCCAATGTGACAACTCATCTACATTATGTTGCATATCTTCAACATGTTCATTTGAGAGTACGCTATTAGCAATATTTGTATCGTCAGCAAACTTAGAGATTGTACAGGTGAAACCATCAGCTATGTCGTTAATGTAAACTAGGAAGATAATTGGCCCTAGTAACGATCCCTGGGGTACCCCGCTAATTACACTGATCCATTTGGATGCTTTACCGTTTATGACTAATCTTGGCTTTTTGTCACTGAACCAATTGTCTATCCATTTCAACTCACCGTCTTGTATTCCATGCCCTTTTAGTTTGATCAATAAACGTTTGTGGGGAACTTTGTCAAAGGCCTTTTGAAAATCAAGGGATATAATATCTACAGCTTTACTCTCATCATATAGGTTGAGGATATCGTGGAAGAAGCTAAGAGGTTTGTTAAGCAGGAGCGTTTATTACAAAAACAGTGTTGAGTATCTTTAAGTATGTTGTTTTCCTCTAAGTGATTTACGAGTTTGTCTCTTATAGCATGAATCGTGCTTCTCCAGGCTAAAGACCACTTGACCACACTTACTAGAATATTAAAACCATCAATAAGTTACAGGACAGATCCACTCGACAGCATTTGTTTCTTCTACGTAATTGGGCGTATTTATTTGCTCATTTATGTAATTTTTTATTATTTTCTTAGTTTCCTCCCTAGACCTCTATCAAACTTAAAAAAAACATCCCCAAGACCATCTTTCAAGATAAATTTGTACATTTTTCGATAGCAAAATGTACCGGCTAAAGGCCGGTTTCCTTTTAAATTACAATTAAATTTAAATTAATTGAAGTTGCCCTCTGACCCTTGACCAGTGCGGACGTCCCCAGTGACCGTTAGTGTACCTGTTTAACCTTAGTGAGGTCCTAGTGATCTTTCTTAGTGATGGCTGTTGTTGATGAGTCTGCTGTCTCCTCCCATACTCTCCAGCTTTGTCTTGCTTTGCAAGAAAGACTGGAGAGTGTGGAGCAGGAGATTCAGTGTCTCAAAGATGAAAATTTGGCCTTGAGACTAGCTATGGCGGAGAAGAAGTGTGAGGCTACCGGAAGTGTTCCCAGGGATCGTGAAGCCCCTTGAAAACTGGTGTCAACAAGTGCAACGGCCTGCAAGCTGAAAAGGCAGCCACTCAAGACCCACAACAACTTCAGCACCTTGGCTGATGAGAGTGATGGCGAGGAAGTGGCGATCATCGAGACAGTGAGAGGGGAGGGGGGGGGGGGGGGGAGTCTGCTGCTGTTGCTGCAACAACTGCTGTTACAACTCCTGCTACACGCCGACAACGGAAAAAAGCTAAGTTCATTGTCGGTGATTCAATGGTTAGGTACCTAGACAGGGCTACTAACATTCATGTTAGTAAAGTTGTCTGCCTACCTGGAGCCGGAGTCGGGAGGGTGGCAGAGAAGATGGGTGGTGTCCTAGAAGTGGGTGGGGAGGACCCCATCATCTTCATCAACGCAGGGTCCAATGACATGTGGAGATGCAGGACTGAGGAGTTGCTGACCAAGTACCAGGAAATGCTGGAGAGGACCAAGGAGAAGGGTGGATTTCCTGTGGTACACAGTATCCTGCCAAGAAGAGGGGTACGGAAGGAATGGTCCTCCAGGGCTATTGGTGTAAATAGCCGGCTGGAGAAGTATTGCAAGGCAAACTCAATACCATTCCTAGATAACTGGACCCACTTCTATGGTAAGGATGAACTGTATGCCCAGGATGGAGTACATCTTTCTCGACTAGGAGTTTCGACCTTAGCCAGCTCACTGGACAAGATTGTTGCGGGGTTTCGTTAAAAAAACCTGGGTGTGTAAGTAAAATACTGTCTCCATATGGAGCAGGTACATCATGTGACAAACCAGTGAGTAAAATAGAAATAATCAGTCAAGATAGTGCGGATATAGTGATGTGTAATAGTAGTATCGATAACACTACACATATAACTGATAGTAAAGATGAGAATACTGATAGAGTAGAATTTCAGTCTAGAGCTAGTAGTTCAACAGGAAATAATAAGTTAGCTAAACACAATAGAAAATTAGTTGCAAATAAAAGTAATATGTTGAGGGTATATTATACAAATTGTAGGAGTTTATGAAACAAAATGAACGAACTTAGAGCACTCGTTAGCACAGAAAAAATTGACATAATAGCGCTAACTGAAACGTGGATTAATACAGAATCTAGGATTTTTTTAGCAGAATTTGATATTCCAGGATATAGTTTGTTTAAATATGACCGAACAAGTAGGAGGGGCGGGGATATAGCAGTGTTTGTCAGGAGTACATTAAAAAGCTGTATTAAATCAGGTATTAGACTAAATAATGATAATGAAAGTGTTTAGGTAGAGGTTAACGAAGGTAGTGAGACCATAGTTATTGGAGTTATATATAGACCGCCTAATATGAGTAGAAATGGCGGAACATCGTTATGGGAGGAAATTAAAATAGCATCAAGGTTTAGCAATTTGTGCCTTATGGGAGATTATAATTTTCCGAATATTGATTGGCAGCACCAAATAGGCGACTCCGATTCAGTAGAGTTTATTGAGGTAGTACAAGATAGTTTTTTATTTCAATTCATAGATACGCCAACTAGAGGTATTAATATTCTTGATTTAGTTTTCAGTAACAATGAACATATGATAAATGATGTAGAGATTGGTAACCACCTAGGAAATAGCGATCATAAATATATTTATTTTAATATACAATGGACAGGGAATGCTAAAGAGAATACGAACTTATCCCAGACTTCAGAAAAGCCGATTATGGTGGGCTAAGAAGAGACTTAAGGGTGGACCCTATTGTTAAGCAATTAAGTCAGGATATGCCAGAGTTAAACTTGCCACCTACATATAACCAGTTTATTGCTTCACTCCACAATGCTCAAAATAAATATATCCCTAAAAGAAGATTTAGATCGACACAGAACCAACCAAAATGGATGACTAATAAGCTAATAGATCTTATAGGAAAAAAGAAAGGAATATATAGAAAAATAAAGAAAGGCGAAACTCATCTACATAATATATACTATCAGACTCTATCAAGACAGGTCAAAAAGGAAATCAGGAAAGCAAAAAGAAATTATGAAATAAAGATAGCCAGTGACTCAAAAAATAACCCTAAAGTTTTTTACCAACTATATAAATCTAAAGTTAGAGATGTAATAGGAGAAAAAACTAAATAGGAGAAAAAACAGAAAATTATTTAGAAATGTGCAGTACATTAAATAGTGATTTTCTTTCCGTTTTCACTAATGAAAATTTGGCACAGATTCCAGAAGGCAATATGGTATATAGTGATAGTATAGAAAATATGTTAAGTACAGTTAGTATAAGTAGAAATGATGTGCTTAAGGATATTGACAGACTGAAACCTCAAAAATCGCCTGGTCCTGATGAGGTATATGCTAGAGTATTAAAAGAATGCAGAGATGAGTTAAGTAGTCCATTAGCATTGTTAATTAACAAGTCATTAGAAATAGGTTTAGTTCCAGAAGCTTGGAAGCTTGCAAATGTAGTTCCGATCTTCAAAAAAGGTGATAAATCGATAGCATCCAATTACCGTCCCATTAGTCTCACATCAATCATAGGAAAGTTGCTAGAGTCTATTATTGCTAGGAAAATTAGAAGCCACTTAGACAAATTTAACTTAATAAATTCTTCTCAGCATGGATTCACTCAGGGACGTTCTTGCCTTACTAATTTGCTTAGCTTTTTCTCAGAGGTATATGAAGCAGTAGATAGTAACAAGTCATATGCTATTATTTATTTAGATTTCAGTAAAGCTTTCGACAGAGTCCCTCATGAGAGATTGATGAGAAAGGTTGAGGCACATGGAATAGGAGGATCGTTGTTGGGATGGATTAGGTCATGACTAATTGGTAGGAAACAGAAAGTCAGCATAAATGGTACCAAGTCAGAGTAGGGAGCAGTCAAAAGTGGTGTCCCCCAGGGATCGGTATTAGGTCCCCTGTTGTTTCTTATATACATAAATGACCTAGATTTAGGTATAACTAGTAGGATAAGTAAATTCGCAGACGATACTAAAATGGGGAGATCAATTTATTCAGATAGCGATATAGAGTGCCTCCAAAGGGATCTAGATACCTTACATGAATGGTCAGTAAATTGGCAGATGAAGTTTAACATTGACAAATGCAAGGTATTAAAAATAGGGAAGATGCAAACAAATGTTAAATATAAACTAGCTAATTTAGAATTAGAAAATTCAGACTGCAAGAAAGATCTAGGTGTGTTTGTTAGCAATGATTTGAAGCCTAGAAAACAGTGTATAAGCGTTCGTAATAAGGCAAACAGGATTATCGGGTTCATCTCTAGGAGTGTGAGTAACAGAACTGCTGATGTTATCTTAAAACTTTACTTGTCATTAGTGAGACCCCATATGGATTATGCTGTCCAATTTTGGTGTCCTTATTACAGAATGGACATAGATTCATTGGAGTGAGTACAGCATAAAATGACAAAAATTATCCATAATATTAGAAATCTTCCGTATGAAGAAAGGTTGAAGAAATTAGGTTTACATTCCTTAGAGAGACGCAGAGTTAGAGGGGATATGATAGAGGTGTTCAAGTGGGTTAGTGGGATTAATAAAGGGGACATGACAAATGTACTAAAGCTCAGTGATAGCGAAAAAAAACTCGTACCAATGGTTTCAAATTAGATCAATTTCGTTTCAGAAAACATATAGGCAAATATTGGTTTGGTAACAGAAGTTGTAGATGGGTGGAATGGACTACCAAGTGCTATAGTGGGATCTAAAACGGTAGTGAGCTTTAAGATAAAATTGGATAAGCATATGGACGAGAAGGGTTGGGTGTGAAGGGGGATCAGCCGGGTTGGGCCAATCAGCGCTCTGCAGACCCCCATAATCCTGCGTTAATCTCTAACCGTTTTGGTAAGATGATCCTCAGGGTATTAGAGTGTTGAGCCTATAATTGGGCTTTGTAATTGAATTGGGGTTGTGTGGGACAGGGATCTGCCTTGCTTAGGCCAATCGGCTTTCTGCAGACTCCCATTTTCTTATGTTCTTATGTTCATACAGGCTCGGTATCGCTCGCTAGGCAAAATCGACACCTACTGTATATGACATGAACAGTCTAAATATTGATAAAGAAATGGGGCAAAGGTCTTAGAATCGCCAACCTAATGGGCCGAACGTCTTAAAATCTGAAAACTAATGGGCTAAACGCAAGGGAGAAGGGGTCCCGAAAAAACAGCCCATCTCTCCTGAATTCAAAGACTCCATAATGTTTAGTTTTGCTGTTATTAGACAATTTTAAACAACTTGGTAAATACTTATGTGAGTCCGAGGAGTAATTGAAATTTTACTCCTCTAATTGTAATTAACTCGGCTCTCTCAATGGTATTTCATCACTTTATCATCAATACAATATATTATTCTATCACACGTGTTTCTAAAGCTTCGATCCCCTTCCAATCATACACAACATCGACAAACAACAATTCGCCTGTATTCCAGTCATCCTTTCCTTCCTCATACATTATTTGTATGTTTCCCCTCATAGCTACATATCTAGTGACCCCATGTATGAACACCACATAGCCATCACATACCTTTGTAACAATGTGTCTTTCATCACGGACACGCACACTTGTTCTATATGTATATGTAGGTTTTTTTATAAGTTCGGCCTTGTTTGCTGTATTGTAATTTTCAGAAACATTTGCAGTTTCAATTATTGTTAAACACACACTTGTTACGTGTTCACCATCGCATTGAATTGACTTCCATTTTAACTGAAATGTCCCAAAAGCGGTAATGCTTTTGTCTTACATTTGTCCATAACAACTCCCTAATACAACTCTCGTGAGTTAATTAATCAGCCAAGCATATTCCTAGAATATAGTTTAATGTTTGTATTAATTTTCATTACCTTTACATAGTGCATCTTCATAATTTTGGTTGTAGTTCATAAGTAGAGAGATAAAGAGATACTGTATTAACCACAATTTACAATATTGACTTAAATTACAAAATAGAACAGTGTAACACAATGATATATAACATTGTTAATTATATACAAAAAAACTAAACACAATGTCCTCAGATGTTTCTTTCAAAGTAGGCTTTGAAATTTGCAAAATATTTACGTCGGCATAACTTTACGTAGTCATGTATACAACTTGAGAATATCATAGATTACTGTACACATTATATTTTAGGAGATTTTGTTTGAAAATAAATATTATATCTCATCAAGTCTTCCGCCCTTATATATTTCTACTGTACTACCTGACAACTTTATTCCTCACTCAACATTCAATTTTGGATTGCTTTAGAGCAAATTATTCTCATACCCAAATATTTCACTTCGGTCTCTCTACTTAAATCCACATTTAACACTTCCTATTCATCTTTATCTTGCCTATATATTGTTTGCCGTTATCTAGTTCCTCTATCACTTCACTCTATGCTATTCTTTGTATTCTGGTTTCACATACTCTTCTTTTCCTAAAGCATATTTCATGATTTTCTGTTCACACCTTTTTATACTAATTGTCAATATATATATATATATATATATATATATATATATATATATATATATATATATGGATAGTAAAACCAGCGTTGTGATGAAAATATTTGTTGGGACCAGTCTCGACTTAAACAAAAGCCATCATCAGCCTAAAAGCAAATACAAGCCTACATGAAAACGCTTGAAATGTAGTATACTACGAAGTATAATATGAACTCGTAGGGAATACCAATACCATGATAATTAATTGGTAAAATAATACAAATCCTGTTATTATTTTAACAATTAATTATCATGCTATTGGTATCCACTACGAGTTAATATTATACTTCGTAGTATACTTATACTGATATTATACTTTGTTTTCATGTAGGCTTTTCTTTGCTTTTAGGCTGATGATGGCTTTTGTTAAAGCCGAAACGCGTCCCAATGAATATGTTAATCACAACGCTGGTTTTACTCTTGATATCGTGCCTCTGCTTCCTTCGTTATGAGAGTATTGTATATATATATTGTTCATGTGTATTACTCTCTTTTCAAATTATCTATTAACAATTAAATTCTCTTCATCAAGTTGATAATGTAAAACATAATTCTATAACCTACTAGGCTTCAGACATTCATGTTTCGATATCTAGTATTTTCTATATATGTTCATTGCCTACTTCCATTATCAATCAAAACACATGCGAATGATTAACTCCACCTCCCTCAGTTCCCTCACTCTACCATCCTCAGTCCTTTCACTCAACCTTCCTCAATCCTCTCACTCCACCTCCCTCAGTCCTTTCACTCCACCTCCATCAATCCCCTCACTCCACCTCCCTCAGTCCTCTCACTCCACCTCCGTCAGTCCCCTCACTCCATCACACTCAGTCCCCTCACTCCACCTTCCTCAGTCCTCTCACTCCACCTCCCTCAGTCCCCTCACTCCATCTCACTCAGTCCCCTCACTCCACCTCTATCAGTCCCCTCACCCCATCTCACTCAGTCCCCTCACTCCACCTCTATCATTCCCCTCACTCCATCTCACTCAGTCCACTCACTCCACCCCCCACCCACAAACCACAATTCACTCACAGACCCACATAATATCCGAGCGAAGGCAAATTGCTTAATGACGTCAGCAATAATTTTTCCATCCTGCCCGCTACCGATTTGGCGGCTTTCATTTGGTTACCTTAATTGTGTTACTGCGGTCCCGGCCTCCTCTTGAAATGGCGCTGCTATGATCAGACATTATTATTATTTGGGGCACGTCATGATTATATTTTGAATGAATTATTATTTTGTGGTAGGCTTCTAAACGATTCAGGGTATCTCTCTCTCGCTTTCGCTTTCTTTACTAATGTTCACACACACACACACACACACACGTCTCTGGTAACCTTTCATACGCACAGGTGATCGCCGGCATGTTGTTATGATATGAAGCTATATTGGTACGTCCATTTTTCTAACGCACATTATTTATAACTTAGCAGTATAGACAGAGTGGTCTATATAACTAGTATATATATATATTGCCTGATGCCGTGATCCCCGAAGGGGATGGCCACGAACGAACCGCCCCCATGCACCTCTGTCGCCAGTCAGTCGACGCCCCTCCTCCCAACCAGCATCCATATACTTCCTCACTCCATCCTTCCACCTATCCTTCGGTTTACCTCTCCCTCTCTGTCCTTCCACCTCGCTCTCGTACACCCTCTTAGTCATTCTTTCGCTTCCCATACAATCCATATGGCCGAACCATCTCAAGGTGTTCCTTTTCACACTTTCCAGCACATCTACCTCCACACCACACCTCCTTCTTAATTCCTCATTCGTCTGTCTATCCCTCCATGTAACTCCACACGCAATTCTTAAATAACTCATTTCCACCCCTCGCACGCTTGGTCTGAGTCTCTTCTCCAACGTCCATGCTTCGCTTCCGTAAGTCAGTGTCGGGATTACCACACTCTCATGCAAGGACTTCTTCACTTCCATACTGACCACCCTATTTGTTGTTACTGCTTTCAACGTTCCTACAACCCTCTTCCCCTGTTGCACCCTCTCCCGCACTTCTTCATCCATAGTCCCATTCTTTACTCAACACACTGCCCAGATACTTAAATGAGCTGACAATCTCCATAGCCTGACCATTCAACTTCACCTCACACTCTGTGGCTTCACCCCTTTCGAAGACCATAACCTTGCTCTTCCACGCATTTACCTTCAGATTTCGTTTTTCGCACAATGTTCCAAACATATTTACCAGACCCTGCAACTCCCATTCATTATCGCTCATCAGAACTGTATCATCAGCAAATAGCACTAAAGGTAGCTTCCACTAATTTCCCTTCCTTATCAGCGATACACCAACATCCACTGCTCTTCCTTATATTTCTTTCATGACGCCATCCATATATAGTTATATACAGTAAACAACCACAGGGACATCACACACCGCTGTTTCAACCCAACATTCAGATCAAAGAACTCGCTCTGCTCATTCTCCACATGTACTGCCGCCTTTGCACCCTCATACATGCTCTTCACTGCTTTCAGCAACTTGCCGTCTACTCCGTATATTCTAAGTACTTTCCACATACCTTCTCTATCCACTCTGTCATAGGCCTTCTCCAAGTCCATAAAGGCAACATACAGCTTTCGTTGCTTCTTCAGATATTTCTCCACAAACAATTCAGGGTAAAAATCTGATCTACAAATCCTCTTCCCTTCCTTACACCGCCCTGCTCGTCACCTATCCATTTATCCGTTCTCGCTCTCACTCTCTCAATCACTACCTTACTCTACACCTTCCCTACTACGCTTAGAAGACATATTCCTCGGTGGTTACCACACACTCCTCTTTCCCCTTTACCCTTATATAGGGGGACTATTATGCCTGTCTTCCAGTTATCAGGTGCACTCCCTTTCTTCCATGCTAGTTTGCACATTTTCCATACCCATTCGATCACTATCTCACCACCATACCTCAGTATCTCCCCACACACTCCATCTATTCCTGGTGTTTTCCCCAACTTCACTCTTTTCATGGCTTCACACACTTCTGACCACCTGATCCCCACCTCCTTCTCCAATACTTCTCTTCTTCTCCCTCCCATACCCCATCCAACTATGTTTGCTGGCGCTTCATTGTAGGGTACATTGTATTGTACGTTTGCTCTTGTCTCAGAAACATAATTTTTCAGGGTTCACGGGTAGGGTAGGACTCTAGTTGCTCTTCCTCTTCTTCTGTCTTCATCTCTCTGTGGTACAGCTATAGTCTATTCGCTGTAAGTAGGCGAGAAATCATGACCTCTATCCTCTGTAACTCAAAAGGGGCTAGAGAAAATTGGCTGTACATTTCCACATCTATTCCTTGACTGACTCTTCCCCAATGGTAGAAATATTAGCTCAATTACTCCAGTCGTTTTTGAGTTACAGAGGTGAGAGTTCATGATTTTTCACCTACTTACAGCGAATAGACTATAGTTGGTGGTTGTGGTGCCTTGTCTTCCTTCTTGAACTTCTTCTGCTGGGATGGCAGTGTAATCGATGAAAGAGACACTATATCCGCCTAACGTATACGCCCGGATTGCTCGACCATCGAGTGTACAGCGCCCTGTGTAAACCACGCTGTTCGAGAACACTGTGTAAGCAATGCTCTCCGACTACCCGTGTAACCAATAGTCTCTCAGCCTGTGTAGAGCTGGTGCCTTGACCGGTAGAAGCGGCAAGTGTGTTTTGGAATTTGTGGTTCTCAAAGGAGCTGGTAAGCTACCAAATATAAAATGCTCTATCATCTACTCTAACCTTTGTTTTATGTCTCTTGCTGGGGTTCGGCTACCAGGGAAGATGAGCCATAGGTATCCTAATGAGGAAGTTGAACTTGTGATCTTTTCCATTGGACTTTCAAGTCAAGGGTTAATGATATGCTTCTCAGGTGTAGTTGGTCCTCGTTTTGTGTTGCTCTTGCTGAAAGGGGTTACTGTGTTGTTTCGTTTTCTTTGATTGGACAGTGGTGTTTCTGCTGGATTTATTCTTCGCCTCCTTATGGGTAGCTGGTAGTTGTGTGATGAAGGGTAAGGTATCTAGTATGGTTGTGATGAAGGGCAAGGGTGTTGGTAGTGCCGGAAGTAGCGGTCTGGTGGTGTTGGCTGGTGCTATATTGATATTCGCTATGTGGGCTATGTGTCCAGGCGTTGTCGAGCCTGGCATACAAATATACTCATATTTGTGTTCCTCATCCTCACATTCCGGTATTCCAAGCAATTACTGCATAAGCCTCTTACCGTTCTATAGGTATGTACCGTACTGTAATAGAGTGGATAATATATAAATCATGCAAAAACATCAAACTTGGCAAGCACATTCTCTAGTCTACGGTTTACTTAAAATTGATTTGATTTGCCATTAAACAATTCAAGATGGCGGCCATTTTACTAGATGGCCCCTGAAAGGGCCTACACAATTTTATTGCTCATATAACAATTGATATACTTGGTCGAATTGAGTGATCTTGGTGTCAATTTGTATATTTTCAATCATGCTAGAATTTTTTTCAAATGAAACAACACGTTTAATTAAAATAACAAAAGAAAGAGTCATAATGCAAATATAAATATACTGTATTCCATAACATTTCAACATGTGACATTATATAAATCTAGATATAGGAGAATAAATGGAAAATTAATACAAATAACATTTTAAACAATTCAAATTAAGGCTAGTGCAAGAATGATACTGTAAACTGTAATTGCACTTATATTAGGTATGATATGCACCTGATTGTCGTACTTGTGTGTCCAATTGCTATGCTAAGGATGACCATCCTGGCTAGCCTAATGTGCAATTAAAATAACTTACCATAGTGGAAAGGTGCAATATATGAGACTATAATACAATTATTACACACCGGGGAGAACTGTGTTTAAGGAAAAAATGCCAAAAACATGATATATAAGTATTGTTGCAATATATTGATCTAATTATGTGAGAGGAAACCATATCATACGAAAGTTGAGACTAAGCCAAACGAAAGGATGTGAAACTCATAGTATTTCGCTCACTAGATTCAGGATTAATATTTGGAGGAATTCTCTTAATGCTTGTATTACTTTTTAAACCAACAATACTGGGAGAAAAGTATTTCTTAAAGTTAAAATAAACTGTTAAAAGATATATTCAATACCATGAGTGTCAATAAATCACGTAAATAAACATATAACAGTATTTGTTTCCACATTTAATTCTCTAAGCGATACGACATTCTTCTTGAAAGACCGAACCATCTCCAGTATATTTTGTGAAAAAGTTTGATTACTCGAGAACAGCTTGTAATTTGTATAGACAGACGATGAAATTTCACTTATAAAATATGTAATAACCCGTAGGGACTCCCATATAGAAACAGAAGATGGAAAGGCAAGTAGTAAGGACAAAGGTGGATATAAAAGCAGAAGAGATGCACTCTCCCTCATATCCTGACAGTGACTGACTTGCGTCTTGACTCTTGCAGGGCAGCAGCAGGGCCGTAGGCCTCTAGGTCGTAGGATGCCAGATAGCGCATGGAAATTAAATACTTTCAATATTCTATAAAGAAATTGAAAGCAAACCTTACTTATATTTATTCAAACTACAACATAAATATAATTTAGAGAGCATAAGTAGGTTAATTTTGTCAGTAGGCCAACTATTGGGAATATCCAGAGACCTACAGTATAGTTTTAAATTTGGAAAAGACCGGGCTTCGATGGGATGTGGAGAGTTGCCAGCGGTAGCCAGATTTGGGGATTATTGTCTGTTCCTTAGAAAAAGCGAGTCATGACTTCTTAGCGCAATTGTACATGCAGCTGCTGCTGTTCACACACATAGCTGCATAGTGCAGTGCAGGGAAATTCTGAGCGAAAGCATTTGCATCACCGGTTGCAATTTTTCTTACAGAAACCCTTGATAAGCTCTTGACAGCTTGCTGTAATTGTTGGAAGGTTTGTCCAACATATCTGCCATGTCTCTCCTTTCTGTGTCCACCCCAAGTTGGCAGGACTGCTGGTTTCTGGATTAAAGATTGTTGCCTAGCCCCAGATGATCCCAGCCTGGTAGGCTTCACGCTTTGCAAGCTCTTTGAGGGCTGCCTGGGTTTGTGGAATGGAGTCATGTGATTTCTGTTTGTGGGTAAGCAGATCTAGTCTGGCTTCGTTTGCACCACTGGCAGCCCTAGATCTGTCAAACAAGAAAACACCAAATCTTTCCAGCTTCTGCAAATTCGCCAAAGTGATGTACTTAATTGTCCTGTAAGAAGAGTATGTAAAACCCGAATTATTACATATATAAATCGCTAATTATTTACCTTTGTCGAAGTATGTGTGAGGGTCTTAGTGTCGGAAAATACAGCTGCGAGCCGCCCAAACAGCCAGGCCTATACCGCACATAAATGGTTAAATATTACATTGATGACAGCAAATTCACTTAACATGATTTTGATTCCTAAATATTTATCCATTATATATGATCCCATAAAAATGTGACGCTATTGTGTGTTCTACGTGCATGATAAAAAATCACTTGTATAAAAACAATTGTGAGAGAAAAAGAAAGTCCAAATTCCATACTGACTTAAAAATGTATGACTAAAGCACTCTTTATATACTTTCAACACTTATGAATATATGACAGAGAATATCTGGTATTGACACATTACACGCTCTGAATCACTTAAATTAAAGGCAAGAGGGTGGGAAACAGACTGCAGGCGGGTATATTCCCATGGCATGAGTCATGACGCGAGTTTTGGAGTAGCCCGCTCGCCCAGGTTAAAACCTTGTACGTAGTAAATTGACACGTAGATGATGTGGAGCTTTAATTGATTGACATATTGAAGTACAGGCCATTATATTGATGTTTTGAGAGAATGATAGGCATGCTGAAACTGTTTGTATTAAACATTTTCATATTTACGAAAGTGTGAGAGATATAATTTAATTTCGTTTGCCTGAACATACTGTCGCCTTAAAACATGAGTTGATAAGTGTGAAAGGAATAGATATGCATTAAATTAAGAATGTATTATCTTACTGTACAAACAAATATATTGAATTGTCCGCCTAGACTGAGAAACATACAGTATGTATTTTGATAAGGATGTTATTTTGTTTTCTATGTGTATAAAGGAGACAAAAGGCAGGGTGCCTGTAAAGAGTGCCCCCCCCCCCCAAATCCAAAAGAGTGACAGAGAGCCAATTTTAAGGAAAGTTGGGTCAAAATGCCTGGGCGCACGAAGTTTAAGGTCATAGGATGAAGGAAATATTGATTGAAGGAGAGAGTTTCAGAGTTCAATTGTTGATTTGAAGAAAGACTGAGACAATCTGTCAATTCTTGGATTGGAGAGCAGGACAGAATAGGCGGGTGCCTCGCAAGGGAAGGGGTATGCACTGAGAGAGCTATGAAACACAATGATTGCTGTAATAGCGATGGAAGAGTGAAAGAGATGCAACATTGCAGCGTGTAGCAAGAGATTGTAGGGAACTAGTAAGAGGAAGTGGGTTGATGAGACTAAAAGCATTTGACTCTACTCTTTCGAGAAGTGCGGTATGGATGGAACCTCCCCGCACATGCGAACAATACTCGATACATGGGCGCACCAGGCCCCTATACAGAGCAAGAAGCTGTGCGGGGATGAATAACCAATGGAGACGGTTTAGCACACCTAACTTCTGGGAAGCTGTCTTTGCAAGAGCGGTAATATGATCTTTCCATGAAAGGATGGATGGAAAAGATACACCAAGAATAGTGAGCGAAGATGAAGTATTGATTTTGGTATTGTTGAAGAATAATTGATAGTCTTGTGGAAGATTGTGACGGTTAGTTAAATAGAGAAATTGGGTCTTGAAGGCATTGAAAGTAACAATATTTTCTCTGCCCCAATCAGAAATAATTGATAGATCAGAAGATAGCCGTTCTATGACCTCGTTATGTAACATTTGGAGTGCTTGCATGCTGGGTTGATGTGAAAAATTAGTTTAATAGTGTAGGGTAGACTCATCAGCATATGAGTGAATAGGACTAGAGGTACAGTTGAGGAGATCCTTAATGAATATTATAAAGAGAACTGGAGATAGGACAGAACCCTGAGGAACACCAATGTTGATAGGTTGAGGAAGTGAGCAATGGCCGTCCACAACTGCAACTATGAAACAGTCTCTCATGGCTAAAAGCTTAACGAGCTGACTAATGCTGCACGGGATGTACAGTTGCCCACATAAGCTTTGATTTTGTCCGTGATCTTATACATGAAAATATAATGCGCTTGATTGAATTACGATTGTAGTTTGTTATGCAGTGATTAACTCGTCTGAATGATGATTTTAATATACCCACTCACAATTCATTCACACTAATTATGCTTTTATACATAAGATCACAGAGATTAAAAAATATATGTGGGAAAATGTACTTACGAGGATACATGTAAATATGTTGAAGTGCATATACTCTACATGTCTATAGATACATTTGAGTGTGTGAAAGTACATAAGGATAAATGTAATTTTCGACATGTGTTGTATACATGGACTTGTGTATGGGTACATGGGTGTGTGATAATACATGTAGGAGTATGGGAATTACTTATGGGCATCGGTAAGCATTTTCTCCACGTCAAGACTAGTATATACAGGGTGTTCAGAAAATATACTGACAAATTAACAGAACGCTATCAATCATCTTTCAATTAAATTATCATGAAAGACTCTTGCCTGAAGTTGGCTTATTATTGAGTTAATTGACTATAAAGAAACTTAGCAATAGCAGGTTTGAAATCATAGCACCGTGATGTAACAGAAACAATTACAATAATAATATCCAATAACATATCGAGTACTGTCTTTAACAATGACAGTTAAAGTCATAGTATTCCTATTCAAAAGCAGCAGAAATCTGAATACTATCTTAATATTTGTTTTCTTAAAATTTGAATAGAAATATGGTTCTACGATTTAGCTATACCTTAGCAATGACAATTGACAACGATGCTTACAAGGTTTGTCAAGGTGCAGGAGAAAAGCCTTAATCAGAGATCTACGTCTGAACACAATCTTCTTTCTACCCCTTCCATCTCCCCACCCTTCTCTGATTAACTAAAACTGATACAAGATATATAAGTTGCATGGACCATGAATGCTAACGTCGGCTATATGGGCATGTGGTTTGCCTCCCTGATGCTAACCCTGCTGACCAGGTCTCTACAGAAGACAACCCAGAGTGAAGAAGGCCTAGGGGACGACCACGGAACTCATAGCTGAGGCAAGTCGACCAATCTTGCAATAGGATAATTGATTTGGGCAGGACAGATGCCTGGAGTCTCACCAGGGGGGGATCCCCCGGAATGGAGTCAGAGGGTTTTATTTTATGATTTTTTTCTATGTGAATGAGGGAGACAAAAGGCAGAAGTGCCTGTAGCGAGTGCCTCCCCCAGCGTTCAAAGAGTGACAGGGCCAAAATCAAGGGAAATTCGAGCCAAAATGCCTGGACACACAGAGTTTGAAGCAATTTAACTCTTAAGAAGAGGGAAAGGCTGATTCTGGGAGAGAGTTCCAGAGCTCAGCTGCTGAATAGAAGAAAGACAGAAGAACGTTTCACTCTTGGGTTGGAGAGTTGCACAGAGTAGGGGTGGGATTGTGTTGCAAGATGGGTGCTACATGCTCTACGAAGAGGAGGTGGTATACACTGAGAGAGCTCTGAGGAACACTGATTATTGTAATAGCGGTAGAATAGTGAGAGAGATGCAACATTGCGGCAAAGAGAGAGTAAATGCAGAGAATTGGTGAGTGGACGTGAGTTAATGAGACGGAAAGCTTTCTTTTCTACTTTGTCTTGAAGTTCTGTGTGAGAGGATCCTCCCCACACGTGTGAAGAAAACTCAATACATGGAGGCACTATGCTCCTGTGTAGAGCAAGAAGCTGCATAGGGGTAAAGAACCCCTGGAGGTGGTTGAGCACACCCAGCTTCTGAGAAGCTGCTTTAGCTAGAGTGGTAATATGATCTTTCCAAGAGAGATCAGAAGAAAAAGAGACACCAAGAATATTAAGAGAAGATGAAGGGTTAACTTGTAAGTTGTTGAAGAGTAGGTCATAGTTTTCTGGAAGGGGCTGACGATTAGACAGATGGAGAAATTGAGTTTTGGAAGCATTGAAAGTAACAACGTTTTCATTGCCTCAATTAATGGTAGTAGATAGGACAGAACCCTGAGGAACACCAGAGCTATAGGTTGAGGAAGGCCGTCCACAACCGCAGCTATGGAACGGCCGGAAAGGAAATTACAGACAAAGGCACAGAAGGAGGAATAGGAACCGTATGTGGATAGTTTGGAAATAAGGGATTTATGCCAGACTCTATCGAAGACCTTTGATATGTCTAGTGTAAGTTTCACCGAAGTCCCGAATGGAGGATGACCAAGAGTTAGTAAGATAAGAAAGAACATCATTAGTAGAGCAGCCCTTAATTAAGGAAGCCATACTGGTGGTCTGAGAGTAGGTTATGGGAAGATTAATGCTTAAAAAATTTTGAGGCAAGAATAGTTTCAAAAACTTTAGAGATGCAAGAAATGAGAGCAATTGGACGATAGTTGGAAGGTTGAGAGCGGTCACGCTTCTTTAGGACAGGTTGAATGAGAGCAAACTTCCAGCAAGAAGGAAAGACGTTAGAGGAGAGGCAGAGACGGAAGAGTTTGCCTAGGCAGGGAGTCAGCACCGAAGCACAGTTTTTTATTAGTACAATAGAAGGAATAGAGTCTGGTCCATACGCCTTCTTAGTATTAAGCCCAGAGAGGGTAGAAAGTACATTCTTGGAAGAGATTATGATGTTAGGGTTAAGTAGGAGAGAGGGGGGTGAAGAGGGAGTAATAGCACCGGAATTATTCATAGTGGAGATTTCAGCGAAAGTGTGAGCGAAGAGTTCAGCTTTGTCAGAGGAAGAAGTAACGGTGGTGCCGTCAGAGTGGAAAAGAGGAGGGAAAGAAGAAGAAGAAACATTGTTGGAGAAGTTTTTGACTAGATGCCAGAAGGCTTGGGAAGAGCTAGAGTTGGAAAGTTCAGTGATGATAGTTATTGATGAAAGAATGTTTGGTGAGACGAAGAACAGACTTGGCTTGATTCCGGGCAGAAACATAGGAATTATGAAATTCTTGAGTTTGAAGGCGACGGTACCGTTTGAATGCTTCCTCCTATTTGCGGACAGCAGTAAAGCAAGCGTGAATACACCAAGATTATTTTTGCATTAGACTGAAAGAAAATGGATGTATGCTTCCATGCCCGAGAGGATTAACTCGGTAATACGTTCAGCACTCTCCGAGGGTCCACTGCCACTGAAGCAAAAGTAATTCCATGGGAAATCAAAGAAGTACTGCCGAAGAGCCCAAAGCGCCGCCGGCTGTGAGGATCGGGTGGCCGTACCTGAGAGATAAGACAGGTGACAGAGATAAGTTTATGGTCGGAGGATCCCAAAGGAGAGAAACGATTACAGTGTACGAAGAAGGGCTAGAGGCTAGAAATAAGCCAAGAATGTTGAGCAGATCTCCGAAACGATCCGGGATAGGGGTGGGTTGCTGGACAAACTGAACTAGGTCATTTAGGATAGAAAATATGTAGGCTTGTTCACCAGGTTGATCAGTGGAAAAAGAGGAGAGCCATTGGCGGTGGTGAACGTTGAAATCTCCTAAGATGGAGATTTCTCGAATGGAGAGATGGATAGAATGTGTTCCACTTTAGAAGTTACCGGTAGATAGTCAAAGAATTTTGGATATTCAGTAGAATTAGGGGAGAGATAAACAGCGCAGAAATATTTAGTTTGTGTATGACAAGAAAGCTTTAGCCAGAGAGATGAGAATTCAGAAGAATCAAAGTTGGGAACATGAGAGAAAGCAAAATTGTTGCGTACATAGACACAACATCCACCTTTGGCTTGAAACGGAGGATAGAGATAGTAGGAGGATACAGAAAAGGGTTTGCTATCAGTAGTCCCCGACAACTGCGTTTCAGTGAGAAAGAGAGGGTTAGGGTTGACAGAGGAGAGGTGCTGTTCCACAGAGTGGAAGTTATAAGAAAGACCACGAGTGTTGGCGAAATTTATAGTGAGAGTAGAAGGAAGTGGTCCAGAGCACGTTAGCGAGTCGCTGCCAGGAATCCGACAAATGTGTGCATTTCTTGTCCACCCCCCACCCCCCCCATTACCCCGCACTACCACCTTTATCATCGTGTTTGAAAAAAAGGTAGTGTAGTATGTAAGATGTTTGTAGTATAATGTATTGATAGGAAGAGAAGGTGTTTTGGAGGGCAGGCTGGGGTTGCCCTCAAAATTGATGAGTCACAGAAAGGATCAGCTAGGGAGGCCAGTTGGTGAAACAGAAATTCCAGCTGTCCTTATCAACCACCTAGCACTCCCCGGGAGTACCGCCAAGTTCGGCTGGTGCATACAGCCTTCTCCTAACATAGCGGCTACGCGCTGTCACGGTGTACGGGGCCCCCATTGATTGTTTGATTGAATGAGTTGGGCTACGTTGAGAGGTCAATCAGATTTCTCCTCCAATTTTCCCGCTTGCAGTGAATCATGGCACTTAATCAATACAAAGTTTCCCCGACAATAAGACTTACCAGGTAAAACATTTGGTTGAGGCTGCTTTTGTTGCACACTTTCTTGTATTTTACATATCTGTTCACGCACCTAATCAACATAATGTGCGCAACTTTGGAACTGTCGTTTTTTTTTCCCACCATCCACAACTCTCTCATGTGGTATTTTTGTAGGATTGAAAACTTTACTTTGAAAGGGGTAGGTCCCGTCATTCTACAAATGGACAATCTCAATCACTATTTCAGGCCATTTTAGGTAACAGTGTAGCTCTTGGGACTGTAAAATTGCCCGAACTTGATATCAAAGGTTGGTTCCCATTTGGTACCAGAGTTAGTTAGTAAACGCTCTACCCCTATTACTCAAAATGCTCTCAGGAATGCCATAAATGCACATTACCCAGTTAAGCACTGCCTGAGCAACCGTTTCCGCACATTTATTTGGAATGGGACAGAATATTGTGTATCTCGAAAATGCATCTACACAAGATAAAATGTATTTTTTCGACCGATAACATTTGCTATGGACTTTCAGCTTGAATGCTTTCCGGCTCGTACTTATTGTAAGTTCTGATATATATTTCCCTCTTTGACATCTTACACAAATCTGGATTATCTCCCTGGTAACTTGTTCGGCTTGGGGGGCCAATATCGTTCACTAAACATTTGTATGACCTTGGTTTGGCCTAGGTGAGCGCCAGTATCGGTCTGTCCATGAAACAGTTGTATCATATCTAGGTCCAGTTCCGGAGGAAAAATTAGTCTGCCTTTCAGACCTCTCCTGTTCTCATTTTCTTCCGTAATCTTTCCTCACCAACTGTTAGGTAGCAAATGAGGCCAAGGCTCTTGCTCCTCTTCAATCAGCTCGACAGTGGAGAATGGTAGTATTGAGAGTCAGTTTGCATTAGAATCTAACTTGCCTGGGTGGTGCTTAGCTTCAAAAGTTCACCTTAACCCTCTCCGCCATATGTCGCGATGTTGAGCCTATTGGGGATACTTTAAAGCCTGTGTTACCATCAGGGGTATTTATAAACCTTTAGTTTAGTTACTTCAACCTCTGCAGTTGTCTTTGAGTTAGCTGTGGGCAGAAAACTCATTTTGGAGAGGTAATTATAAGAGTGAGAACTCTATTTCTTATTGCTAATCTGGCAACCTCTGCGCCATAAATGTGTGAAATGGTTAATGTCTACAAAACTAAATATAATCTCTTCCTCACACCGCTACCTACACGTATCACTATAATTTATAGCTTTAACCTATCTTAGAACAAAATAAACCGGAAATGATGAACGTCTCATTAGTCTGAGAAACTGAAGCGTATACACTTTTGATATTTAATTCATATACAAAAATATATTGATGATAGACAAATTCTGACTTCATTTTGAAAAGTACGTACAAATATTGCTCATATCATATATAAACACCATCTCCCCATGTAACTCCACACGCATTTGTCAAGTAACTCATTTCCAACCCTCTTATTCTTGATTTACGTCTCTCCAACAACTTTCATGTTTCACTCCCGTACGTCAATGTTGAGATTACCACACTATTATGCAATGACGTCTTTACATTATTTAAACAAAAATATCAATTGTTGGTGGACCATTTTTTTTTAGTAGTGTTATGTATTGCCTTAATTAACTTAATTGCTGGTGGGATACAGTTAAATAATTATTAGTGGGTATATGTGACTATTTATTTGTACATAGGAAGGCCTTTAGGAAGTAAACTAACTTCGGGGAACATACTTTGTGTTCAGAGTGTACTGTAGGCAAGTGGCACCAAGCGCACACGTTCCCCCCTCTTACCTTGTTTAAGCATCTCTCTGGCAGACGTATGATTAGTCTTTATATAATTCGTGATTTAATGTTTTACTCTTCATTTATATATTTTAATGAAGTATTCTATATAATTATTAGTTGAGTTAAGTTGTTTGATTGGAGAGTGAGTAGTTGTATGTTAGTCCAGTACGATAACTTTACTGACCATGCAAGGACTCGATAGAAAATAGGATTTGAGAAACTTCAGTTCTCCTCACGCCTCTGCTTCGCCAAGACCTCACCATGGGTCATCCTGAGTTTGTCCTGCCTTGTATAACTATCTCTCTATAGATAAGTATTATTATTTGTATTGTATGATTATGTTGTATTGTGTGAATGTAAGGATAGATGTATAAAGTGTAATTTATATGTAAATAATATCCATACTTTTAAACTATCTTTTCATCCATACCTCCCTTATTTATTGTCATGTAGCCTACTATCTTTCACTTTCAAATTAACTTAAAGATTTAAATATCTTAGATATTTTTGTGGTTCCTTACATATAAATCCTAAAGGATTTACGAAAGCATAAATTATTCTACTGACATTTAACATAAACTTAATAATATCAATTATATGATTCTGGTTGACTTGTATAGCAATAGGGTAATATAATAGTAGGGTTTCGCTGGAGGATAATATTAACCTTGCAGTCTAGTTTTGGGTGGTTAACTTCCATTCTTATAATACCACGGTGATAAGTTGTGTTGCCTTTTCATTGGAGTTAATCATTTATTCATGGTGTTGTGGGATTGAACCCTAGTCCGTAACATTATATGGGGGCCTGTCCGGGATTACTTTTTTGCTTTTATACAAGTTAATTATTTTATTATTGGTCAACTATGAATACTTATGCTTTTGTGTGTCCTGTTTTGGTGGGAATGATTTTCTTTGTTTTGTGCACTCTTGAACATCTCCCTTCTAAGACTGTTTGCTCTGTTTAGATTTCAATATGGAGTTTAATTTCGATGAGTTTGTTGATAAACCTTCTTTGAGTACCTTGACTGTTTCCCAGATAAAGAAAACTGACTGGATTGCATTAGCCATCAAATATGGAGTTGCTCACAAATCCAGTATGTCTAAGGCTGAGGTAAAGAAGCGTGTGATCGATAAATTGGTAATTGATGATTTTCTACCACTTGAAGCCTATAGTTTGTGCGATGGTGATGGAGGTAGCGCATCATTGCTTATGATTAAAAAGATGGAATTAGAGAATGCAGAAAGACAGAGAGAGCATGAAAGAGGAATGAAAGCCCAAGAAAATGCTCAAAAAGAGCAAGATCGATTACAAAGAGAGCAAGATCGATTACATGAACTTGAAGTATTGAGACTGAAGAGTGAAGAAAGTGTGAAAGACAGAGAAGTGAATACAAAGAAATCTTTCTCTGATCTAGGAAATCAGTTGAAATTTATGCCAAAATTTGATGAAACTGATGTTGAGAATTTCTTCAATCTCTTTGAGCGTGTAGCAAACCAGCTTAAATGGCCAAAAGACCAGTGGAGTTTCTTTTCCCAAACTGCTTTCATAGGTAAAGCAAAGTTGATTTACGCTAATCTCCCTAGTGATAGCATACCTTATGATGATCTAAAAAAGACTATCTTGGAGGCTTATGACCAGGTTCCTGAAACCTATAGACAGAATTTCCGTAATCTAAAGAAGGAAGAGAAACAAACTTATCTGGAGTTTGTCAAAGAAAAGGAAAGGCACTTTAATGCTTGGTTGAGGGCCAGTAAAGTATCTACTTTTGAACAACTCTGTCAGCTGGTTGTGTTAGAAGAAATTCTCCGCAAAGTTCCATATTCCTTGAAATTGTATCTACAAGAGAGAGAAGTTACTAATGTAAACAAGGCAGCCACTTTGGCTGAAAATTACAGGTTGACTCATGGTGACTCTTTTTTCAGGCAAAAGCAGAAGGGGACTGACTCGTCTAGGAGTACTAGTGTCTCTAGCGGCAGTTTCCGAGGTGGTGGTGGAACTCGTGTAACAGGTGATGGGAATGGTTCTGGTGGCTCCCAGCCATCTACTAATGTTACTTCTGGGAGCACTGTATCTGGTAAGACTGAACCAGGTAAAACCCCAAACTCATCCAAACTTACTTTGATTTGTGCTTACTGTAAACAAACCGGTCATCACATTAGGGACTGTCCTAAGCTTAAAGGCAGGGAAAGACGCCCAGAACAAGTTCTGGCTACTTCTAGCATTCCTTCTAACTTGCCTACCAGTGAACCAGCTACTTCTAGTTCTAACCAAACTTCTAAACTGACTGTTTTGAGTGCCTGTCCTAATAACCCCACAGAGACTCAAGACAGTGTTCTAGCTGGTAGTGACCTTCCTAGCTGTTCTGGTGATCAGTTTCAACCCTTTCGTTCTATAGGAACAGTTTCTTTTTCTGACACTTCCACTAAATATCCTATTCAAGTACTTAGGGACACAGGAGCCTCTCATAGCCTCATGTTAACAGGTGTGGTGCCTGATTTGGAGGACTGTTATTTGGCCCAGAGTGTTCTGATCAATGGAGTTAGTGGTTGTATTACTGTTCCTCTGGCTAAGGTTTATTTGAATACTGAGTTAGCTAGTGGGTACTTCATTGTAGGAGTTCAAGAGTCACTACCTGTGAAAGGAGTGAACTTTCTGTTAGGGAATGATATTGCAGGTGGAAAAGTTGTACCTGACCCCATTGTAGTTTCGTCTCCCTCTTTATGTAATAACACAGAACAGCTGGAAAAGGACTATCCTTATTTGTTCCCTTCTTGTGTAATGACTAGGAGCATGGCAGCTCAACAGAATGACAGTAATGATAGCACTAATTCTGTGGATGTTGATCTCTCACACCTATTTTCTGATAATGACTCTTCTCAGGTGTTAGCTTCTCCAGAGGAACTAAGTAACGTACCAATTGATTCTAACACTCTTAAAGAAGCCCAGGTAAAAGACTCTGAGTTAGCACCATTCTTTGACAGGCTGTCGAGGATTCTGATTTAGTGAACTTTCCCAAATGCTTTTATGTGAGGAACGGTATCCTAATGAGAAAATACAGACCTCCTAAAGTACCAGCTAATGAAACTTGGCAAGAATACCACCAAGTGGTTATACCTACTATGTTCAGATCTCTTATCATATCAGTGGGTCATGACTTCAGTGGTGGACATTTAGGTGTTAACAAAACTTATACCAAAATCTCCAAGGACTTCTTCTGGCCTAAAATGAAGCAATCTGTTGCCTACTACTGTAAAACATGTCATGGGTGCCAAATGGCTGGAAAACCAAATCAGACAATAAAACCTGCACCATTAAATCCAATTCCAGTGACAGAGGAACCTTTCAGTAAAGTAATCATTGATTGTGTTGGTCCCTTGCCTAAAACACTCGGTGGAAATGAGTATTTGCTAACGGTTATGTGTTCTACCACTAGGTATCCAGAGGTTTTTCCATTGAGGCGAATAACTTCCAAGAATATCGTGAAAGCCCTTAGTAAATTCTTCACTCAGTATGGAATTCCTCGTATTGTCCAATCTGACCTAGGTAGCAATTTCACTTCCAAACTTTTCAAACAAACTATGGATGAGCTGGGAGTGCGCCAGTACCATTCCACAGCCTGTAGACCAGAGTCCCAAGGTGCATTAGAACGCCTACATCAAACTCTCAAGTCAATGTTGACAAAGTATTGCGAGGAAAATAATGCAGATTGGGATGAAGGTATTCATTTTGTGTTGTATGCTGTAAGGAGTAGTGTACAAGATTCCCTTGGTTTTTCACCTTTTGAGTTGGTGTATGGTCATGAGGTTAGAGGTCCTCTTAAAGTTCTAAAAGAAACTTGGTTAGATACACCTTCCAGTAAACCTCTTCTTACCTATGTTCATCAGTTTAGACAAAGATTAAAAACTGCTATAGAACATGCAATGAATCCTTGTATAACTATCTCTCTATAGATAAGTATTATTATTTTGTATTGTATGATTATGTTGTATTGTGTGAATGTAAGGATAGATGTATAAAGTGTAATTTATATGTAAATAATATCCATACTTTTAAACTATCTTTTCATCCATACCTCCCTTATTTATTTTCATGTAGCCTACAATCTTTCACTTTCAAATTAACTTAAAGATTTAAATACCTTAGATATTTTTGTGGTTCCTTACATATAAATCCTAAAGGATTTACGAAAGCATAAATTATTCTACTGACATTTAACATAAACTTAATAATATCAATTATATGATTCTGGTTGACTTGTATAGCAATAGGGTAATATAATAGTAGGGTTTCGCTGGAGGATAATATTAACCTTGCAGTCTAGTTTTGGGTGGTTAACTTCCATTCTTATAATACCACGGTGATAAGTTGTGTTGCCTTTTCATTGGAGTTAATCATTTATTCATGGTGTTGTGGGTTTGAACCCTAGTCCGTAACAGTAGGGACATTTATAACCCACATAATTACCCTCATTAATCTTATACACTTCCACCATTTACTACATATGTATTGAACTATTACTTTACATATGCCATTACTCACTGATGATCACATCTAGCCAACTTTAACCTTCAGGAATTTAATACACATATATCATACTATGCTATAATGATGATAATATACTTGTATTTATTTATGCTTATATTAATATTTTGTCTAGAACTCATCTGGCATAAAGTGCAACATTTCATGGACCCTTCCTGTTAACTAACCATGACACATTCCGCTTACTCAGCTACCACAACCATAACAACCTCTCCCTTCCACATACTGACAATAGTTGGGTGAGAGAGAATAGGACGCTACAGCACAACCCATTGATTGGACAACACCCCTGTTCACGACTCTCCTTAAGGGGACCCACCTCGCTTGTTTTCTCTTTCTCTCACTCTGTCTTTGGCTTGTATCCAATCGGCCCCATTCAACCTACTGTTTTAAGACTTTTACCCCCATCCAGGTGTCAATATTTTCCTGGCGAGCGGTAGCGAGCCAACATATATATAATTTTCTTTTGACAGCAAGCTAAATTTTTACATTTTTCGATGGAATAATGTCTCCGGCGAAGCCGGATTTCTCCATACAATGCTGGCTCGCTATCACTCGCCAGGAAGAAACAATTGGGTGAATGGGGCCGAATGGATACAAGCCAGAGAAAGAGAGATAAGGAGATAAAGATAAAAAAACAGGTGACCCCCCCTTAAGCTCAATCATACTCCCATTCACTCAGTGCTCATAAGCTTATCTTGTAGAAGTCCTTGTATACGTTTATTTACAAATTGCCAACCGTTGAACCCAATATTTAAGTTTCGTAACGGTCTCATGTTGAAACCAGATGCATCATACGCCGATATTAGCTTACACTACATATTAGGTCATTGATATTTACTGTATATAATAGCTGCCACCACCTCAATGCTTGAGGAAAATATGTGTTTATAGATACTGTATAATTATACAGAAAGTATATTTAGGGAGACTGATATTCTTCACTTTGAATCATTAACCAGTAATATTATGATTTTTTGCTAGTAGATATACAAAGTATGTTTCGTATCTTAATATGAAAGTGAATAGTTAGATATTTGAGGCAGTCGTGTAGGAGGGAGACAACAGAGGGTGCTGATGATTGACTCAATGATTACCCCTTGGAACAACCTCTCAAGCCCATATCATGCCTCATTTATTACCTTGGGGGAACGCCCCAAAACGACATAAAATCATTCAGTACATAGCTTACAAAACATCAATCCAATCCCTGCATTGGTGTATCTTAAAATTGACAGGTCATCGAATATGCTCCCAGCAACAGACTCCAACCGGATAATGTCACATTGGAAGAATCGAGTCACGTTATGAACCACGGGAAGAGTTTGCTAGGTATTCATGACCCATCATATATCCAGTTTCAGTTTACATATACTACCAATTATCAAATATGAATCAGTGCCATACTAACCATGTAAAATAGTAAAATAGTAAATTAAAAAAATAATTGAACACAACTTAGGTATAATAAATGTCCATGTATTTATGAATGTATGTATGTATGTATGTATGTATGTACTCAGGGACATGCCCATAGCTGGGGGTGGCCTACTCGAGACAGAGCCTGAACAGACACAACACAATATATTATATATATAAAACTCACACACAACTAGTTCAGCCAGGAGAAGATCCAGAGACCAAAGACCATGAGGGGTCCCCAGCAAAAGACTCCCAGGCCCCATTGCGCAATGGTAAACAAAACTAAATATATATATATATACAATATATATATTATATATATATATATATATATATATATATATATATATATATATACAATATATATATATATATATATATATATATATATATATATATATATATATATATATATTACCATAGACTACAGTAGATCTGGACTGGACACGAAAAATGAACTTTGCAGTAAGGGACCCAAAATCGGAGAACGAACCCCCTAGTTCGAACCTCAAAACCGCGAAAATATCAAATGTTCTCGGTTTCGAGGTTCGAACTTGAGGGTTCGTTCTTCGATTTTGGGTCCCTTACTGCAAATTCCATTTTCGTGTCCAGTCCAGATCTACTGTAGTCTATGTCAAAAAGTACTAATAGAAGAGGAAATCAGTAATGAATGATATTCATCTGTATATTTCCCACGTTAAATCAATACATTTTGTTATGAATGTTAACAGGGAAAGGTGCCACCTCAGACCAAGACAAAATTATGTCAGATGCAAAAGGTATTTAATCAAGAAATTTACCCTGGTTAACCTCAAGAAACTGATATTAATACTCTAATTCGTTCATACCACAAGAGGGACAAATCCAAGTATAATCTAGATTCTAGCTAACTTCAGTAATTTGTTCATAGCATTCATGGAAAGTAAGTCAGATAGATCTATCTATCTATCTATTGCCTGACGCCGTGATCCCCGAAGGGGTGGCCACGAACGAACCGCCCCCATGCACCTCTGTCCCCAGTCAGTCGACGCCCCTCCCCCCAACCAGCACCGCCTTCGTTCATGTAGTTCCTCACTCCATCCTTCCACCTCATATTCGGTCTACCTCTCCCCCTCTGTCCCTCCACCTCGCTCTCGTACACCCTCTTAGTCATTCTCTCGCTTTCCATACGTTCCATATGGCCGAACCATCTCAAGTTGTTCCTTTTTACACTTTCCAGCACATCTACCTCCACACCACACCTCCTTCTTACTTCCTCATTAGTCTGTCTATCCCTCCATGTAACTCCGCACGCACTCCTTAAGTAATTAATTTCCACTGCTCTCACTCTTGGTCTGAGTCTCTCAACCAACGTCCATGCTTCGCTTCCGTAAGTCAGTGTCGGGATTACCACACTGTCATGCAAGGACTTCTTCACTTCCACACTGACCACCCTTCTTGTTACTGCTTTTAGCATTCCTACAACCCTCTTCCCCTGTTGTACCCTCTCCCGCACCTCTTCATCCATAGTCCCATCTTTACTCAACACACTGCCCAGATACTTAAAAGAGTTGACGATCTCCATAGCCTGACCGTTCAGCTTCACCTCACACTCTGTGACTTCACCCCTTTCGAAGACCATAACCTTGCTCTTCCCCGTATTTACCTTCAAATTCCGTTTTTCGCACACTGTTCCAAACTCATTTACCAGACCCTACAACTCCCATTCATTATCACTCATCAGAACTGTATCATCCGCAAACAGCAGTATAGGTAGCTTCCACTCAATTCCCTCCATTTTCAGCGATACACCAACATCCACTGCTCTTGATAGTATTTCTTTCATGACTCCATCCATATATACAGTAAACAACCACGGGGACATCACACACCCCTGTTTCAAACCAACATTCAGGTCAAAGAACTCGCTCTGCTCACTCTCCACACGTACTGCCGCCTTTGCACCCTCATACATGCTCTTCACTGCTTTCAGCAACTTGCCCTAGATGTCAGATAGATGTTACAAGCCAATTTTCGGCATTAGTCAGAGCATGCATTTATCGTTCAAAATCCTTTTCCAATAGTGTAGACATTACATTGAATGTATATTCTAGTAAACATCACAGCAAGTTCTTCAAAGAGAGTTACGTTATTGTTTAATTCACTAAAGGTATTTTGTATCTAATTGGGGACCATACCTATGTCATTAACAGTATTTCCATACTCTGGATAATATTCATGTTCTGAGTGAACATTAATCTATTTAGGTTATTCAAAAATTCAGCAAGGGATTCTAGTTTATCATCTATGTTCTTCAAATCATCTTCAGCAGCAAGGCCAAACAAACCTAAAAGCAACTTACGACCTATATTAAGCAAGCCTCTTTTCCGACGTGATACTGTCGTGAGGTAGACTTAGGTTCCGAATTCCGAAAAACATGATCAACCTCCGATTGTACAATAAGTAATTCCCACTGCAATAACTGAAATAGGTTGACTGGACATTCGAGTTATCAGATGAATCCTTTAAACTATTCAAAAGAGTCCTAGTGAATATAATAGTAACTTGGTTGAGCCCGAGAACTTTCAGTATTCTACTGTACTTCTCACTTCTCCGCTTGTTCTTCCTCTGTCCAATTGCTCTTCTATCCTACTTTACTCCAGCCATCTGGTCTGGTCTGGTGAATATAATGTACTTTGAGACTCTCCCACATTTCTGTTTCATTCTCGAAAAGTAAGTCATATCAACATAGGCACCAACGATATGAGATCCTAACACATTACCTCTTTCTTTCACTAGCATCCCCGAACGTGTGAGGCTGGGAAGGTCATCCTTTCTAGCAGCAACAGAGCGTAGCCGCTCAGCCGCCAACCTCAAAGCCATTAGTAGTAGAGTCATTTTCAGAGCTTCCGTGACTGTGTTTAGGATACCAAAGTTTCTCAGTGAATTTAACAAGGGCAACTGATGCTAAACAAAATAAGCCCCCATACACCTCACCAAAATGACGGGAAAGTTGTTATTTTAGACGTTTTTCAAAATGGCCACCGCCGTCATCTTAAAAAATGTATAAAGTTCAATTTCTTGAAGTGAATGGCCAAAAATGACAATTTTGGTGTCTATTCCCACTAATTTTGGTGTCAGAAACCCAATGGGATGGCATAATTAAAAAATAATTAATAACTAATTACCAAATAATTAAGAAAATAAGAAAATAATTAAGAAAATCAATGGGATGGCATAATTCATGATTTAGAGTCCCATTAACCTCAACATCTAAGACAAATATGATGTTGTTAAATCCACTGAGAAACTTTGGTATCCTAAACACGGTCACGGATCCTCTGAAACTTACTCAATAATATAATATATAATTTAAAATGTAAACCAAGAATGTTGACTGATCAATTCCTTCTTTTTCAGGTTTGTTGCATCGAATTTGGCGTGAAGAATCATAAGTATGGAACGTAGAGGAGTTAGTGATGTGCCTGACCCAGGACCTGGATTAAAATGCATATTATGTCAACATCCCTGTATAGCTGATGATAGTACGGACAAGACATCTGATACAAAGTGGGAGAATCTAAGGAGCAAGTGTTTTCGGTGGAAGGAACTTGATAAATTTCAGCATGCCTATGCAGCAGTGGAGTGGGACAAGGGGCCTAAAGGCCTGTACATGCATAGTAAATGTTACACCCAGATCAGTAGTAATCGCTATATTCAGCAAGCACAGAATCGTAAACGGAAATCTGAACAGGAAGAAGTTCAAGCATCAACTTCAAGTCAACAACTCCCAGGAAATGTGCCTAAAAAGCTTCGTTCTAGTACTGGAGTGGTTCATGATAAGAATCTCTGTATGTGGTGTATGAAAGGACCACAAAAAACCAGTAATCCTGGCAAGTCCAAACTTTCGCTGCTGTCAACAGTAGACGCATGGAACCAGTTCAAGTTGCATACAGTTTGTCTGTCAGATGAGCCTATAAGAGAAAGATTGAATACCCTACTTGCATCTATCCCAGACAGTCGAACGGCGTTTGGATTGGAAATTCGTTATCATCGTGAATGTTGGCGCAATTATGTCAGCAACCCTCTGAAGGAGTCTTTTCCTGATGAAAAAACAGAGCATCTGCAACATGTTAATCTTCGAGAGGCCCAAAATATCTTCTTTCATCATGTCCGTCAAGTTATCTTTGAAGATCATGAAATCCGTACACTGCAAGGTCTTGTAAAGGATTACAAAGGCATTACTTCAAATTATGGTTACTATTCCACAGCAAAGTCCAGTTTCGTGAAGGAAATTCTGATCAAGGAATTTGGAGATGACATAGCATTTCATGAACGAGGTCAGAAGAATGTAAGTGAACTGGTATATGATGCAAGAGCTGCAGGTTCATATCTTGAGGCTGCAATGTCTTCTCTAGGTGTAAGTGACGATCAGCTGGTGAAGAATGTAGCTGGGCGACTCAGAGATCAGATCATCAAAACAAAAACTGTTCCTTGGCCTCCATACATACGAGAGCTAGAAGAATATGAAGACCTGAATGATCTCTTGAAGCTCATCACTTGGTTAAAGCACCCCACAAAGTCTGAAGTCGATGACAAGCCCCAAGTCAGATCAATTGCATCTATTTTGACCAGCTACATCACTGGAAGACGTACTGCATTTGAGACAAACCTCGGTGTACTGCTACATGGTATGACAAAGAGCAGATAAATGGTAGACATATTACATAAGGATGGCCTGGGAATCAGTTACAATGATGTGCTTTTGCTTAGAGATTTCTGGGCAGTTACTGACCTGAAGCATTCAACTGAGTGTCCTTTTGAACTTTCTGAAGGAGCACCGGCAATATGTATAGTCGACAACAATGACTTCAAAAGTGACACTTTGACTGGAAGTGGCCAATCACATCGTACAAATGTCATGTTTGTTCAGCCAGACCTACCTAAGCTAAATCTACCTAACCTAGATGATGATAGACCAGTTGCAAATAGCACCTTGCCTTCGTACCTCTCTGATAGCCTCAAAGAACTTGGGAGCCAGATGCAAAGAATTGAACCATACAAAACAGTCAAGCGTGGTGAACCACCCATCAGACCAAGGATAACGGATGAACAACATCTGGACACAGTTCCTCAAAGAATGAGAGGTGTCATCCATGCAATGGCCCGAGCTAAGGCAGACGGAACAAGACCAAAGCCAGAAGACCAGACTGTACCAGCCTTTTCTGGCTTCCAGGCCACGCTATCACCAGAAACCCAGAAAAGTCAAGCGATTTATCATATGACTTATCCTGATCCACCAAGCAAGACCATTCTGTATAATGCCCTGAGCAAGCTTGCAAAGGCAATTGATGACAAGAAGATGCCATTTGCCATTATCTTCGGTGATCATCCTGTCTACGCATTATTGCTAGAATTGAAAAGTGAGAATCCAGAGATATTTGCTGACATATTGACATTCATGGGGCCCTTTCATATCCAGATGTCTTTCATCAATGCAATCTACAAAAGGTTCAAAGGCTCAGGCATTTCAGATATACTGGTGGCTGCAGGCGTCGTTGCAGATGGATCCGTGGATCAAGCTCTGCGTGGAAAACACTTCAACCGCAGTGTGCGTTGCCTTCGACTCTTCTACGAGGCTTTACTCCAACATGCACTAGACAAACGTTTGGAAGGTGCCACTCTGTGTGAAGAGATCCAGGCATCTCTCAATAAGTTATGCAGTTCAGTAGACCAACAAGAACTTAATGATGCACATGCTGAGTTAGAGAGCAATGCCGATCTCAAGGGGCTCGTTGACTCCCTATTCCAGAACTTAGATGGTGCTCCACTAGCAGAATTCTGGATTTCATTCTTGGAGATGGTAGAGATACTGACTCAAAATATACATGCTATAAGGACAAGAAACTGGATCGAGTTCAAGTCTTCACTGAAGTTGATGCTTCCTTGGATGCATATTTATGACAACGATAGATATGGGCGCCATCTTCCAGATTTCATAGCAGTCCTAGAAAGTCTTCCCCATATCCAAGCACAATTCATGGAGAATGGCATGTTTGCCACACTTAGAGCGCACCAATTACCTCACATATCTGCAGAAGAATTTCCAGCTTCAGAATCATCCATCACCAATTGGCCATGGATGGCACCTTGTAAATGGCTTATGCCTCCCAGTACGCTATACCCAACCTGCACTTCCATCATTCCTGGATCTTCTAAAAACTCCAAGTCATCCACAAATGGAGAGCAGCGATGATGACAGCGGAAGTGATTCTGACAGTTGTGCATCATATTTGTCCTGCAGTGATAGTGCATCTTAATGCAGTAGGTCTCATGTTTTATTAATTTAGGATACCAAAGTTTCTCAGTGGATTTAACAACATCATATTTGTCTTAGATGTTGAGGTTAATGGGACTCTAAATCATGAATTATGCCATCCCATTGATTTTCTTAATTATTTTCTTATTTACTTAATTATTTGGTAATTATTTATTAATTATTTTTTAATTGTGCCATGCCATTGATCTTCTGACACCAAAATTAGTGGGAATAGACACCAAAATTGTCATTTTTGGCCATTCACTTCAAGAAATAGAACTTTATCATTTTTTTAAGATGACGGCGGCGGCCATTTTGAAAAACGTCTAAAATAACAACTTTCCCGTCATTTTGGTGAGGTGTATGGGGGCTTATTTTTTTTAGTATCAGTTGCCCTTGTTAAATTCACTGAGAAACTTTGGTATCCTAAACACGGTCACGGAAGCTCTGAAAATGACTCTACTATAGCATTAAGATTCGCACCACGATCCATACTCATCTAAGGAATTGTTAAAACTTTATACTATATCCGACTAAAGAATTATATATAAAACGAGTTTAGTCTAACTCTCAAATTGTCAACCCACAATTGAGCAATACAAGTAACTTTTGTCTTACAAAAGCAACATTACTCGATCTCGAATCATATCTATGAGCAACACGTTCTTTCGTTCTTTCGTAAGCCATATGCTTCCCTTCACTCTCCTAGAATTCAATTATTTGTGTTCCAGAGAAATATCTTGGTATCCCGATAGAATGCGCACTACACGTTACAAATTATTTACGTGAACCCTTTTTTTATCGCCTTTTTCTAAATGCTTGATAACTGTGTTGTTATTATCGACCGAAACTCTATATGGACCTTCGAAAACAGGTTGCAATTTATCCACAGAACAAAATTATCTCAAATAAACAAGATTGCCTTCATTGAATTTTACACCTTTCTTACGTTTATTTGCAAGAGTAATAATTTTCTCCTATATATAAATAGCCAACTGTGTAGGTTTATATCGTATGAAAGTTATTCAAGTGAAACGAAGTGTAATCATCGCAGTTGTTAACGGGAATTTGTGGAAGTCTCATACCCCTGCAAAAAACAATATAGTACAGGTATGGTGAATCTGCATTTGAGGAAATTATCGAACAATTTAGTGTAGACTCAGCAAAATGGGTATCGGCGTCCCAGGCACTAGTGTCTCGGTCTAACAATCATCCGCGAAGCGCCCGAATAAGTGACTGATTATCGCGTTCCACCAAACCATTCCTTTAGGGTGATTGGGGACAGCCTGTCACGTGATTAATATCATATTCATTGCGCAATCTCTACATTTCATAATTACAAAACTGTACCGTTATCAGTTATATTTGTATTAGGACAACCAAATTTGCACACAACGACCATCAGGAATTACTCGCAAATAAGTATTCTAAGATATAAAACCCTATCATATAGCAATTTAGACACACTAACCCATAGTACAGGTAGAAGACTGCATGTTTAAATGCCTCACATAGCGTCCCCCTGCTCTCACTGCTGAAGCAAGACTAAGGATTCTCGCCCAGTCGACCAGGCGGGAGTGCTGAGGTTGATTCAGAGCAGTGTTGCCAAGGTTTTCATTCACTGTGCAACAATATAAACTTATTGTAGCCCAATTTACATGAACATTGCGTATTCAGTTTACATTCAACTGATGTCTAAATTATCCAATATGCTCGGCACATATTGGTGCGTTTAGAGACATCTTTCACGAATACGCTCATCGTGGTTTGGAGCCTTAGAGAGTTAACACAAACAACGAAAAAAAATAGAACACTAAAAATTGGAAATAGAAAGGTATTTACATGAAAAATAAGAACATATTTTGTACAATGCTCCAGAATAAAGAAGGATGGGAAAAAAATTACCAGGAAAATTAAGGATTATAGAAATATAAAACTTTATGATGTTTACAAATGGAATAATTATGGAACGATAACAATATACAAATAATAAATATTTTACACTTAGAAGCAAAATAATGGTAATATTTAAGTTTTTAAACCTTACATTGTACAGTGTTTCCATTTAAGAATGTTTCATTATACATGTTTGTATATGTAGTATCTAAATAAAAAAACTATATTGTATATAATTATATAAAACATTTATTAAAATCTATATGTACTTGTGTGTGTCTGCATTTTTTATATTAAACATAAAAGCCATGCCACTAACTGACTCACCCATACAACATATTGGACATAACAAAGAAACTACCACCACAGTATACACAAACAATATATACGTTCAGTGATGGAATATGCTAGCCCTGCTTGGGCTTCTAACCTCACTGAAACACATTACAACACTCTACGGACTATATAGAACAGAGCTCTCAAAAAAATCACTGGCTGCAAAGCTACCACACCTACAGACCACCTACACCAGGAAACCAAAGTCCTCATTATCAAGGATCACCTCAATATGAGAGGATCACACATTACATCCGTGGCCTCCACAAACCAACACCACTCACTACACAACATGGCAGAACATCCACACACACACACCAAGAAACATCAAAACAACACCCAGCAACCATTATTATACACAAATATTGTCATCACTCCCTTCTTGCCCACCTCAAGCCAGCCTCCAGAAGCATATTCAAACTCAAACCAACCACCGATCCATCCACTCAAAGACAACACTCAGCTACATGCACGGACCCCTGAAGTCCATCCCTCAGAAACCCTCCTTTCCCGTGAGGACAGAGTCCACCTGGCTAGACTGCGATGTGGGCACCATCCAGCCCTTCTGAGTTATCAGAAGAGTCTGGATGACTCCGTCTAGGATACCTGTCCGGGCGGTAAAACAACGTCACACACTATCAAGCACATTATGTAAGACTGCATAGCACACAACCACTTACACCAATAACACAATGTACATTCCTTGAGAGCCATGTGGGAAAACCCTTGGCCTTCCTTAAGAGCTTGAGGCGTTTCGGCCAGCCAGCCTTGGGAACGACTACTTTTTTTTGTTTAATGTATATGGAGGAGGCAAAAGACAGGTTGCCTGTAGCGAGTGTCTCCCTCAAAGTTAAAAAGAGTGACAGAACAAAATTCAAGGGACGTTGGAGTCAAAATGCCTGGACACACGAAGTTTAAAGCAGTCTAAGTCATAGGATGAAGGAAAGATTGATTGAAGAAGAGATTTCCAGAGTTCACTTGTTGAGTAGAAGAAAGGCTGAACAAATGTGCCAATTCTTGGGTTGGAGAGCTGGACAGAATAGGAGTGGGACTGTTTTGAGAGGTGGGTGCCTCACACTCTCTGCAAGGAAGAGGGTATACACTGAGAGAGCTCTGAAGAACACTGGCTGTTGTAATAGCGATAGAAGAGTGAAAGAGATGCAACATTGCGGCGTGTAGAGAGAGATTGTAGGGGAACTAGTAAGAGGAGGCGAGTTGATGAGGCGATATGCCTCTGATTATACTCGTTCGAGAAGTGCGAACAAAACTCAATACAGGGGCGCACTGTGCCTCGATACAGAGCAAGAAGCTATGCAGGGGTGAGGAACCCACGGAGACGGTTGAGTACACCTAACTTTTAGGAAGCTGTATTTAGCAAGAGTGGAAATATGATCTTTCCAAGACAGGTCAGATGAAAAGGATACACCTAGAATGTTAAGAGAAGATGATTAACTCACTAACTAATCAATCAATCATGTATTCATTATTATTTGATTACATATTTGTTACATTTACGCGGTTCTTCATGTAGGTGTATTTGTATTGGAAGCAAAACCTATAAGGGGGTCATGTTACATGTTTTACTTAGGACAATTTATAGGATAATTATTATTACTCTAATATAGGTCTAAACGATATTTTACAATGGACTTACAAATGGCACATTGTAATTTACCAGGAGACAGAGGTCAGTTTACGACCATCACCGGCTGATCATATCCCTGTGTCAGGCCTTCACTCCACCCAAGTCACAAGGCAACACAGAGGCAATACATAGGTCACATTGAGTGGAAGTTACAACATTGAAAGCTCACACTGATATAAGTGGTTTCAACTAATTATAGACACACCCCTGTCACCGAGGTTTAAGGTAGATTTGATGGATTCCTACCCATTTGGCCACCAACTACCAGGGTGTTAAGGAAGTCACAGCAGAAGTTAGACAGCACATCTCCCAGAGAGTTCTTTGTTCATCAACACACCTAGATCATGGCATATACATACCAATTTTTAATATTGTTCATGTACTCATCATTCGTATATGAAGATATTGTTCCTGTATTCATTGTTTCTCAATATTTACCTATTCTATCGCTGATTCCATATACCAATATACAGTATAGTAAAGCTGAAATCTGTAGCTGTCATACCGCTGTTAAAGACAACACATAATGTAAAACAAGTATATCATAGTTCTAATAATGTTTTTTTTTCTCCCACAGTCACATTGTTTAAGGGCAATCTCATTAAGAAAGTATTGCTGTATTTGTACATTAGTCTAAGTTAATTTTAACTTTAGCATTATCATCATCAATATAATTATTATATTTGTTCTATGTGAATGAATGCGACAAAAGGCAAAGCTGCCTGTAACAAGTGTCTTCCACAAAGTTTAAAGAGTGATGGAGCGCCAAAATTAAGGTTTGTTAGAATCAAAATATCTGGACATACAGAGCTTGAAGCAGTTTAAGTCATAGGATGAGGGGAAAACAGATTAAGGGAGAGAGTTCCAAAGCTTGCTTGTTGAGTAGAAGAAAGACTGGGAAAACCTGTTCAATCTTGGGTGTGAGTGTTGGACAGGATAGGGGTGGGAATGTGTTGAAAAGCGGGTGCCCCCCACTCTTCGAGAGCTCTGAAGAACAGTTATTATTATAATAGCGGAAAAAGAGTTAGAGAGATGAAACATTGCTGCATGTGGAGAGAGATTGTAGGGACTTAATTAAGAGGAGGTAAGTTGATGAGACAAAATGCTTTTGACTCTTCCCTTTTGAGAAGTACGATATGGGGGAAACCTCCTCACACATGCAAACAGTATTTGATACATGGTTGTACTGTGCAAGAAGCTGTGCGGGGGTGAAACACACACAGAGATGGTTGAGCACACCTAACTTTTGGGAAGCTGTTTTAGCAAGAGTGGTAATATGATATTTCCAAGAAATGCCAGGAGAAAAAGAAACACCAAGAATACTGAGAGAAGATGAAGGGTTGATTTGAGTATTGTTGAAGTATATAGGGGTTCGACATGTAGACATTCTTGATGGGTAGATCAATTTAAAAATTGGGGTTTGAAAGCATTGAAGGTAAAAACAGAATTTCTGGCCCAACCAAAAAATGGTTGAAATATCAGAAGACAAGTGTGCTATTGCCTCATCACGTGTGTTTTTTAATGATTGCATGCTGGGTCGTTCTGGAAAACTAATTAAATAGTGTAAGGTAGTCATCAGAATTTTAATGGATAGGACTGGAGGTACAGTTGAGAAGATTAGTAATGAATATTAGAAAGAGAACTGGAGACAGGACAGAACCTGAGGAACACCAGAGTTGATAGGTTAAGAATGTGAGCGATGGCCATCCACATCCGCAGCTATGGAACAAACCAAAAGGAAATTAGAGACAAAGCCACAGATGGAGGGATAGAAACTGTAGGAGGGTAGTTTGGAGCTTAGAGATTTGTGCCAGATTCTATCGCAGGCATTCGATATGTCTAGCGCACTAGAAAAGCTCACATCGAAGGCCCGAAACAAGGATGACCATGAGTTAGTAAGATAAGAAAGAAGACCAGCAGTAGAGCGGCCCATCACCATACTGGCGATCTGAAAGTAGATTATGGGAAAACAAATTAATGCTTAAGAAATTTTGAATTCAATCTTAAGAAATGCAAGAAATGAGAGCAATTAAATGATAGTTCAGGGGGTTAAGAGTGGCCACCCTTCATTGGGACAGGTTGAATCAGAGCAAACTTCCAGGAAAAAGGAAAGACAGAGACAAAAGAGTTTGCCTAGGTAGGGAGTCAGCACATAAGAACATTGTTTTAGTACAACTGGAGGAACACCATCTGGTCCGTTCTCCTTCTTAGTATTTAGCCTAGAGAGAGCAGAAAGTACAGTTGGCCAACTTAGTCCTGCGCAAACATTTTGTGGTGTGTGGAGGTGTCTGGCATTGCATCCTTAGTAAACAACGTAGTTTTATGAATGAATCCCTCAAATCCCATAGCGTGTGAAAGATGGGAGGTGATTGGGTGAAACGAGAAATATCGGGAAACTCTATTTTCTTCATTATTTGCAATACTGGAGGGTTAGTAGACGTTCCAGAATGATGTTAGATAATAAATGGATATGAAATGAAGAAGCTTAAAGTTAGTATTAATACATAACCTATTCATGCTCATTTGTTTAGGCATGGCAGAAAATGTGAGAGTGTCGGTGGCAGGTGGCTTGGGCTTCGTTTCACTTTAATCGAGACGGCACGGCTGGTATTAATGACTCACAGGTGAATGGTTGTATTTAGGATGCCTGCATATTGATTGTTTGGCATATAACTATTATGGACAGTAACATTTAAAATGTGTTATAACATGAAGTTTGTACTGTAAATGTCTGAACTTGCTTTTGTATGAAAATTATACTTGAAGAGTTATGTGGTGGCTATTTATTACGGAGTTATTCTCTTGGAACCCAATTCTCAAAAAGCGCCCTGGTAATGAATGGCTTTCTCCTCAGAATGTAAGAGATCCTTCTTAATCTTTTCAAATAGAGTATGTAAATATGTGTGTATATCCTAGCAATCGTCACACAATTGTATTCAACCAGTCAGGTAAATTATTAACTGAAATTCTAATTAAGTCCTTTCTAATGTTAGCAAGAACACTTAACAGTAACATTAATAACAAAACAAAAATATCGTTGTCTGATTGCTGGGTTAAAGGTGGTCAAAATGTATTGGTTTTAGCTGGAATTACAAAGTAATCATCGGGTTCAAAAGGGTTGACTTATTGTGTTTAACCTTCTGACTATGATAGAAGTTTCAAAATCTGAATAAAGTCGCCTAAAGTTTGTCATACTAAAATCGTTATATTATTATACAGTGCGTCAATATATTAATAATTTTGAACAAATTAATGCAGTCAAATTATTAGAATAATGACGGTTAAAGGCCAGAAATAATTGTGTTTTTTAGTTTATGTGCATGTTTCAGACTACTATCACCTCTAGTTGGTATAGAAACATGTTTGCATAGTAGTTAAGTGCATACGATGGCGTATAGTGAATATATCATGAGAATAATATATTTATTTGTTACGCTTCCTAACTCGAAATACCATTAATCTTTATTGCTTACATCACTTCAGACATTTCAGTATTTTGCAAAGGCAATTAAATCGCCTTCACCAAGCCCAAAAAGAACCTTGCGCGTCCTTCCACACAGCCATATGGTTGTGGTGGAGGTGTGGGGAGGGCAAACGAGCAAATAGTCCAGTAAAGGGTTGCCACATTTAAATAACTGGAGCCATTTCATTACGCAATATGTTTATAGGATTGTGCTATATAGCATAGCAGGGCTTGATTATCAATACATTATTTAGTGCATAACGGATCACATTTGCTGAAAGAGAACAACAGAGGTTTCTATCAGTCGTATGAACAACAACATTAGTTCGGGCATTGGCGAACATTTCTCTGGTAACGTGATGTGCATGGCTTTTGTGGAAAGGATGAGGATAGGATTGTTGTATTATATTGTAGCACAACAACTGCAGATGACGCCCCCCAAAACACACACACACACACTAGGTAACTTCGATGTCATCACCTTCATTAGAATATTTAGCATACTCTAAAGTCACTACATTCATTTTATATCTAATATATCCTACAATGCCGCCACCATATTGTTTTTCCTTGAAACCAGTAGCATTATACTGTTAGTAAAATAATGAAATAGATATATTGTTAACAGGTAAATTGGGAACTTTATTATATTCCTTTAATCTCTGAATAATAGACGCCTAAACCGAATGCAATACTATAGAACTGCAACTATAAATACCGGTAAGTGGTAATCATAGTGAAGAGGTTTATTGAATTTATGTATTATTTCTCCTTTTACTATAGGTGTTTCTAAAACTTGAAGTAATATATTGGCGGTAACTGAAGAAACACACACACACACACACACACACACACATATATATATATATATATATACCGGTATATATATATATATATATATATATATATATATATATATATATATATATATATATATATATATATATAATATATAGATACTGTATATATAAGATATACATAAGATAACTTATGATACCGGTACCCACTTGTTTCATGTTATTTATGTTGCGTCTCTCTCTCTCTCTCTCTCTCTCTCTCTCTCTCTCTCTCTCTCTCTCTCTCTCTCATATAAATATATATCCACAAAGGAATGTGAAGAAAAAAAACAGAAAGGCTACTACTTTTTAAGAAAACGAAGAGGTAGAAGTAACTCAGTTGATTTTACTTCACATATTGAGCAATGTAGCGAAGTTGATTAGGGTATGATTGCGTGAATTAGTCCAAACGAATATTGAAAGATTATATAGTCTTGCAATGAATATTAAAATGAGTTAGCCAGTTAAATAGTTAACTAACATTGTTATGAATCTTTTGATTCCTAGAAGTCCTTCGGAAGTAGAGTATGGAAATGTTGTAGTTGTATTACCAAAATCAAATCATTGTCGTCTGTTTAGCCGTATAAGGGTTAAAATTTATAAGTTCGACTAAATAAGTTATCCTTTGTAGGGCTGCAATCGAGACGCCAATAAATATTTAATGTGTTGGATGTTTATGTTTTATATAGTATGTGTAACATACTACAGAACATGCATATAGACTTAGAACATTTCTTTTAAATGAAACCCAAATAATACAAGCATAAAACACCGACATTATCATCAACAAAATAAAATGGCGCTAGTTGCATCCCTACACTGGATGGTGTGCATCAAAGATATGTTTTCTCCCTCCATTCTCTGGAATCCTGGGGGTGTAAAGGTGGAGCAGGGATGAGTTAGGGTTGGATGAAGCTATTCAAAATTTGGCGAAAGCTATTGTATGTTTGGGGAGCTAGTATTGTTAATAATTTTGAATAGGTATTGTGAATGATATAAGCATGCAAATTGAATATTTGCTACCTATTTAACCAAAGGGTTTCTTATTGTATAATAATAAACGCTGCTATGGTTTAAAAACGCTAATGTAGCAGGTAGAGGTAATGATATACAGAACTCTTAATACGGTGATCTAAGTCATGTTAGTGGTTGGAGTGACGCTGACCTGTTGATATTTGTCTGTTGAGCGCCCTACCATCAGCGACAAGGAGTTTTCCATACCATTGGAGAGAGAGAGAGAGAGAGAGAGAGAGAGAGAGAGAGAGAGACAATTAACATGGGGAATCTTAAAACGTGTCCCGATATAATCACTTGATATGTGTGCACAAAGTTACGCAATGCATAATGGGATAACCTTCCAGTAATATGCATATCCTAATTATCGGTAACTGTTTATTAAGATCTTAAGCTCTAGCAAACTTTATCTACATTTATGTGTTCCCAGTTATCGGCAGCATATGACATTTAGTATCAAAAGGATATCTCTTAACAAGAGTATTATAATACTCAATAACCCTCTTCAAGACTATGATCACTTAGTTATTGTTCCAGTTGCTTTATTGTATTGCATTAGGCGTAGGAAGGGCCTTTAATAGTTATAAGTTAACGGAAATTTTTAAGGATTCTTATTTTTGTATTATCAATATAAAGATAAACAAAGTATGAATCGAATGTCTATTTTTACCGTGAGTTAGGAAATTCTATGTAGTAAAAATATTATATTGACCTCGAACTGGCAGAGTGTATTTTGTTTATTATCTGAAGTTATGCTGTTCCATATTATGTTATGATCCTATCCTTATTTGTTCACTATAAGTCGATTACATTGTTGTCTGGTAGTCCAATTCAATTAATGCTGTTGTTTATGGGCTTGACTAATACCTGTCTTGTTATCACCAAATTAGTACCGGAGTGCAGTAAACTCTCTGGTTGGTAAAAATATTATATAAACTGTAAATCCCTGCAATGGTGGCAATTACCTAAAAGTAGCAACTAGTCACTCAACAATGTGCTAGTTAATCCCCCGCACTCACCCCCACCACCATCACCACCACCACTAAACATGGGTGTGTGGAAGGACGAAAGGGGCTCATTTTGGGTTTGGTAAAAATTGTGCAATTTATGGGCCTTTAAAAAAAAAATGTAACAAGTACGGTATAGCGAATTAGTTAACGTGGCAATCCATTAGATATTTCTTACAATCTTCTGGTAATTGCTAGGATTGCTCAATTGCTATTGGCGTCATCCTATTGCATAGGTTAAGAAGGACCTCTCATACACAAAGGAAACATCCATACTTTACCAGGGAGCTTTTGCTATAGGTTATTTGCAATCTTTATAAAAAATAAAGCTTAAGACGGTAATTAAGATATTTCAGAAACTATACATTTATACAGGCATAAGTTCAGATCTCAATACTATTGGTAATAAGTCCGTACACTAAAATATTACTAAGCATTTTACTTGCTACAGACTCTTTAAGCTAAATTATTGTAATCAGTATATAGGCATCTTGAAAACAGCCATTCACTTGTTAGTTATGCAGTCCCGCCGCACCGTCTCGATTGAACTGATTCGAATTATCTCCCTCCTGCCGCCACCACACTAACCTTCCTGCTATGTGTATTTATATATTTATGTATAGTTATGTATAGTTATGTATTGATGTTAATTAGAAAGATCTGTATATAATTTTCCTTAATACTCAACGACTTTCTGGAAATTATACTAACCTGCAAAATGCAAAAATGAAAGAAAATTGAACTTCACGATATTCCTCACCTCGACCAATCATGTCCCTCCTTTCACACGCCTTTTGGTTTGAGGGATTCATTCATAAAACTGCGTTGTTTACTTTTTTTTTTTTCTATGTGATTGAGGGAGGCAAACGGCAGAACTGCCTATAGCGAGTGCCTCCCCCATAGTTGAAAGAGTGACAGGGCCAAAATCAAGGGACGTTCGAGGCAAAATGCCTGGACACACGGAGTTTGAAGCAATTTAAGTCATAGGAAGAGGGAAAGACTGATTCTGGGAGAGAGTTCCAGAGCCCAGCTGGAGTAGAAGAAAGACTGAGAGTAACGTTTTACTCTCGGGTTGGAGAGTTGCACAGAGTAGGGGTGGGATTGAGTTGCAAGACGGGTACCACGTGCCCTACGTAAAGGAGGTGGTATACACTGGGAAAGCTCTGAGGAACACTGATAATTATAGTAGCGATAGAATAGCGAGAGAGATGCAACATTGCGGCGGAGAGAGAGAGATTGCAGAGAGTTGGTGAGTGGACGGGAGTTAATGATACGAAAGGCCTTCCTTTCAACTTTGTCTAGGAGAGCGGTGTGAGAGGAACCTCCCCACACATGTGAACAATACTCAATACAAGGGCGCACTATGCCCCTGTACAGAGCAAGAAGCTGTGCAGGGGAAAAGAACCCCCTAAGGTGGTTGAGGTGGTTGAGACACCAAGAATATTGAGAGAAGATGAAGGGTTGATTTTTGTATTGTTGAAGAATAAGGGATAGTCCGCTGGGAGTTCCGGACGGGTAGATAGATGGAGAAATTGGGTTTTGGAAGCATTAAAGGTAACAAGGTTTTCTCTGCCCCAATTAGAGATAGTATTTAGATCAGAATTTAAGAGTTCTATGGCTTCATTACGTTTGTCGTTGAGGGATTCCTGGTTGGGGAGTTCTGAAAACTAATGGAGTAGTGTAAGGTTGAGTCGTATGCGTATGAATGGATGGGAATTGAGGTACAGTTGAGGAGATCATTTATAAAAATTAGAAAGAGAATAGGAGATAGGACAGAGCCGTGAGGAACACCGGAGTTTATAGGGTGAGGAAGTGAACGATGGCCATCCACAACCGCGGCTATGGAACGGCCGGAAAGGATATTAGAGACAAAGGCACAGATGGAGGGATAGAAACCGAAGGAGGGTAGTTTAGAAATTAAAGATTTGTGCCAGACTCTATCGAAGGCTTTCGATATGTCTAGTGCAATAGAAAAAAGTCTCACCGAAGTCCTGGAAGGAGGATGACCAAGAGTTAGTAAGATATGAAAGACCACCAGTAGAGCGACCCTTAAGGAAGCCATACTGGCGATCTGAGAGCAGATTATGAGACGAGAAATGCTTAAGAAATTTGGAAGCAAGAATAGTTTCAAAAACTTTAGAAAGACAAGATATGAGAGCAATTGGACGATAGTTGGAGGGTTGAGAGCGGTCACCCTTCTTTGGGACAAGTTGAATGTGAGCAAACTTCCAGCATGAAGGGAAGACGTTAGAGGATAGACAGAGACGAAAGAGTTTGCCTAGGCAGGGAGTCAGCACGGAAGCACAGTTTTTGAGAACAACAGGAGGAACACCGTCCGGACCGTACGCCTTATTACTATTAAGCCCAGAGAGGGTAGAAAGTATATCTTTAGAAGAGATTAGGATATTAGGCATAAATAAGAGAGAGGAAGGTGGAGAGGGAGGAATAGCACCGGAATCATCCAAGGTGGAGTTTCTAGCGAAGAGTTTAGCTTTGTCAGAGGAAGAAGTGATGGTTGTGCCATCAGAGTGGGAAAGGGGAGGGAAAGACGAGGAAGAGAAATTGTTGGAGAGGTTTTTGGCTAGATGCCAGAAAGCTTGGGAAAAGCTAGAGTTGGATAGTTCAGTGCATTTATTATTGATGAAAGAGTGTTTGGCAAGTCGAAGAACAGATTTGGCTTGATTCCGGGCAGAAACATAGGAAGAATGAGAGTCTTGAGTTTTAATGCGTCGGTACCGTTTGAATGCTTCCTCCTTATTGCGGACAGCAGTAGAACAGGCGTGAGTAAACCAAGATTTTTTAGCATTAGTCTGAGAGAAAGAAAATGGAATGTATGCTTCCATGCCCGATAGGATTACCTCGGTAATGCGTTCAGCACTCTCCGAGGGTCCTCGGCCATGGAAGCAGAAATAATTCCATGGGAAATCAAAGAAGTACTGCCGGAGAGCCTCCCAGTCGGCAGCGCCAAAGTGCCACAAGCGCCGCTAGCTAGGAGAATCGGGTGGCCGTACTGGAGAGATAGGACAGTTGACAGAGATAAGTTTATGGTTGGAGGAGCCCAAAGGAGAGAAAAGATCGACAGTACAAGAAGAAGGGTTAGAAGTTAGAAACAAGTAAAGAATGTTGGGCCGATCCGGGATACGGGTTGGTTGCTGAACTAACTGCTCTAGGTCATTTATGATAGAAAAGACGTAGGCTTGTTCACCAGGTGGGTCAGTAGTGTGAGAGGAGAGCCACTGGCGGTGGTGAACGTTGAAATCTCATAAGATGGTGATTTCTGAGAAAGGAGAAATGGATAGAATGTGTTCCACCGTAGAGTTTAGCTAGTCAAAGAATTTGGAAAAGTTGGTAGAGTTAAGGGAAAAGATAGACAGTACAGAAATATTGAGTAAGAGAATGACAGGAAAGTGTGAGCCATAAAGTTGAGAATTCAGAGGAGTCGAAATCGGGAACACGAAAGCAAGTGAGTTTGTTGTGCACATATGCACAACATCCGCCTTTGGCTTTGAAACTAGGATAGAGAAAGTAGGAGGATACAGAGAAGGGGCTGCTGGATGTTACTACAGGACACCTGAGTTTCGGTGAGGAAGAGAAGATCAGGTTTGTAGGAGGAGAGATGGTGTTCAACAGAGTGAAAGTTAGAGGAAAGTCCGCGAATGTTGCAGAAATCAATAGAAAGAGTAACAGGCCGAGGTCCAGGTAATTTTGTGGGGTCGTCAGGGGATGGTCGGTCGGGTGTGGGGGGCATTTATGGTCCCTAGACTGGAACAAGACCTCACGGGCTTCACTGTTCATTGTAAAGCAGTGAATGTTAAGGCTCTCAGCCTATGCCCGAGAGGAAGTAAGTTGGAATATAGAAAAAAAATAAAAAATAAAAAGTCAAAGTGCATTCATTATATTTATTATCATTATATTAAAAATGCCTGAGGAATTGTTGCGAAAAACAGTGATTACACACAGATTCTTTGTACCAATATTGCTACAGTCCCCATTATCTATTTTGCACAAATATATTATGCAAGCACATTATCGATCGCGCACCGAAACACTGCTTCGTTATTATATGTGCTCGGATATATCAATTCTAGCTACTACCAGCTGATTTATTCACATTTTAGAGTCAAAGGGCTTCAGTGCAATATTTAATATTTATATAAACATAATACGTCGAATACAAATACACAAATAGCAGAATTTCCGATTAGTATTAGCGGTTATTGGTCGGAGATCTTAGTTGGTGGTTGATGGTGATCACTGGCTATGACTCTGACTAGTAATAGCGGTATACTTGGGAGGACGCTAAACAAAACAAAAATATATATATATATATATAAATTATATAACATGGGAAAGTAAAACATATGAGTAAATATGTAATTATGTTTAGTGATTGCCAAGTAAGGGAAGAGGAGAATGCTAAGGCTAAGCTATTCATTTAGGGAGGTATTAATTAATTAATTCAATTAAGAGCCAAGACTGAATAAATATGAAAAGTAATGTCAATTGGACGGAATATTATAACAAACATCAAACTTAAGACCAAAACAATGTAGTATTCTGGTTGATCCCATGAACCTTTCTATCTTCTACAATATTTGTTTTTCTTACTTTATCTTGTACTATGTAACCAACCCCAAACTTTCTCCACCTAACCCTCCAAACTCTTCAAACCAATCCCTCCCCTTCCACCAATCCATACTTGCAAATAATATTTTCTACCTTTTCTGTAGCCATCCGATCCGATCCGTCGAATACTCTGCAATAGAGCTGGTAAGTATTGTTTAAATACTATTTTGAGCACTATTCAAAAGTGTTAATATTATGTGTTGCTTTCATGTTCCGTGCATCGAAATTATATTAATGCATTCGGAATAACTGTTTTATACAAAATTATGATTACGAGTCTCCGTGTAAGTAAATGTGTTATATAATATACACACACGTATGATAATTCAAAGTCCGAGCTATCTGAATGAAAGGGTATATACTGGTAAAGCTGGAGACCGAAGACCAAGTTCTCCGTGGCCTGACTGTCAGATTTACCTAACAAGATTCCTCCGTACCCGTGCGTCAATTTACATAGAGATTGTCTGTCCGTCCTCTGGCCTTGTCAACATGTCCCCTCCATTGTTCTCGGGCCCGCTTAGTACCTCCAGTTTCACGTAACAATTCTCACTGATCCTCTCCATTTCGATGACAAATTAATTAGTGCTCAGTAACCACCCCTAGTCAATTTGATATGATATATCAATAAATAAATTTCGTCCGTAGCTTTTTCATCATTTTCCTCTCCCTCCTGAACTGGTCCCATAGTGTATATATATTCAATTACTCTGTACAGTATAGTGATACCTCAATTCTGTTTTTCTACTGTAGTTATCGCAAGACCAGTTTATTCAACAGATGATGAAAGGTTCAATTATTATTCATAATATAAAATAACAATGTTGTTTCCTATGGGAAAACACATTTTATAAGTATATGGAAATAGCCGACATGCTCCCTATTCCTTTTGGTCAATTAAATTGCTTAGATGTAATGCTTCCTGTTCGAAATTGAAAATAACACATGGAAGGGGTGAATCAAAGCCATTCCAATGGCTAAGGTTATGGCTCTCATTGCTACTAATATTTACTCAATCATTTTTATGTTATATATCACATTATCTCCCACCGTCGCGGCAAATATATCACATCTATTATTTCAGAGGGCAGATAAATTCGCATCGTCATATATATATGTTTATTTTCTATTTTTTCTATGTGAATGAAGGAGACAAAAGGCAAAGCGACCTGTAACAAGTGTCTCTCCCAAAGTTGAAAGTGTGACAGAGAGCCAAATTCAAGATACCTTAGACTTAACATGTCTGGACACACTGAGCTTCAAGCAGTTCAAGTCATAATATATGGGAAAGACAGATTGAGGGAAGGAGCTCCAAATCTTACTTGCTGAGTATAAGAAAGACAGAATATTGCTTTACTTTTGGGTGAGATAATTTTAGTATGAGTAAAAGTGTGTTGAAATGCGGGTGCCCCTCAATCTCCATAAGTGAGGAGGTATATGCTGGGTAAGCTCTAAAGAACACTGATTATCATAATAACGGTAGAAGAGTGTGAGAGAGATGCAACATAAGGGCACCTAGAGAGAGATTGTACGGACTTAGTAATAGGAAGTGAGTTGATGATATGAAATGCTTTTGACTCTACCATTTTGATTAGTGCAGTATGGTTGGAACCTCCCCATACATGTGAACATTACTTGATACATGGGCACACTGTGCCCGAATACAGCACAAGAAGCCGAGTGGGGTTAAAGAACCTAATGAGACGGTTTACCACACCTAACTTCTGGCAAGCTGTTTTTGCAAGAGTGGTAATATGATTTTTCCGAGAAAGGTCAGGAAAAAAAAAGAAACACCAAGAATACTGAGAGAAGATGAATGGTTGATTTGTGTATTATTGAAGAATATGGAGATTTTTTTATTTTTTTTTTGGAAGCATTGAAAGCAACAAGATTTTCTCTACTTCAATTGGAGATAATTTAGAGATCGGAAGATAGGCGTGCTATGTCATCATCACATGAGTTTTGGGAAATATTGCATGCTGGGTCGCTGAGAAAAACTAGTTGAATAATGTAAGGTAGAGACATCAGCATATATGTGGATAGGACTAGAAGTACAGTAGAGAAGGTCCTGAGAAACAGGTCCTGAATGGTTAAGGAAGTGAGCGATGAACGTCCACAACTGCAGGTATGGAATGGCCAGAAAGGAAATTAGAAACAAAAGCACAGATGGAAGGATATAAACCAGAGGAAGGTAGTTTAGAAATTAGAGCTTTTGACAGACTCTATCGAAGGTTTTCAATATGTCTACCACAATAGAGAAGGTCTCACTGAAGTCTCGAAAGAAGGATGACCAACAGCTGGTAAGATAAGAAATAAGATCACCAGTAGAGTGCCCCTTAAGGAAACCATACTGGTTATCTGAAAATAGTTATGGGAAGAAAAATGCTAAAGAAATTATGAATTAAGAATATGATAACAAACTTTAGAGATGCAAAAGATGAGAGCATTTGGACGGTAGTTGGAGGGTTGACAGCGTTTGCCCTTCTTTTGGGACAGGTTGAATGAAAGCAAACTTCCAGCAAGAAGGAGAGACGTTAAGATGTTACAGGAAAGCAGAGTTTCCCTGGGCACGGAAGAACAGATTTTGAGTTCAACAGAAGGAGAATCATCCAGTACGTACAACTTCTAAATCTAAAGCTCGGAGAAAACAGAAAGTACATCTCTAGAAGAGATAATGATATAAGCCATAAGTAGAAGAGAGGGAAAGAGAGGGGAAAATAGAACCAGAATAATCTAAGGTGGAGTTTTTAGTGAAAGCTTGAGCGAAAAGTTCAGCTTTGTCAGAGGAAGAAATTATGGTGGTGCTATAAGAGTGGAAAAGAGGAGGGTAAGATGATATATACATATAATATGTATATATATATATATATATACTTGAAAAATGGTACACCCAAAGCCCTCCCAACATTGACCCCCCCAATGAAATTAAGATCTTCTACAGCAATTTTATGTCCTCTGAACACAAAAATGACGAGGCCGTCTTAAAAGAAATAATCTCCAAGCATGGCCACCCAACCAACCCGGAAAACAAAATCAAATTAATAATTTATTACAAATCCCCCAAGACCTCCAACCTCGTTCTCCGCAACAAACCAGCTTCCACCAAGATAAAGAGCCCGATGACCGACGATCACGTCATTTACCAACATACCTGTAATTATGAGGACTGTGGACCTCATTCCTATATTGGTATGACGCAGACTCGTCTTTCACGTCGGTTAACTCTTCACCTTCAGGCTGGAGCCATCAAAGACCACTATCTCACCCCTAACCACCCCCACCTCACACGCAACGAGTTAGAGAAACACACCACCATACTCGATAAAGAAAGTGACCCAAGGAGATTACCTATACTCGAAGCATTATATATCCAAGCCTTACATCCCAACATCAACAACCAAACTCTGGACCTTCAGATCCTTCCTTCTGCCAAAAGGCACTTTCCTAAAGGACCTAACGCCCCCCCTCGCCCCCCGGTGCCCTTGACGCAGCCCCCCGCGCTACCTCCTTCAGCTTCATTTTCCGCAGGCGCCACACGTACTACGCAACTTAGGCCACGCCCCTCGACACGCAGCCAATCAGCTTCGACCCCGCCAACCGACCACCATCCCGCATCCAGTGCGCATGCGTGAAGCGGTTCTATCTTTCTCTCCTAGAATACCCCTCCACCAATAGCAGACTTTTGCCCCCTGATTTTCGCCTCCTCTGATCCTCCACCGTCTATATATACCCTTCCTGTTTACCTTTTATTTCATTCTATCCTTACATGATAATGCTGGTTGTCCAGTGAAACGCGTCGTATATCCTGTATCATCATGTACATTAATGTAACCCTGTACCACCATGAATTTTGCTCATCTCCTTCATCTACTTCCTGCCACCCAGTGAAAACTCATCAGAGACCTGGAAACTTTGAATAATAAAATTTCCAACGCAGAAATTGCCATTTCTTTCAACCTCGTATGTATTAAAGAAAATGTATTACCTGGCTTTACTAATATATATATATATATATATATATATGTGTATATATATGTGTGTGTGCGTGTGTGTGAGTGTTGGTCGGTCGGGAGATCTATTTATGTTAATTGTACTTATAACTATAATATACCCCACTGAATCGACCTACTTGTTTGCAGAGACAGTGAAGTAATCAAGAAAGAACATTAAAAAAAATCTTTCCATCCATCTCTCTCACAGTTAAGGGAGCCCACCTCGCTTTTTTTCCCTTTCTCTCCCTCTCTCTTTGGCTTGTATCCATTCAGCCCCATTCAGCCTACTGTTTTAAGACGTGTACCCTATCCAGGTGTCAATATTTTCTTGGAGAGCGGTACCGAGCCAGCATGTATATACTTTTGTTTTGACAGCAAGCTAAATTTGTACATTTTTCGATAGAAAAATTTCTCCTGCGAAGCCGGATTTCTCCATACAATGCTGGCTCGATATCGCTCGCCAGGAAGATATCGACACCTGTATGGGGATAAACGTCTTATAACAGTTGGCTGAATGGGGCCGAAGGGATACAAGCTAGGGAAAGAGAAAAAAGGTGAGAAAGATAACAAAAAGCCGGTGACCCCCCTTAAAATTTTCCTTTCCGTCATCAGTATGCTGGTCGTGTGGAGGGCGGGGTAGGTGGGGGTAAATTGCCTATATTCAGGCCCAGCCACCTTTCCTTAATCCACCCGTCTTTTTCAGTTTTCGAAAATGTGTTCAACCTTCTTATCTTAGTGTGTTCTTTTATCAATATTTCTGCTGCCCAATCAAGGTAATTGTTTTAATTCTGTTTCTGTTTTAATGTATGTCTCATCAGGGTTTCATATATTATTTTTCAGTCACGAATTTTGCTCCCAGTGTTATCGTATTTCTAATGACATTACGTGATGTGTTTTCCTTCTACCCATCATTTATATGTTTGACTGTTTTAATGGTTATACCATGTTTTCTGCGGTCACTTTCCTTTCTCCATTCATCTATTTAAGTTCTTACAATTGCATGTTTTTTTTTATATTAATCAATTTAGTTTTAAAAACCTCCTTATTTATAAATATTCCAGTTCTATTTATAATCTAACTAGACTTACTTATCTTACTTATCAATTATAATTTAGCCACTAAACAACTCTTTTTATTATTGTGTATATTGTGTTAATTAAATATCCAATGATTTGTATGCTAATTTTCTTTTACAATCCCATACATATTTTTAAAAATACATAAGATCTCTCTGCTCTGTTCTGCTATCTTTCCGAACTTCCCTACAGTATATTAATTAAGGAATAGGTACTATGCTCAGTCAAGTATGTTTGGACTTACTCCTACAAACTAAATGTAGGTGTTCCATACATTATACTGGTAGTATATGATTATATTTAGCGGATTCTGTTGTATATACCTGTTCTTGATCTTTAGATAACTACCAGTGCAATATAATGACCTATGAACACTCAAAATTAAGAGCATGTTTATTTGGTATGAGTTTTGTAATGCCCCAACACAAACTATAATTGAAAAATAGGTTCAATCACATTTTTATTTTCCTCTTTTCATTCCTTCAGCCATTTACTTACTCATTATTGTATTCCATTCTGACGCTGATGTTTAGTACCTACCTTTATTAGTTCAATGTACCCATCATTTCCTTTCATTTTTATTTATCTATATTGCCGTTTATTTGTCAGTTACATATAACAAAAGTTCTTTACTATCATTGTGCATCCACTTTATATTAATCCTAGTGTTATCTGTCCATCTCTTGTCATTTATCCAAGAAATGTTTCATTATCCAATTATTCAGCAGTTTCTTACTTTGGTCTCAGTCTTATGATATTACATTGTCAATTTGTTATGATGTGTTCTTTTTTCTGTTTTCATACTGTCTTCCCATTTACACGACAAATCGTTTGTTCATCAGCATATTATTTCTCCGTCAATTAGACTGCCATATTCCTTTTCCTTTAAACTCACACCTACACTCCTTTGCCGCTTTTTTCACGTCTATATTACCCCATTATTTTAGATTTATTTGTTTAACTTTTTTCTCATAATGGTTCAATGTGCAAATAATATGTTATTAAAAAAAGTAACGGCATTTTAAATTATATATAGCCATATGGATGTGTTTGTTTTCTTTCAATAAAGAGATCTGGCATTTACATAGAGGCATGTAAAAGTGAATGTGTTTTAAATTTTGTATTGCAGAAAACATGTATTTCATTCATAACACTTGGACAAATGCTAATCATAAATAATTGTCGAAAAAGGATCTCATTGTGGCAGTGTCTTATAGGATTGTAGAACAAAATGTATGTTGTTTTCCTGTGTACTTATTGTATGTGTGTGAATTGCACATAGTTACAAATATTCTGACACCACACAAACCTTGCACACTCTACTAGGTGGTCCGGCCTTAATACTACTAGACAGGAACAGTTTGTAGTAGAATAATAGGCCAGCAACATAGAAGGATCTCTCCCCAACATCTACTCCCTCCGGCTAAAAAGCTGTACTGTAAAATAGGATGAATTGCTACCTCCCTTCAGGTCATGGTGTACCATCTAGTGATATTATTACCATAATAGTCACACCGGCCATGACTCTTGCTGGGGGGGACCAGGAGCTCTTCAGGGAGTACCTGCCCAGCCTTCTCACTGCCAACAACCTCCCTACCATCAAGCTGCCACCACTACAAGGCACCACCAAGCAGTCCTGGACAAGAGAGCTCATTCCTACCCAAGCCCTCTGGCCTAGAAAAACACCAAAAAAGCGCCTTAACCTACCAAGACCACTCAGCAGACACACCAAGGAAACACCAGAAACTCCAGCTCCCAGGACAGAGACTCCAAGACCCAACCTGATACTTACTCCAATCGTCCACCTTTTTAGCCAAACCCCAAAAGAAGTGGAGGAGAAAGACCAGGGAGTCCGGACCTCTGCACCACCACCACCTGAAGCTGAAGCCGAAACAACACCACAGCCCAAGCCATCCACAGCTCCACCACCACCTGAATCCAAGCAGCCCCACCCACCACCTAAAGCCGAAAAGCCCTGCGGATACGAAGAGATATTCAGAAAAACTTTCATAGATGATGAACTAGAATTTACAGCAGAGGGGTTAAGTTTTGGCACAACCTACAACTTTTTAGTGCCAAAGCCTTTCCGGGAAGCATATGTCACCAGCTGCAGCAGCCGATGCAAATGCTTTATCCATTCCAGAAACACCAATGGGAATCTCAGCTGTTACCTTACCAGAGAAGAGGACGAGGATGAGGGGGCAGATGCCAGTTACATCGAAATGATGACGAACAACAAAGAAACACACAAGAAGATCAGAAAAACCTGTAAGATATGTTTTTAGACTCAGCTGTGGGCCGTCAATTACAAAGGCCCAGTTTTGGGCTTTAAAAAAAAAAAAAAAAAAAAAAACACGTATGGGTCTCAAAATGTCCACGAAGAAAGTGTTTGTAGAGTATAGAAACATAATTAACATTTACATACCTATTACTTCATTCATATTAATCCAATCATAATCATAATCAGATGATCGTCGAGTATCTTCTTAAACGTATCAATTGAATTACTATCGACCACCTTCGTTGGTAAACTATTCCACTCTTTGCCCACTGTTTGTGAAGATATTTTGTGTGACATCTTCTGGTTTCTATTTAATTAAGAGAGAGAGAGAGAGAGAGAGAGAGAGAGAGAGAGAGAGAGAGAGAGAAAAGAGAGTTCACCCATACAGAATAAATGTTTGTATGTGCGTATGTTTGTACGCGTGTGTGAATTTAACGTGTATGTTAAAATTATACAAAAGAGCTCTGCCATAATATTCAAGGAATCATGTCAGTATTATCTATGAATAAATGTGTATCTAACATTAAAATGTAAATCAACTATGATAGCCACTTCGCTGCAATTGTATAAATATTATTTTGCATGGAAAACTTGTTTTGTCATACAGCTATATGCATCGGCAGTTTGTAGCAAATCACAAATGCTAAGTAATTGTACTTGAACTGTGTTTCACCTTAATATTATATAATTTGTCATTAGATGTATAGAAAGGTTTAAGTCCTGGGAGATGCATTCTGACAGAAGTAACTTCACTTTCAGTCACCCCAAAAGTGACTTACTCTAATGTATCCTATCATAATAAATGTCATAACATATTAAAACATAGCATGAAACAGCATAAATCAACATAATATACTTCATATTAGAGGGTAGGACAAATTGCCTATGGCAAGGCAATTTGTATATTCTATAGACATACACATAATGTAGAAACATCTCTAAACCTGTGTGACACATTAATAATCCCAGACCGCTATACAACTTCGCAAAACAAGACATTACTTATCAACTATGAAAACGCAACATATGTTCTAGTACTTCATCATTGGAAGGTGAAGTGGGAAGAGCACAATATAATAATGGTAATGGTTGGGGTTTGGTGGAATTATTATTATATTGTTGTGCTTTTATTATTATTATTATTATTTATGTATATATTTATATTTGTTTAGCCCAGTATACTGTTCATAAACATCTAACAAATTCTTAACACTTTCAGTACCAGCACAATTTTGTTGTTTTATTCTGGTTATCAATAAGCAGTTTCAGTCTGATGATTAAGAACCAGTGGGAATTCATTGGATTTATTGACATAGTTTATCCTTTTGTTTAATGTAGGACCTTCCTTAGTTAACGTGATGTAAGATGAAACAAACAATAACGTTTATTATGACGCCTTCTTAATGAGGGAAATAAAACCCAATCATGTGATTACGTTTAGTGGTAGACGTACCAGAGACAAGGTATTGGAGTAAGAAATATACTGATGTGAAGAATGTTATTAGGATATTTTGTCAAGTAGTTTATTCGGAAATGTTCACTTTATTATGGTTGTAGCTCAAATATAGAATATCTAGATAAAACAATATAATTATATACTCGGTATAGAACATTGGTATTCTTCTCAAAATAGTTTTGGCGGATACCTATTTCCAACACCTATTTCCGATCACCAATTCATAGCATAGAAGATGCCCGATCATATTTCGAATATACTATGAACGACCGTATGGCTATCTATCTATCTATTGCCTGACACCGTGATCCCCGAAGGGGTGGCCACGAACAAACTGCCCCCATGCACCTCAGTCCCCGTCAGGTGATGCCCATCCTCCCAACCAACACCGCCTTCATCCATATACTTCCTCACTCCATCCTTCCACCTCTCGTCCGGCCTACCTCTCCCTCTCTGTCCTTCCACCTCGCTCTTGTACACCCTCTTAGTCATTCTCTCGCTTTCCATACGTTGCATATTGCCGAATCATCTGAAATTGTTCCTTTTCACACTTTCCAGCACATCTACCTCCACACCACACCTCCTTCTTACTTCCTCATTCGTCTGTCTATTCCTCCATGTAACTCTGCACGCACTTCTTAAGTAACTCATTTCCACCGCTCTCAGTCTTGGTCTGAGTCTCTTCTCGAACGTCCATGCTTCGCTTCCGTAAGTCAGTGTCGGGATTACCACACTCTCATGCAAGGACTTCTTCACTTCCATACTGACCACCCTATTTCTTGTTACTGCTTTCAACGTTCCTACAACCCTCTTCCCCTGTTGAACCCTCTCCCGCATTCCTTCATCCATACAGCTGCTCCCTCTAAATAAAGTGACGTGTATAAATAAGGTGTTGTCAAGTAGTGTGGCAGAAAGGAATCAACCAACGCCTTGAAGCTCCACTGTGAACAACTAGTGCGACACATATGAACCACCCAATATCTCGAAGCTTCAATCGATAATCTCGGGGCCTCGTAAGTCACAGGCCACTGAACAGCCTACAGTACCAAGGTTGAGATATAGGAAAAAAAAAAAAAAAAAAAAAAAAAAAAAAAAAAATTGCCTTTGGGACATCCACTCCCAATGCTATTTACCACAACATCCTTCTCAAAAATATGTTCTTCCCCAAACTATAATCTTACCATCGCACATTTTGTGACTACAGCCTTATTTACTTCCTAATCAACGGAAGCGGGTATCACACACTAACTGTTATCGTAAATGTTTTATGACCATATATTACAGCAACATCTCTGGGATGTTATGTATTATTATGGGAAACCTGATTTAAGATAGGTGAAATTAGATGATTGTATTCTTTAAAAATATTTCTGACTAGATTACTGTGATCGAGTAAGTAAAAAAAGCTGTGTGTGTGATACCTTCTAAAGTATATGGTATGTCTACGATGCCTAGTTTTTTTTCCCATGAACCTTCTTATCACTTTGCTTAGCATAATTTAGCTCATGTATGTATGTATGTTTATAGGCCTACTCAGGCACACAGCCTATAGCTGGGGGTGGCTGACTCGAGACAAAGCTCGAACAGAAGCAACAAAATAAAAGACAAATAACAAATGTCACACATCTAGGCCGTCCTTGAGAAGACCCAGAGATCAAGGATCACTAAGGGCCTCCAGCAACCACCAAATCCCAGACCTCCCGGAGAAGTTCCGTTCTCAGAAAGGCAGACACGCAGCGGAACACACCACAATGACCGCCCACATCACTTCCAGGCATGTCCCTTCATAATTATATCCACCGGCTCCCCGGGCCTGACGGACTTTTATCTAGTCCAACTGGCGCCCGAAACTCACTCCCTACGACCGTATTATCACACATCCATTCACAATCATTCTCCATTCATTCCTATTCACCACCACTTATCTTACCTGTTCTTCAGTCATCTCTCTATCTTCCAACGCTTTTTTCTCACCATCTCTCCAGATGTCTTTCTCTCAATCTATTTCCCCTTGTTTCTGACTCATATATTTACTTTGTAAGCCCTTCATATCCCATTTGTTCAACATGTCCATAACAGCATAGCACCCTTCTTTCCACTCTGGCCGATAGAGGTTCCTGTTGTCCCACTCTTTTACGTACAGTCCGTCACCTTTCCGACTGGGCCACCTAATGGGAATTTCGCTGGGTCTTTCGCTCTGATATTACTAAGATCGCTCACTCCCCGCCACCATGAATCTGTTGCATATTATGTCCCATAGATGGCGTCGTTAGATTTGCTGGGAAGGAGAGGGATGGGCTACACGGAGAAGGGGGTGGGTGGGTGGGGGTATTGTGTAGGGAAGGTTGGAAGTGTGTAGGGTGGGGGAGGGGGGTTACGTGAATTGTTTCACCAGGTTTATGGTTACCGTTTTATCTCTTGATATTAATTAAGATGAACATAGTTTTTACTAGTGATATTTGCCTTTTAAAAATATTTGTTTATGTGTAATTATTGTTTGCAAACCAATTTGTAGGGATTGCTAGATTTACTATCTATTTAGTAAGACAGCTCTTTCTCACTCATGCACTCACACTATATATTTATCTATCTATCTATCTATCTATCTATCTATCTATCTATCTCTATCCACATTATAGATTAGTCTTTTCCTTAGCTGATGTTCATTTGCTCTTCTTTGGGTTAATATTGGTCTCTTAATTTTGGTTAAGGTCCCGGGCTGGCCCGTATTGTCGATTTGCGGCATTTGTTTTGGGGCTCCTCATACCTCTCTGTCTCATGCATTTTTTTCAAATACAGCATTATTTGTAACATTGTGTTGTTATTTAAAATAAAATAATGTTTCTATGTATTGCATATCCATATCCATCTAGTCGTCATTATTGAAATGCCCATACCAAAATAACAGCTTTCATAACTGGTCGCTTACACCAAAGAATCCTACACTGTTAAAGAAAAAGTATGAGGTCATTCAGCAATAAAAGCAGTGTAATATATATTGATATCATTATGATATTCTCCAGATGTGTATTTTATGTTTGAGAAGGGGGTTTGGAAAAGAAAAACATATATATGACTAAAATACAGTATTCAAATATCAGACTTTAGAACTGGTATCCCACTTAAATAGAAACAAATGCATTATTTGCTCGGAAATAAGTGCTACAAACTTCAAAGTCGTTATAACTTATAAGAAAAATAGGTCCTAGTAAAATTTCATTGGAAAACGCTATATACTTTCAAAGTAGCCCCAGAGAAGTTTTAGTGGTTTGCATTTCCCAATGTTGATATGTATGATAAAGGTGTTTGTTATTATCATATACATTTGGATATCAATGCAAATATAATTAAACCGTTCAGAGAGAGAGCGAGAAGGAAAGGGAGAGACGAACTAAATGGACGAATACATCGAAGAGACTTATAAACAAAAGCTTGACTCTAATATCTGTGGATAGAGTATTTATTAATCAAAAGAATAAGTATTCGGTTATGTTTACTCTATATATTCATCTAAACATATGAAACAAATGACCCGCCGAGCCACTTCACCTATGTAATGCAAATTCCCATTACAACCAACCCTATTCCTCCATATGACAATCAAAGGTTTGATGTTCTCCACTTCCCTTTGCCTAATAAATTGTTTCTCTGTGTATGAAAGAGACAAGCTGCAAAACTACTTATAAACAATTTGACCTCCTATTGTCCCCCTTCCCCCGGTCAGAACAGAATGATTAGTACAGAACCATATTCAAGGTGCACTGGAATGTAACTGCAGGACACGCAAAGCTTGAAACAAAGTCATAGGGTGAGGGATAGACACATTTACGGAGTGTATTCCATACTTTACTTGTGGAGCTGAGAAATTACAAGGACATTTAAGTTAACTGATGGCTTTGAATGGTGGGCATAACAGTGGTGGTAATGAGTTACAAAACGGGTGGCCCTCTGTCGCTGCAGAGTGAGAGGCATACGCTGGGACAGATGTGAAGAACACTGATTATAATAATGGCATAACAGTAACATACATGCAATTTTCACAATGTGGAGAGATTGTAGACAATATGGTGGAGAAGGGTAGAGATTACATGCCTTTGACTGCACCCTTTCAGAGGCATTTTTCATATGCGAACAATACCTGATACGCTTACAACAGTGTCCCTGTACGGAGAAAGAGGCTGTACGGGGATAAGGTGGTAACAGACGATTGAGCAAACCTAACCTCTGGGAAACTTTTTAATCAAGAATGCTAATATGATCTTCCAAAGACACACACACACACACACACACACTTGGGTTTCGATAAACACTATGTTTCACTGCATGCACACGCATATCAGTATATATTATGGGTCTAGCCCTCTCTCTCTCTCTCTCTGTAGGAAAAGTGGTTTGGCAGGAGAGTCACAGGGACCGCACTTTCTACCAATTATTATCTTTCGCAACTAACTCAGCACGTTACAGGTTGCCAGGGTAGCTCATGAAAATTATATATCCACTGATATTTTAACAACCCATCATGTTATGGCTTATACCTCTTGGTTTCTGGAAGAGAAAAACATGCGTAGGCACTGTTTAAGATATACTGAAATATAGCAACCTGAGGAGACCATAATTATATCATAATTCGGTATAAAGAGGATGGCCGCAACCTCATCCACGTGGCAGCTGTATGTGTGTGTGTGTGTGTGTGTGTGTGTGTTGGGTTTAAATGCCAATATAACTATGTTAACGTTACATATTACATGATTACGTCTATGCAAGGGTAATTATATATTATGTGCAGTAAAATGTATAAGTTAGATAAGAGACTGTCACCCTATATAATTATTAATAACTATTTGCGTAATCATAAACCGTGTGCACTGTGAGTGATGACAGATAATATCTGTAGGACGGTGACTCCGAGGACCATTAGTTTGTAAAACCCTGTTGGGTATTGTTAATGTGTCCATTATGTGGGCTGCTAGATCACTATACTCTATTTCAGCGACGCTGAGGTGAGAATGGCTCACCTAGATGCCAATAAGTCTAGCTGATAGGCTCATGCGACCGTGTTCAATGTCTCGTATTTTAGTAATTATTAATTCTTAAAGTTTTAAATAATCACGGTCGCAAAAGTCAATCAGCTGGAACTATTGACATCTACGTGGTCGCTGAAACAGTATAGTCATTAGTATATAATGTTACGATCGGGTCTCGTATAAATCAGTGGCTCTTATACATTGGACTAGACTGGCATAAATGCAACAACGGAAACGCTAGATCCAACCCCTGATATATAATCCCGTCGAACAAAGAACACATATACCCTCCAGAGTTATATCTGCGATAGCGGGGTATCTTAACTCTCAGTATCTATGTGCTTCTACTATAGGCTGATGTTCTCTGAAACAGCCTATTACCTATAACATATGGTTGCTTAGTTATGGTACACAAGGAAAAGATAGTTAACTTAATTAAATCACAAGAGTGATCTAATGCAAACAAGAAGAAGGTTTACTTAACGTTACTTTAATCAATAATATCTGTCACTCCTTTATGAAAGAAAGTGTTGTAAAGTCCTCAAGCACCGAACAAGAAATCTTCTGAATAATGTCGGATGCTACTAAGAAGAACGTATCGGAAATGGAACCACAAAATAGCAGGAGGCAGGACAATGCACGTGTAGGCTAAATACACAAAAAGGCTGGACATATAATGTTATTGGACACAAGAATATTATAAGCGGTGCAACAGTAATAATGCTCGCCACGAAAAAGTAGTACTCCTATTAACAAAACCGGTCTATGCTGGTTGTGTCTCTCTACAGCAACCTAGACCTCAAAATGCTTGTGTAAAAATAATGGGTATGCATAAAAGAGTATATGATCTAATCCAGCTAATGTCTACCCGGGTTAATAAAGTCTAGCTGGGATGCGCAAAGGTACAGAATTCTGGTGGAGCAAGGCAGCTCCTAGCCTAGTGTGGACCTTGGGTCTGTGCGGCCTGATTACGTTAATATGAAGGGGTGCTCTCTTGAGGATTCTTGATCACAAGTATCGAGTATCCTCCTGGCGACCCTCAAAAGTAAAAGCAAATAGAGTTAGAACAGTATTGGGTGGATTAGGCAAGCAGCCCTCACGCACTACACAGTCTAAACTCCAAGGTACACAGACAAAAGATCCACCCAGGTAACCCACAGAATCCGTAGTGTGTGTAGCTCAAAAGTAGCCTACACACAGTGAAAACACCAACAGCAAGGTACCTGATCCCTAGTCTAGCATTATTTAACCCTGTAGAAACATTAGTGATTGATGGAGACAGTCTGAGCAATACAATCTCTCCAAAAGTCACACCACCTGGTCTCTCTCTCTCTCTCTCTCTCTCTCTCCCGCTCGCCTTCCCATCATTCAAATACTTAACACAATACTTTCAATTGACTAAATAAAATAGAAAGGATTGTGACAGACGAAAATAAAGAACAGTTCTGAACTGTCTGCAACACAAGCTTTCTCGAGAAGGAAAGTACACAATGATAGGTAGACTGTAGCTATTTTCTCTGCCCTGGCGAGTCCTAGCGAGTAAGCCATGCGGTTCTGGGGGAAGCGGTGAGCGTCACACCCCACCCAAGATTTTTAAGAGGCTCCAACTATGAGCTCTAAATCTGACACGCAGAACCCATACAAAATTCGCCACTCCTAGCCACCCAGCGACAATGAAACGTAAAGCACAGTTCTCATCAAAATAACACATTATAAAAATTAACAACCCCACCCAACACAATCGATTAAATCACATAGTTATGCTCATAAGAGCGAGCTTCACTAGCCCAGCCTTCTGAGAGGAGTACAACTCAGAATTTCTGATATAACATACTTAAACAAAATTCAACTATCAAAGAAAGAGTTTTTATAGGATTTTTATATTTTTAATATGTTTATGGCGGCTGCACTACAGGGGCAAGCCTAGTTTTTTCTTCTATACCAACACAGCAACTCCTACTTTACGACTCAATACGCTGGGCTACACACGCGAGCCAACAAGCACCAGACGTAAACATACTAATCAAACCAAAGTAGGAGGCTACCCTTGTGATGATCTACCCCGGGTCTTCCACCCTCGATAAGCAATCTGCAATCACATTCTCAGAACCGGCAATATGGCGTATGTCTAGGTTGTATTCCTGCAACATTAATGACCACCTGGTCAGCCTATATTCCGGTTATGGAATTGATTCAGGAACTTGAGGGGGTGATGGTCGGTGTAGATCACCACAACTGGTCCATAGGCTGGAACATACACCTCAAAGTGCCTGAGTGCTAGCACAATCGCCAGCAGTTCCTCCTCAACTACTGAATAGTTCTTCTGCGCGGAGTTGAACTTTTTTGAGAAGAAACTGACTGGGTGCTCCAGCCCATCTTCGTCTGATTGCATCAGAACGGCACCAGCCCCCACACCACTGGCATCAGTTGCCAGCTGGAATGGTCGGCTAAAGTCCGGGGCCCTGAGGATTGGGTGAGTACACAACAGGTGTTTTACTAGCAAAAAAGCCCTCTCACACTCAGGCGCCCACTTAAACTTTCTATCTTTGGCCAATAGGTCCGTCAGAGGAGCCAGCACAGTAGAATAGCCCTTTATAAAGCGGCAGTAGTAACCAATCATGCCCCAAAACCTCATGATCTGCTTCTTGGTGGATGGCCTGGGGAAGTGGTTAATAGCCAATATCTTGTTATGTGGGGGGCACACCTGGCCCAAACCCACCATGAACCCCAGATACTGCACGGTAGCCCGCACAAAATCACACTTTCCCAGGTTGACCACCAAGTTTGCCTCGCTTAATTTCTTAAATAGGGATTCTACATGTTCACAGTGGCTCTTGAAATCGTCATCGTAGATAATGACGTCGTCCAGGTACACGGTACAGTTCGGAATGTCAGCCATCAACTCGTTCATCAACGCTTTGGAAGGTCGCTGGTGCGTTCTTTAGACCGTACGGCATGACATTACAACGATATGTAGCACCATCTACCACAAAACCACACACCTCTTTCGCCCGTTCAGACAAAGGCACCTGCCAGTAACCTTTTACCAGGTCCACCTTGGTCAAGAACTTGGCCCTGCCAATCTTGTCTACATAGTCATCGACCCGGGGAAGAGGATTTGGGTTGGTGGGAGTCAAGCCGTTTAGCCTGCGGTAATCAACACAGAAGCGCACCTTGCCATCCGGCTTCGGTTGCAGCGTTACGGGAGATGTTCACTTTACCGCCTCCTTCTCGATCAGTCCCTGTTGCAACATATAATCCAACTCTGCCCGGAGGGCCGGAAGATTAATAGGGGGCACCCTATAGGGCACTGATTTGAAGAGTGGGTGGTCTCCGACGTCAACGTCGTGCACCTCATGAGTAGTGAGGCCTGGGTGTTCCGCAAATACAGTAGGGTATAAATAGAATAGGCGCTCGACAGCCACACGCTGTTGCTCAGGTAGGTGTTGCAAAGCCTCATGAGCCGCCTGTCTCGTGTTTCCCGCCCACTGATCTGCAGAAACATGATAATCCCAGTTGTCATCCACCTGCGCATGACTGTCCCATTCTCCTTCTCCACATTGACTGCTGAAAGTCATCACGGAGACAGTGAGAGGCTCAGGTGGGCGCCTCACATACTCCTTCATCAGGTTGACATGACATAACTGATTCCTCTTACGCCTGTCTGGAGTGGCCACCAGGTAATCTAAGTCCGAGAGCTTCTCTGCTACCCTATAAGGACCAGCGTACTTTGCGGATAAGGGGTGACCTACAAGAGGGAGTAGTATCAACACCTCCTGACCCACGTGAAACTCCCTGAGTTTCACCTTGTGGTCGTACCTGTCCTTCATGAGGGCCTGAGAGCCTACAAGATTGCGGCCAGCCAACTCCAGACTACGCAACATTCGTTCTCTACTCTCAAGTTCGACAGCACCGTCACTACACTTTAGAACCTCCGGGTCTTCTAGCTGCAATTTGCGAATATCTGAGGGAGCTAGCCTGTCTAAGTGTTTGCGAAACAACTCATGCCCTCCCCCAATATCGAATTTTGCATCCCGTTGCTCTCTCCGTGTATACCGTTGCTGCCTCTGAGTCTCTTTAAGCCCTGCCTCTACACTCTCAGTGACAGGTGGTGGTGCTTCTCCAGACTCTAATAACGGTGCTAATACTGAGTCCTCGAGAAGCGCTACTGGTACTAGACTCTCCACCGTATCAGCTTTCAGCACCTTCTCGTGACCGTTCCTCCGCTTATTTGAAGACTGTTGGTTAGGCTGTGACTCCCTGGATGCGAGAGATCTGGTTACAACACACGCCATTGGTTGCACCTGACACTTCTCAACCCACTCCTGTTCCTCCCTACTTACGTCGGCCGGCTCCTCGGCAACGACTAAGGGTGAAACCTTAGAAGCAGGCACCGCAAAGTCATTGCCGAGAAGGAGGTCGACGCCCCCAACAGGCAATTTCTCCACGATTCCCACATCCAGTTCGCGAGTCACACCGTCAACTTCAAGCTCCATTCTAACAAGCGGGTATGACCTAGTTGCATTAACTCCCTGCACCACAACTACCCGCGCCGCATTTATGGGTCTACCAGTGAAATTCTTCAAGATTGTCTGAGAGGCACCTGTGTCACTCAAAAGCTGTACCCCGTGCTTCTTGCCCCCCCCCACTTCACGCAGCCATGCCCTCTATGGTCGCAAAAGGCATCGCGGACAGGGTTCGAGCCTTCCGGATCCTTCTTCACTGGCGGTGCTCTATCCTCTGATCTTATACCTCCAGCAAACACAGAAGACTTCTGGAACACCCCAATGCTGCGAGCCAATGACACAGCCGCCGTGGGAGGTCTGCTCGGACAAGCTTTTGCCATGTGCCCCTCTTTGTGACAGTGATAACACTCAAATTTCCCCTTGGACTTATACTGAGGTGTAAAAGTCCGCTGACCCTTCTTAAACGGGGTGGTGCTAGGTTTGTGATCAGTCTTGGTGTCATTGCTTTTAAATTTATGCGTGTCCATATTCCGGGGAGGGGGAGGATAACACTCCTTAACGCCTACATCGTTTCTCTGTGCAGAGCCGCACCCCCGAATTAGTGACAACCGACGATCAGCCATCTCTGCTGCTTCTACGAGAGTTCTTGGGTTCTTCTCTTTAAGGTTTAAAGTCAAGTCGCCGCCCGTACACTTATAAAACTGCTCTAGAAGCATCAACTGTTTCATCTCATCAAACGTAGTTGTCTTCTCTGATCTGAGCCAGTTTCCCATAGCGTCGGACAGGTCCCGGGCGTGCTCCAAGAAGGTACTGTCTCGCCCCTTAGTCACACCCCGGAACTTTAACCTATATGTCTCGGGTTGTAGCTCGTATGCCCGCAGGACAGCCTCCTTGAGCTCCTCATAAACAACGCAGGACTCCAAAGGCAGTGCATCGTAAGCCTTGAGCCCCTTACCTACGAGTCTAGAGGACACAAGGGCCGCCCACTAAACTTCAGGCCACTGATGCTCCGGCACTTCTTCTCATATCTATTGGAAAATTCTGTGACACCAGACTCGTCAAATACAGGGACCAGTTTGAGAAGGTGCGACAGAGACTGATGATGCGCACGGTTTCCAGTACCGAGTCGCTGTCCTGTCATCTCAACACGAGACTTCTCTAAATCCATGTCGGCACGGTATCTTGTAGATTCTAGTTCAGTCCTAAGCTCAGCTTCCCTCGTCTGTTGCTGCATCCTAGCCAGCTCTTTTCTCTCTTCTATCTTAGCTAGCTCTTTTCTCTCTTCCATCTTAGCTATCTCTATCTGCTGTTGACTCTGATGTTTTGCCATCTCGAGCTGAAAGAGTATCTCCGGGGTCAAACCTTGAGGAGGAGGAGGAGATGCAATGATGTTAGAAATACCCGGTGATCCCCCCAGGGGCAAACCACCCTGCCAGTCACTACCCGCCTGCGGAAGCGTGCTCAGGGTCGGTACTCCAATAGGAGGATTGGGAGTCGAGTGAAGGGGAAGCTCGGCCAAAGGGCTCTGAGCACTCACCCTACCTCGTACGCCAGTCACCCCACCCAGCACACACGTCATCAGGTCATCCTTGGTCATGCCACTAGTACATACATGACCGATAGCTGCGGCTAAGCACTGGAGGCTATACCGATTCATACCCACCAACCGGTCGGAAGTAACAGGCCATTGTAAAAAATTCCTTGCATCCTCCTCACTGTTCACCAAGTTAACAACCTGCCCATGCTGCTGCTCCTCAGCTTCTACATCACATACTGTGTCTTCATCCTGCACTGATCCGCTAAAAGACATGATGCTCACTGAAGATTTTTCACTTTGATACACAAAAAAGAAGTACCCCAAACTCTTATACCACAATATTCACAATAAAAAATTCTCGGAGACAGCTTAAGTGCTATATGACTTTGCTAAAAAAATAATTCTTGCATGTCCTCAAAAAATATTCCACAAAATCAACAAATGTTCACTGCCTAAACTGTGAGAAAAATCTGCACAATAACCTGCAATTATATGTCAGTTCACCAAATCCTGAGCTAGGTCGCCATTTGTTACGATCGGGTCTCGTATAAATCAGTGGCTCTTATACATTGGACTAGACTGGCATAAATGCAACAACGGAAACGCTAGATCCAACCCCTGATATATAATCCCATCGAACAAAGAACACATAATTACCCTCCAGTTATGTCTGCGATAGCGGGGTATCTTAACTCTCAGTATCTATGTGCTTCTACTATAGGCTGATGTTCTCTGAAACAGCCTATTACCTATAACATATGGTTGCTTAGTTATGGTACACAAGGAAAAGATAGTTAACTTAATTAAATCACAAGAGTAATCTAATGCAAACAAGAAGAAGGTTTACTTAACGTTACTTTAATCAATAATATCTGTCACTCCTTTATGAAAGAAAGTGTTGTAAAGTCCTCAAGCACCGAACAAGGAATCTTCTGAATAATGTCGGATGCTACTAAGAAGAACGTATCGGAAATGGAACCACAAAATAGCAGGAGGCCGGACAATGCACATGTAGGCTAAATACACAAAAAGGCTGGACATATAATGTTATTGGACACAAGAATATTATAAGCGGTGCAACAGTAATAATGCTCGCCACGAAAAAGTAGTACTCCTATTAACAAAACCGGTCTATGCTGGTTGTGTCTCTCTACAGCAACCTAGACCTCAAAATGCTCGTGTAAAAATAATGGGTATGCATAAAAGAGTATATGGTCTAATCCAGCTAATGTCTACCCGGGTTAATAAAGTCTAGCTGGGATGCGCAAAGGTACAGAATTCTGGTGGAGCAAGGCAGCTCCTAGCCTAGTGTGGACCTTGGGTCTGTGCGGCCTGATTACGTTAATATGAAGGGGTGCTCTCTTGAGGATTCTCGATCACAAGTATCGAGTATCCTCCTGGCGACCCTCAAAAGTAAAAGCAAATAGAGTTAGAACAGTGTTGGGTGGATTAGGCAAGCAGCCCTCACGCACTACAGTCTAAACTCCAAGGTACACAGACATAAGATCCACCCAGGTAACCCACAGAATCCGTAGTGTCGTATAGCTCAAAAGTAGCCTACACACAGTGAAAACACCAACAGCAAGGTACCTGATCCCTAGTCTAGCATTATTTAACCCTGTAGAAACATTAGTGATTGATGGAGACAGTCTGAGCAATACAATCTCCCCAAAAGACAATGACTATCTTCAACCTTAACCTAGTACATAAGAAATGTGAGATCCAGCATATAATACAGTCTGGCCACCAATTCAAGGTGTGGATGCAGAGAACCAGAGGGGGGTTGATATTAATAAAAGGTGAGGAAGTAGTGGAAATGATAGAGGCAGAACAACAGTCCTCCTGTTGTTCTCAAAAACTGTGCTTCCGTGCTGACTCCCTGCCTAGGCAAACTCTTTCGTCTCTGTCTATCCTCTAACGTCTTCCCTTCATGCTGGAAGTTTGCTCACATTCAACCTGTCCCAAAGAAGGGTGACCGCTCTCAACCCTCCAACTATCGTCCAATTGCTCTTATCTCTCGTCTTTCTAAAGTTTTTGAAACTATTCTTGCTTCCAAATTTCTTAAGCATTTCTCTTCTCATAATCTGCTCTCAGATCGCCAGTATGGCTTCCTTAAGGGTCGCTCTACTGGTGATATTCTTTCATATCTTACTAACTCTTGGTCATCCTCCTTTCGGGACTTCGGTGAGACTTTTTCTATTGCACTAGACATATCGAAAGCCTTCGATAGAGTCTGGCATAAATCTTTAATTTCTAAACTACCCTCCTTCGGTTTCTATCCCTCCATCTGTGCCTTTGTCTCTAATTTCCTTTCCGGCCGTTCCATAGCTGCGGTTGTGGACGGCCATTGTTCACTTCCTCACCCTATAAACTCCGGTGTTCCTCAGGGCTCTGTCCTATCTCCTATTCTCTTTCTAATTTTTATAAATGATCTCCTGAACTGTACCTTAATTCCCATCCATTCATACGCAGACGACTCAACCTTACACTACTCCATTAGTTTTTCAGAACGTCCCAGCCAGCAATCCCTTAACGACAAACGTAATGAAGCCATAGAACTCTTAAATTCTGATCTAAATACTATTTCCAATTGGGGCAGAGAAAACCTTGTTAACTTTAATGCTTCCAAAACCCAATTTCTCCATCTATCTACCCGTCAGGATCTCCCAGCGGACTATCCCTTATTCTTCAACAATACAAAAATCAACCCTTCATCTTCTCTCAATATTCTTGGTGTCTCTTTTTCTTCTGCTCTCATTTGGAAGGACCATATTACCAGTCTTGCTAAGGCAGCCTCCCAGAAGCTGGGTGTGCTCAACTGCCTTAGGGGGTTCTTTTCCCCTGCACAGCTTCTTGCTCTGTACAGGGGCATAGTGCGCCCTTGTATTGAGTATTGTTCACATGTGTGGGGAGGTTCCTCTCACACCGCTCTCCTAGACAAAGTTGAAAGGAAGGCCTTTCGTATCATTAACTCCCGTCCACTCACCAACTCTCTGCAATCTCTCTCTCTCCGCCGCAATGTTGCATCTCTCTCGCTATTCTATCGCTACTATAATAATCAGTGTTCCTCAGAGCTATCCCAGTGCATACCACCTCCTTTACGTAGGGCACGTGGTACCCGTCTTGCAACTCAATCCCACCCCTACTCTGTGCAACTCTCCAACCCAAGAGTGAAACGTTACTCTCAAACTTTCTTCTACTCAACATCTGAGCTCTGGAACTCTCTCCCAGAATCAGTCTTTCCCTCTTCCTTTGACTTAAATTGCTTCAAACTCCGTGTGTCCAGGCATTTTGGCTCGAACGTCCCTTGATTTTGGCCCTGTCACTCTTTCAACTATGGGGGAGGCACTCGCTATAGGCAGTTATGCCTTTTGCCTCCCTCAATCACATAGAAAAAAAAAAAAAAAAAAAGTAGGAGAGAAAGATTCTAAGACAAGAGTGTGGAACAGTTCATGGGAGATGCTTAGAGTATGCTGTCTGGGAAGGATCTGACAAGGATATTCCCAGGGACCTCCTGACTGGAGTCCCAGTTTGCAGGAATGGCACGAGGGCGCGCGACAGTCGCCCAGTAAGCAGCCGCCTAGTAGGTAGTGTTAGACAGGAGGCAATGATCCCGCGAGGCCTATGTAAGGGGGCCAGCCACGCACCGCCCTCCCTACCAAGTCACACCACCTGGTCTCTCTCTCTCTCTCTCTCCCGCTCGCTTTCCCATCATTCAACTACTTAACACAATACTTTCAATTGACTAAATAAAATAGAAAGGATTGTGCCAGACGAAAATAAAGAACAGTTCTGAACTGTCTGCAACACAAGCTTTCTCGAGAAGGAAAGTACACAATGATAGGTAGACTGTAGCTATATTTTCTGCCCTGGCGAGTCCTAGCGAGTAAGCCATGCGGTTCTGGGGGAAGCGGTGAGCATCACAATAACAGACAGCACCTGGTCATGCTAATGCTACCACAGAAAGTGTAAAAGGCAGTCAGACAGTCAGTAGCCAACCCTTCATTCCCGTTAAATAGATGGGGAGGATTAGCAAGGGACATTAGAAAGAGAACAATGATGACCGGGAGAAAATGAATACAATAAACACCTTCCAAAGCAAGTATTTTAACTTTCGGAACAACATTCACCAAGCCTCAATACCATTGACTTCACCTCAGATGATATACACTTCCACAACAAAGTCTTCACATTTTCGGGGATGATGACCTTCCAGGTGTGTCAATTAAAAGGTTACAAATACCTTCATATGTTCTTCCTAACAAACTTCCTCCATTCATTCCTGTAATAACAATCGCATATAATATCCGTGTTAATAGTTCATGCATCGACCATGAACTTCCCGACCATGGTTCGCCTTTATTGTTTTGGCTACAATCATGCATTTTATTGAGGCTATTGCTTGATAATTTCATTCAGCACTGGATTCACGGCGGTCGAGTGGCAAGCACGCTCACATGTGAATCTGCTTGACCTGGTTCGATCCCAGCCAAGGCGGACATATATAGTGGGTGTGAAACTAAACTGTCTGAAGCAACTGTCAGCAGCATCTACTTTGTATCTTCCTACTTTCTCTATCCTAGTTTCAAAGCCAAAGGCGGATGTTGTGCATAAGTGCACAACAAACTCACTTGCTCTCGTACTTCCGATTTTGGCTCCTCTGAGTTCTCCACTTTATGGCTCAAACTTTCCTGTCATTCTCATATTAAATATTTATGTGATATCTGTCTTTCCCCTAACTCTACCGACTTTCCCATATTGTTTGATTATCTAGCCATTTCTCCTTTCTCTGAATCACAATTTTAGGAGATTTCAACGTTCATCACCACCAATGGCTCTCCTCTAATTGTACTGACCAACTTGGTGAACAAGCCTACGTCTTTTCTATCCTAAATTGTCTAGAGCAGTTGGTTCAGCAACCTACCCACATCCCGGATTGCCTCGGAGATCGGCCCAACATTCTTGACTTGTTTCTAACTTCTAACCCTTCTTCTTATACTGTCGATCTTTTCTCTCCTTTGAGCTCCTCCGACCATAAACTTATCTCTGTCATCTGTCCTATCTCTCCAGTACGGCCACCTGATCCTCTTAGCAGGCGGCGCTTGTGGCACTTTGGCGCTGACGACTGGAAGGCTCTCCAGCAGTACTTCTTTGATTTCCCATGGAATTAATTTTGCTTCTGTGGCCGAGGACCCTCGGAGAGTGCTGAACGCAACGCATTACCGAGGTAATCCTATCAGGCATGGAGGCATACATTCCATTTTCTTTCTCTCAGAATAGTTAAACAATTCTTGGTTTACTCATGCTTTTTCTACTGCTGTCCGCAATAAGGAGGAAGTATTTAAACTGTACCGACGCCTTAAAACTCAAGAATCTCATTCTTCCTATGGTTCTGCCCGGAATCAAGCCAAATCTGTTCTTCGACTTGCCAAACACTCTTTCATCAATAATAAATGCACTGAACTATCCAACTCTTGCTCTTCCCAAGCTTTCCAGCATCTAGCCTAAAACCTCTCCAACAATTTTTCTTCCTCGTCTTTCCCTCCCCTTTTCCACTCTGATGGCACAACCATCACTTCTTCCTCTGACAAAGCTGAACTATTCGCTCAAATTGTCGCTAAAAACTCCACCTTGGATGATTCCGGTGCTATTCATCCCTCTCCACCCCCCTCTCTCCTACTTATGCCTAATATCCTAATCTCTTCTAAAGATTTACTTTCTACCCTCTCTGGACTTAGTACATAGAAGGCGTATGGTCCGTGGTGTTCCTCCTGTTGTACTCAAAAACTTCTTCCGTGCCTAGGCAAACTCTTTTGCCTCTGTCTGTTCTCTAACGTCTTCCCTTCTTGCTGAAAGCTCGCTCTCATTCAACCTGTCCCAAAGAAGGGTGACCATTCTCAACCCTCCAACTATCATCCAATTGCTCTCATCTCTTGTGTCTCTAAAGTTTTTGAAACTATTCTTACTTCCAAATTTCTTAAGCATTTATCTTCTCATAATCTACTCTCAGATCGCCAGTATGGCCTCCTTAAGGGTCGCTCTATTGGAGATCTTCTTTCATATCTTACTAACTCCTGGTCATCCTCCTTTCGGAACTTCGGTGAGACCTTTTCTATTGAGCTAGACATATCGAAGGCCTTCAATATAAGAGTTATAGAGTTATAAGAGTTTCTACCGTATTTCGTCATTATTATGTAATTCACTTCTATTCTCTCGTACATGTTTTGTGTGTTTCTATGTAATATTCCCTAATATCAATATGTCCTTTTCCTTTATCCGTACAACGTTTATCCTTAGAACGTGGCGACCACCTAAATTACATAATTGTGTTAATAGTTCTACTCAGTCTTTCTTAAACCTATCCTACGATTACTTTATCTCAGAGAACCTAATCTGTTTACAATAGGAGTACTCGGCTAAATTATACGAGGTTAAGGGGAGATGGGGCTTTTTTCTGTTCCCCCTTCTTTCTCAAGTTTAGCCCCATTAGTTTTCTGTTCGTGTCATTTAGGTGTCGGTTATTTCCTGGCAAGCGATAGCAAGCTTGTAATTTAAGAGGAACCGGCCTTCAGTCGGAACATATTTCTATCGAAAAATTTACAAATTTATCTTGAAGGAGGGTCTTGGGGGGAGTGTTTTTTAAGCTTGATGGAAGTCTAGGGAGGAAACTAATATTTTAAAATAATACATAAATGAACAAATAAAAGTGAACCAAAGTATATGCTAGGTTGTTGTTGGTGTTGTTCCACAGGCTGTCTGACCGAGCAGCCCCAAGGTTCCGAGCAAGGACAAATCCATAACCGAGTGCCCCCACAGAACCCTCCCTGCTTACCACTAAGAAAGCCCAGGTGACTGAAGCTGCTCCCAGGCGAGGAGCTGAGGAGGGCGTGGAAATGCCCGGGACACCAAAGCCCCACCCAAGGCCCTGTGCCCCTCACCAATTATAAAGGGAAAGTTGAGGGGCAGAGCAAAAATGTGATGCTTTGGCTCCCAGTCTGCCAACCTTGAGGTTGGCAGTAGGGAGGTCAAGCCACGGAAGAGACACCGTCACATGAGATTTAGAAAATATATAAGTAAAAGGAACAGTCAGAGTAAGCTATGGGTATGGCAGAGAATGCTCAACTCTCACTCTGATAGACAAGCCCATCACCACAGTATATGCTATGTTAGATAGGTCAGCTTAGGATATGCTAGGTAAAAATAGTGTTGGTTTACAGGATATATAAATAAACTAGAGTGGCACTTGGTAGAGCGCATATACCTTCGCCTACACTGGCTGGTTTTTTACCATTAATATTATAGACCTAAATTGTCTTCAAGAGTTTTGAATCTGGGTTCTAGGATGTGATCATGAGCACCTCCTAAATTGAAGTCGGTTTACACATGTGCGAGATATCTTGTTTACAGACAAAAAGACAAACAAACGGAGACGAAAACATAAATTTCAGGTCAGGACGATACAAATGGCCAATTATTCTAACAATTGATGCTTTCTTTCAGGTAGCAGTACATAGGAACAGTCAGCTACACATTCATGGACCCCAATAAAAAAAAGAGAGAGAGAGAGAGAGAGAGAGAGAGAGAGAGAGAGAGAGAGAGAGAGAGAGAGAGAGAGAAAATCACTTGGTCGAATTTTACACTCGTTTGTTTTTCTGTTAAATCTCAACCGATATTCACGAAAGTTGCTGGGCAGATAGGATCCAATGGGAGGATGTGAGGATGAGTTGTTACGGTGCTTTTAATCATAATGTGTTTTAGCTACCACCCACTCTACCATATTAATTAGTAGTGTTTATTATTATGTACTCACTTAGTTATTCTAAACGTATGGAAATATAAGCGTATTATATCGTAATGACAGTGAAGCAATATTCACAGGAGTAGTTGATTAACCTTTGATTCTACCCCCACCCCCTCTCTCTCTCTCTCTCTCTCTCTCTCACTAGTTACACGTATATATCACTATTAGTAAATGCTACATAAGAGTGTGTTAAGTGTGACATTACTAATATGCATATTTACAATACAATGTTTATTAACACATCAAAATATGGAAAACATTGACCAATAATTATAAACATGATACGCATAATATAATGAAGTGTAAGCACACATTCGTTGGAGGGGACTTTGAGCCATGATGATCATAATGTTCTGTTGTGAGTCAATTAATATTCTCACCCTCCTACCTGTCAATTTCCTTGTAGGAACTCTGAAATTTTCAAACGCGTATATTTTCAGAAGCTTGTTCTGCACCTCGCTGGTGACTAACACTTCCATCTGTATTAGACCTTTAGCTAGTGCGAAGTTTAAAGTGAAACTATCTTCATTTATACTATTCATTTACATTAGCGCTAGATGGGGTTTCAGTTGTATAAATGATTACAGCTGTAATATAACGAAATAATAATACTATATTACGCGGTGACCACCCGGACTTCTCTCCAGTTATGAATGAAATTATCAAGCACTAGCCTCAATAATATGTATGATTGTAGCCAAAACAATATGCGTGAACCAAGGTCGGGAGGTTCATGGTCGATGCATGAGCTATTAACACGGATATTATATTCGATTGTTGTTTCAGGAATGAATGGAGGACCTTTGTTAGGAAGAACATATGAAGGTATTTGTAACCTTTTAATTGACACACCTGGAAGGTCATCATCCTCGATGTTGTGAAGAGATTTTGTTGTGGAAGTGTATATCATCTGAGGTGAAGCCACTGATATTGAGGCCTGGTGAATGTTGTTCTGAATGTTAGAGTGCTTGCTTTTGGCAGGCGTTTATTATATTCATTCTCTCCCTGTCAACATTGTTCCCTTTCTAATATCCCTTGCTAATCCTCCCTACCTATTTAACAGGATGGAAGGGTTGGCTACTGATTGTCTGACTGCCTATTACACTTTCTGTGGTAGCATTAGATAACCAGTAGTGCTGTCTGTTATATACTAATATCTATACTGTTTCAGGTGAAGAGAGTAGTGAAGGAAAGTAAGAGAAGAGTAGATGAGGAATTTGGAAGGAATCTGAGTGTAAAATGGAGGGAGAGTAAGAAACTGTTCTGGAAAGAAGTCAAGAAAGTTAGGGAAGGTAGCAAGGGAAACAGTAAGGGTGTGAAAGATAAGAATGGGAGAATGCTAGCCGAGAAGCAAGAGAGAGTCGAAAGGTGGAGGGAGTACTTCAGTGAGTTGCTAAATGAAAGGAATGAAGAGCCAGCAAACATAGCTGGATATGGTATGGGAGGGAGAAGAAGAGAAGTAGTGGAGGAGGAGGTGGGGATCAGGAGGTCAGAAGTGTGGGAAGCCATGAAAAGAGTGAAGTTGGGGAAAGCACCAGGAACAGATGGAGTGTGTGGGGAAATGTTGAGGTATGGTGGTGAGATAGTGATAGAATGGGTATGGAAAATGTGCAAACTAGCATGGGAGAAGGGGAGTGCACCCGATGACTGGAAGACTGGCATAATAGTCCCCCTATATAAGGGCAAAGGGGAAAGAGGAGTGTGTGGTAACCACCGAGGAATATGTCTTCTAAGCGTAGTAGGGAAGGTATACAGTAGGGTAGTGATTGAGAGAGTGAGAGTGAGAACGGAGAAATGGATAGGCGACGAGCAGGGAGGTTTTAGGAAGGGAAGAGGATGTGTAGATCAGATTTTTACCCTGAATTTGTGTTGTGGAGAAGTATCTGGAGAAGAAACAAAAGGTGTATGTTGCCTTTATGGACTTGGAGAAGGCCTATGACAGAGTGGATAGAGAAGGTTTGTGGAAAGTACTTGGAATATACGGAGTAGAGGGCAAGTTGCTGAAAGCAGTGAAGAGCATGTATGAGGGTGCAAAGGCGGCAGTACGTGTGGAGAGTGAGCAGAGCGAGTTCTTTGACCTGAATGTTGGTTTGAAACAGGGGTGTGTGATGTCCCCGTGGTTGTTTACTGTATATATGGATGGAGTTATGAAAGAAATACTATCAAGAGCAGTGGATGTTGGTGTATCGCTGAAAAGGGAGGGAATTGAGTGGAAGCTACCTATACTGCTGTTTGCGGATGATACAGTTCTGATGAGTGATAATGAATGGGAGTTGCAGGGTCTGGTAAATGAGTTTGGAACAGTGTGCGAAAAACGGAATTTGAAGGTAAATACGGGGAAGAGCAAGGTTATGGTCTTCGAAAGGGGTGAAGCCACAGAGTGTGAGGTGAAGCTGAACGGTCAGGCTATGGAGATCGTCAACTCTTTTAAGTATCTGGGCAGTGTGTTGAGTAAAGATGGGACTATGGATGAAGAGGTGCGGGAGAGGGTACAACAGGGGAAGAGGGTTGTAGGAACGCTAAAAGCAGTAACAAGAAATAGGGTGGTCAGTATGGAAGTGAAGAAGTCCTTGCATGACAGTGTGGTAATCCCGACACTGACTTATGGAAGCGAAGCATGGACGTTGGTTGAGAGACTCAGACCAAGAGTGAGAGCAGTGGAAATGAATTACTTAAGGAGTGCGTGCGGAGTTATATGGAGGGATAGACAGACTAATGAGGAAGTAAGAAGGAGGTGTGGTGTGGAGGTAGATGTGCTGGAAAGTGTGAAAAGGAACAACTTGAGATGGTTCGGCCATATGGAACGTATGGAAAGCGAGAGAATGACTAAGAGGGTGTATGAGAGCGAGGTGGAGGGACAGAGGGGGAGAGGTAGACCGAATATGAGGTGGAAGGATGGAGTGAGGAAGTACATGAACGAAGGTGGTGCTGGTTGGGGGGAGGGGCGTCGACTGACTGGGGACAGAGGTGCATGGGGGCGGTTCGTTCGTGGCCACCCCTTCGGGGATCACGGCGTCAATATACTGTTTCAGCGAATCTGAGGTGATAATGGCCCACGTAGATGTCAATAGTTCCAGCTGATTGACTTGTGCGACCGTGATTAGTTAACCTTTAATAATATATAATTACTAAAAGAAGAGACATTGAACACGGTCGCATGAGCCAATCTGCTAGACTTATTGACATCTAGGCGAGCCGTTCCTACCTCAGCTTCGTCAAAACAGAGTATAGTCATTCAGCAGCCGACGTAATGGACACCTTAGCAATACCCAACAGAATTTGACAAACTAGCGGTCCTCCAGATATTATCTGCCATGACTCACAGTGCACTCGGTTTATGAATATGCATATAGTTATAAATAATTTATAAGGGGACAGTCTCATATCAAACTTATACACTTTACTGCACATAATATATAATTACCCTTGCAAAGATTTAAACATATAATATTTAACATTAACATAGTTATATCGGCATTTAATAAGTAGAAAGTGCGGTCCCTGTGACTCTTCTGCCAAACCACTACGCAGAGAGAGAGAGAGAGATGGCAATAGCAATAATATACAGTACACTGATATGCGCGTGCATATAGTGAACCATTAGTGTTTATCGAACCACATGTGTGTGTGGATTGGGTGGGGGAAAACACAGGAAAGAGCTATGATTCTTTATTCTCTAACTTATCGGGCTATGTATTACCCATCTTCAGAGAGACAATGTCTCTCTGAAGATGGGTAATACATCCGAAACGTTAGAGAATATTAGTATAAGTCTGTATGAATGAATGGGTCTTTGTTCTGTAAAGAGGGATGTGAGTGGTAATTTTTGAGTTTGCTAGATGTAATAATAGTTTGTAGTACAGCCTTTAATACAATTAAATGATTGTATGAATCGTTACCATAATCATTAAATATATTGTGTATGCCAATACAAAATAGTTATATAAATTCAGAAGAATATTTAAATATTTAGCAATACATGTTATGCAGACAGTAGCCATCATACATTAGCCAACCTTATTTCACCAATGTGGAGCCTGGCAATTTTGATTTGCTTCATATATATTTGTGCGACAGATTAGGAATGTCAACGAATCATGCTAAAATGTGAAGTTATGCACGACACAAATATATTGTTAACAGGATTATAAGCATAATGCAAAATAATTAGCCAAAATACAAGTTCAGTTCATTTTCATAAATATAGATCGGGCACGGATTATGTAAAGTAAAGCTCGGTTCACACATAACTGTCCTGAGCTCCCGTCCTTCCCGACCACCAAAAACTGTTGGACGGCATCAAACGGATGACCTTGTTTCCCGAGTGGGCCCGAGTGGCCACGTGTGGCCCTGATGCCCGACCTCAACACGTCACCTCCCCGGACGACGGCGCATGCACGGCTAGTGGACAGAGATCTCAACACGTGACCGCCCCGGCAGACGGATCATGGGCGGGGACTTGGTGACACAACCAGTCCCTTTGGAAGGTGACCTAATAAGTCTGAATACGACCTGTCTGAGACGCACTGTGACGGAACTGCGACCACAATATGATGGACGCAGTGTCGTCGGCGATGGCCCCCATCATGCATATATATTGGGGCGTGGCACAGAGACACCTCAGTCTCAACCAGCGTGCCGCCGATATAACTTCTCCTGCCGAGTGTCCCTCAACATGGACGCCACTCTGTTGAATCAAGTGCAGCATGGATTGCAACGTACAACTGTGCTCAACGGTCCTAACTTTCATGGAAGTTGTGAGCGAGCTGAAGAAGAGAAGGAAAAAGCGAAGTGTGTGGGTGAAGCCATACCTATTGAGGAGGGAGACCTATGGCCACTACCACACCCTCATGAGGGAATTGTCAGCAGAGGATCCAGAACTGTACCGGAGCTTCCTGCGGCTCGACGAGGGTCTCTTAGACGAGATATGCGAGCGTATCTTCCACGCCCCCGTCGGTGTCACCATCGGATGATGTTGTCTCATGCTGCTCTTCTTCTGAATCACTGGGGGCCGGATCTACAACCACTGCATCGTTGTCCAGGCTGATGACAGGTGTGGGTGACTGAGGGGCACCCTGCTGCTCTACAACAGTAGGGCGCTCCTGTGTCTCCTCTACTACCTCCATCACCTGGCTGTCTAGGGTGTCCTCGGGCTTCTTCGGTTTTGTCATGATGCCTCGCCGCTTCTTGGAGTCAGACTTAGGCATAACGTAGGCTGGAGGTTGGAGTAGGCTGGAGGTTGGAGGTTGGAGGTTGTGCGAGGTGGTGAATGTTGCGGTGACGGCGGCTTGGGAACTGAGATAGGACCACACGCGGCTGGCTCTTTTATGGACGCATGGTGGGCGGGGACTAGCGGGGACGCGCAGGGTGATCACATGAGGCGACGTTGCCACGTCGCAGTCTCAACTTTCAAATATTTTGGTCGGGGCATAGACTACATCTGGTAGCGTCTAGGCGGCGCATAGACGCTTATACACGGCGCCTATGCGCTGACCAGTCACGTGGGTGACCCGCCCTGGAACCGATTTTGGTGGTTGGTCCGTCCTGATCCGTTTATTTTAGGTATGTCAAAAATGTTCGGCTCCCTCGCCGCCGCGGCCCATGTTATGGCGTCACTGTACGTTCATGAACAGACCATACCCGGTTATGTCGGAGTCCTTGCACGATTGCATACGTTTTCAGTGGTCGGGGAAGGACGGGAGCTCAGGACGGGTATGTGTGAACCGAGCTTAATCGATAGGTGTGACCCATGGTAGAGCAAGGAAATAATCTGATTATTATCATACGATTGTGACACAATTTGTATAAGTCTACCCAACCTGCCACGTTTAACAAATACGTACAAAAGAAAACAAGCAACAACAGATCTACTGATCCTTACGAGGCTGCTTTTAAATATGATTGCAAAAGGGCAGATACACACATAATGATATGGAGTAAAATAAGTCCACATATAACGTCATTATCACCATATAAGGCATTGTTTTTTTTTCTGTGTTAGACACATTATACGTGAGTGACCCGCCATCGAATGTTGTCATATTTGATAACTTGCATCTACTATTGGCCTATATAATAAGGATTTTAAACACGGTATATTATACCGTGTTTAAAATCCATATTATCATTTGGTGTCACATAAGTCGTGGGGATAAATATGCTATAATTAATGATATAGTATAGATTTCCGCCTACTCTTATGACTTCAGAAAGCTACATTACATGTCTTATTTTTAAAAATGTACTATTTCTTTAAACTAATACAGCATTGTCTGTTCTGTTATATGCAGTGCAATCTCAGGCAACTAATAACATATTCTCACGCAATTGACAACAGTGATAGTCATTGGTCGACCATCACTCTCTAACCTCGGAAGCACAAACTACGTCAACTAAGCATTACTCTTGGCATATTCGGTAATCACACACACACACACTCAGAATATTGTGTGCCTCAATAAGCATTATCGGAGTGAATATGCTTTATATAGAGAACTATTTTCGGTTGCAACATTGAACACTTAGCAAAGTAATTATTTAGCAACAGTACTAAATGTATGCCGCGCAATTGATATATACAGTATATCATAATCATATACTGTATTTAGTGACACCTCATGTAATAGTGGGTGGAAATAATAATAGCCATTATGTGCGTTTGCGTATGCGTGCGCGTGTGCATGCCTGTTTGTTTGCATATGCTTGTGGCGTGTTATAGTATTGTAATTATATTTCAGAAATATATACATATAAATATATGTTGTAAGGACAGAACCATAAAATCTTTAAGGTATATTTCTTTGAATATAGTATTTATTCAAGTTCTGTATTTAATAATTATACAGTACACCGTATATACAGAATATTAGGCAACATGGCATTTAACAAATGCTGTATGCGTTACATTTCTTGTCTATGTGTATGAGGGAGACAAAAGGCAGGTTGCCTCTAACGAGTGTCTCCCCAAAAGCCAAAAGAGTGACAGAGCCAAATTCAAGGGACGTTGTGGAAAAAGAAATGCCAGGACACACGAAGTTTAAAATAGCTTAATTAAGTCATAGGATAAATTAATAATTGATTAAGGGAGAAGTTCCAGAGTTCACCTGTTGAGTAGAAGAAACACTGAGAATGCCAATTCTTGGCCTTGAGAGCTGGACAGAATAGGAGTGGGACTGTGTTGCAAGGCGGGTGCCTGGCACTCACCGGAAGGGACGGGTAGGATCCCAATTATTTCTCATGTATTCACCCATGCATTGAACAAGTCTAAATAACAATATATTCATTGTAATGAATCATAGACATTACTAATGCAAACCAAAACTCCTATATTATCATTGCTGCTGTTCCGTTCTAAACACGTGTAAGATAATATATATGGAGAGCTTAAGTCTAAAGTTAATAACGTAAATATATGCTCACCCATATGTATAATTTACCTTTAGATATCAATATTTTGTTTCATGTATAGATGACTGTCAACATGGTTTCCATGGAAACGAGAGCTTGTTGGTAGTTTGGGAATATAATCACAGTACAGGTCAAACTACCATTACACCAAAAGTAAACGTCTACAAACACATTGTTCTCTACAATGATAGTTTTCGTATATTAATTGTCAAATCAAATTACCACAGTAATCCTTTGTATTTTAATTAGTATAACTATAATAATGGTTTCCAATGCAAGTCACGAGGATATATTGTCTCCAGGCATACCAACAGTGATATTCTGCAAATTTTTCTAATCAAAACAACTTCACAGGAAGCACATCAAGCACCTGTTATTTTTTAGCATTGACAGATAACGCAAGTGGGTCAAAACCATTATATTGTTAAGGACAGTAAAGATAGAGGGTATATATTGATATCGTGACACATGTTGTCATGCCTGAACAGCTGTAAGTGTGGCATTTTCAGAGGTGTTAGATTGGCGAGGAATTGAACCATAACATTTTCAACTTTCTGTCATGAGACAATAGAGGTAAAAAAAGCATAAACGTCTACAGCGAGGTAATGGAGGTTTGATGATGCAAAGTATTTCAGTCTTTATCTAGCTGTGCAATAGATCGTTAATACAATCAATCATAAAATACGGTTGCCAGCTTCACTTTAATTTTGACATACCAATTTCCCTGGATGGCATAGACATAGGCATGACATTTGCTTTAATATATATACCTACGGTAGTTCATCAACTAATTTACTTTCAGAATACGATTATAGGCATATGTCAAATACAAAATAGTTCATGGCCAGTAAATGTTTGTAAACTGCTTTGTAAAAATTTAAATTATAGTAAAATACGGTATATCAAATAAGATTAATATGTAGATCGCCCATGATCAAATTGTACAAAAGGCTAATAAACTATTTTTGTTTGTTTGTTTGTTTATTTTGTATAACATTGTTGAGCACATTGTGTTCGACTTTTGGTGTAACGGTAGTGTGACCTTTGCTGTGATTATATTCCCAAATTACCAACAAGCTCGCGTTTCCATGGAAACCATGTTTACGGTCATCTATACATGAAACATAATATTGATATATAAAGATAAATTATACATATGGGAGTGCTAATATTAGCGTTATTAACACTAGACTTAAGCTCTCCATATATATTATCTAACACCTGTTTAGAGCAGTGGGTTAGGCAACAGCTAAAGCGGAGGACGGAACTGTAGCAATGATTGCAAAAATTAATAATACATATTCTAATATTTCTTATAGGTAGATTTCACTGAAAATAGCTGTTCCATAATTGTAATTAATATCATGAGATAAAACAGTAACCATAAACCTGGTGAAATAATTCACTTAACATCCCCACCCTACACACTTCCAACCTTTCCTACACAATAATACGCCCCCCCCCCCCTCCCCCTTACTCCCTATAGGCCCTCCCTCTCCTTCCCAGCAAATATAACTACGCCATCTATGGGACATAATATGCAACAAATTCAGGGTGGGGGGGAGTGAGCGATCTTACTAATATTAGAGCGAAATACTCCCAGCGAAATTACCATTAGGTGGCCCTGTCGGAAAGGTGACCGACTGTACAGTCTGGGACTAAAGTCGTGGTATGGAACTTCAGCCATCCATTAGTGCCCTCTGACAGCGGTATTCGAAGCAATCCTATATATGATGTGTTTCGCTCTCTATAGATGGCTCTGTTCGACACGTCCAGGTAGCACCAAAAGTAAGCGAGAAACTTCCTGTTTCTCGGTGGATTACGACCATGCCAACTAGAAAACAGACACAAACACACACACTACTTCATTATTTGAATGTATGGAATATCAATGCAATATCAATCCATCCAGTTCCTAAAAAAGGTGCCTCTTCAGATCCATCAAACTACAGACCAATAGCTATAACTTCCACTCTTGGTAAAGTCTTTGAAATTATATTAAATAATCACATAATTAAGCATCTTGAGAATAATAAATTAATCAGTGATAGGCAATATGGTTTTAGACGATGTCGAACAACTGCAGACATTCTTTGCCTTCTTATGCATCAAATCAACCAAGCTACAGACCAACATGGTGAAACACATACAATAGCACTGGATATATCAAAGGCATTTGATAGAGTCTGGCATCAATCCTAATTGTCGAAGATGTCACACTATGGCCTTGCATCATTAGTTCCACTAATTTCTTCTTATCTTCATAACAGAAACATATGTGTAATGGTAGATGGCCTTTATTCTCAATTTCACTCAATAAATGCTGGTGTTCCCCAGGGATCAGTTTTGGCCCCAACTCTGTTCCTCATTCATATCAATGTTCTCATATCTACCACTCATAATCCAATACATTCCTACGCAGATGACTCAACACTCCACAGTTCCTTCACATTTACCAATTCTTTCACCCAACCCGATCTTATAAATTCAAAAATAAACACTGCAATTTCTCTGAACCAGGACCTTTCTAGAATTGAGGAATGGGGACAAAAGAATCTAGTTTCCTTTAATGCACAAAAAACCAAGTACATTCAATTTTCTAACCGACAGAATCTCACTGACTCCCATATATTTTTTAATGATGTAAATATTCCCACTTCCCCTAGTATTGACATTCTCGGTGTAACATTAACTACTAACTTGAACTGGACACATTATGTTACAGGCATTGCTAAGAATGCCTCTAAAAAACTGGGACTCCTGTACAGAGTTCGAGAATTCTTCACTGACGAGCAGTTGGCCGTAATATATAAAAGTCATGTGCGTTCTCAGATGGATTACTGTTCACCTCTGTGGAGTGGAAGTGGAGTGGTTGCATTGAGGCAGTTGGACAAAATTCAAAATAAAGCTATTAGATTAATCAATAGCCCTGCAATCACACAGGACCTTCCTACATTATCCATACGAAGAAACGTTGCATCCCTTGCATTATTCTACAGATATTTTCACAGCAATTGTTCCGAGGAACTTACTTCAATTGTGCCGCCTCTCCACATCTTTCACCGTAGAACTAGGGCAGCTGAGAGCGCCCATTAATTTACACTTTCTCCTCCACAATGCAGAACTTCTGCTTATCAAAATTCATTTATCCCTAGACCTACTACTCTTTGGAATTCACTTCCCTCGAATTGCTTTCCACAAACTTACAATCTACAAATGTTTAAATCCAGTTGTTCCAAACATTTTATGAATGGAGGATGCCTTTAGGCACATGGACCTTTTTGTTTTATCTGTGTTTTTCCTTCCTCCGTTCATTGTCTCTTTAAAAAAAAAAAAAAGGAAGCAAAAATGCACTGGGTATCCATGACAGATGTAACAGGCACACATTTCAGAGTGTTAAGTGGTGTGTGTCATTTTCTTTTATAAGTTATACTAGGAGGGGTACCCGGCGTTGCCCGGGTTTAAATTCTACTACCATAATCACCATCATCAATCACTACTACCACAATCATCACAATACTATTACTACCATAATCACCGGCCTCGACCTCCCTGTGCCTCATTAAACGGCGACCTCGATTTCGGCCGCTAAATGACCGATTTTGGATCTGACCTCATCTGTACCCCCATTTTGGGAAGCTACAAACAACTTTCGTTCCATACACCTTTTCGATCGGAGGCCTCTTTTTGCCCCAAACTGCCATTTTTTTCGATTTTTTTTTCGCTCCCGTAACTACATAACTCCCGTAACTCCCGTTTCTACATAAGTTCTGCCGAAAATTTTATTAAACTAAAGTGTCTCTGATTTTCACTAAACTCGCCTAAAACCATCTCCAAAGCCTGGGCTTTCCAACGGTGCCCCACACTCCTACCTGGCACCAAAACTGTGGGAGGAGTTTAGTAACAAAGGTCGGGTAACTGATAAACAGACAAACATTGACCTTTATTTATTAAGATATAGGTATACTGTATATCCCTATACACAGTAGTTTATTCATGCGAATAATATAACCAATAATGGGTGTTTATAGTATAGGTCGTCAAATGACGGTATTGCTAGCGCCAATAATATGTATATATCATTGAGATTAGGTTACTAACAATACAACACAAATAATGTAACTGAATATGGTATGGTTCATTAGGAATGACAAGGTGGTGTAACATAACATTAATTAAAACACAACATGCATGATATTAATATAATGTCGACGAATAATAGAAGGTAACAATTAAAGGATTACCTATAAGAATATTAATATACCGTCTATACTGTATTAAAGCAATATTGCGAGATGTATAGTTCCATCATTCCATACACTAAATTGTGTTGGAGATCCCTCCGTCCAACCTTGGCCTGTATCACACCACTGTTCGATCATCCCGACGACTTTTGTATTATTAACAAAATACCACTACAAACATTAATATGTTTCACTATTTCATACCTCCATCAAGAAAGTGTGATCATAGTGTAATAAATATAATCCATATGTTATTACCATACCGTCTATATCTCGCATTGTTATGGAGGAGAGTGAAAGTTTATGAAACGTTCCGAAGCAAGGAGAAAAGAACTATAGCTCTTTTAGTACTTCAGGGCGTAGGAATATAACGTAAACATCCAATGATTCATAGGTCAAACTAGGTCTTATTAAACCCCATTCTTCCATGGATACTTTCTAATGATGTATATTAACAGATAATAGCTAAAATAAGGCATGAGATTGATTTAGGGATTACCAAAAAGTGTAAACAGCTTGCCAGACTGTAATAAGGTAGTTAAGCTATTTGTATGCGTAGAATAAAAACAACTAGTTGTGGCCAATGTATACTATACAACATACCTCTAATTGTTTAGAAGTTTGATAATCATCGGGACTTGTCAGTATTTGATAATATTGAATAACTTTTCATAGTAACTATTTTATGCAAGAATTCATAAGCCATCTCCTCCACATTAAATCCAGTGCCCTCGAGAACTCCTTGACACAATTATTTGTGTTAGGTGTTCTAGTTATGTTTTTGTTTAGCAGGTCAAACATCCTTTCTTTATCAGTTAATTATTCTGAATGATAGTAGGCTGTATTTTCTACCATGTTAAGATCATTGGCTTACAAAATAAAACATATATATATATAATACTTTTTTCTTCAACTTTCTGCATATATAAACTCGATAATATCTTTCCACTATACAAGACAACTTACCCAGTTCATTACCCATTACAAAATACATCCCTATTCTGTTAGTCATGTTGTAGCATGCTGCCTATGCTGCACATCTGCACATCTGCTGCACATCTTGTTACACGAGAGAAATCTTCTTAAAATCAAGATATACAGACTACACTTTATTTTATTTCACTCTCTGGGTAATACAAGCTGCCCATATTGACCCGCCAAACCCTACAATCTATTTCTTATTAATTTAACTAACACCAAACACCTCCAATGAAATAAAATATAAAGCCTCTCTCCCACTATCCCTCCCTCCCTTCACCTCACTAACCTCCATACTATCCTCTTCCCTCTCACACTACCCCTCCCTCCCTCCACCTTCCACTACCCCCTCCCTCCCTCCACCTTCCACTACCCCCTCCCTCCCTTCACCTCCCACTACCTCTCACAACCGCTCTTCACAACTGAATACATCTCCATATTGAGTCGAAACTTGGCGTGTCTTTGTAAATAATAACTAGGAGTAGTCTATCAAAAGATGTTGGACTGTCACTGGAACCTGGCAACAAGGACAAAGCGTGAGGACATCCTCCGATATATAAAAGCCATTCATGATCGTAGTGTAGCCACGTCTCAGGCGAATCAAGACAGTCCCCTACCTTGTATGATGATGGAAAGAACCCTGCCAGTGAACTATGGTAGGCTTAGTGAAGCGTGGTTTGTTATTTGCCACAACTGACGGAGGAGTTGGGTAACGTTTGAAAAATAATCAGATACAAGAATAGGTCACGGCATGATGAGTAGATTTGTTACGCAAACAGTCATAGTATTGCCATTATTCACTGAGTATAATGTATTTCAAAAAATGTGTGTAAACTAACTGTACATATAAATCCTACATTAAATATGACTACATTATAATAGGCAATATACTTATGTTGCATTCACTTACAAAGTTGTGTATGCTGTATCCACTATACAGTATACCATTTACCTAGTAAGATAGAATACTCAGTGTGCTTTATCTACATTACCATGTTTGACCATTAGTTTATATTTAATCATTAATATCTGGAACGGCGTCTTAATACAGTATTCTCATTTCTTTGTATTACATTCCTATGCAGGAGTAAAACTGGCATCACTCGATTATACATTAACCCCTTCTGTGCCAGCGACGTCTGTTATATTTTATGCTAGCTATATTCACACGACTTTTTGCAGCTTTGGAAGGATCTGTGGTAGTGAAAAGGGTTGATTGAAATAGTTCGAAGCCGTTTAATTGCTAGAGATCCTTCCTAAACTGAGTAAAATCAATTAGTAGTAGCCACAGTAAAATCAAAAGGATGTCACCGGTACTGTATGGGTTAATAATAGATGTAGAGCATACTAATATTCTTTGCATTCTGATAAGGCAGCAGTGTGCGTGTGTGTGTGTGTGTTTTGTAGTTGGCATGGTCGTAATCCACCCAAAAAAGGAAGTTTCTCGCTTACTTTTGGCGCTACCTAAACGTGTCTGTCGAACAAAGCCATCTATGGAGAGCAAAAAACATCATATCTCGAATTGTTTTTAATACTGCTGTCAGAGGGCACTACTGGATGGCTGAAGATCCATACCACGACTTTAGTCCCAGACTGTACCTCTTCATTTCTCAATCTGTCTCTATGCGTCACTCCACACGTACTCCTGAAACAGCTCATCTTCATCACATCCAACCTTCTTTTCTCTTGTATCATTCAGACCCCACGTCTCAGCCCCATACATCACTGTTGGTACAGTCTGGGACTAATGTCGTGGTATGGATCTTCAGCCATCCATTAGTGCCCTCTGACGGTGGTATTCGAAGCAATCCGATATATGGTGTTTTTGGCTCTCAATAGATGGCTCTGTTCGACACATCCAAGTAGCGCCAAAAGTAGGCGAAAAACTTCATGTTTATTGATGGATTACGACCATACCAACTAGAACACACACACACACACACACACACACTACTTCATTATTTGAATGTATGGAATATAAATGCTAAAAGGAAGCAAAAATGGACTGGGTATCCATGACAGATGTACAGTCTACGACAGAACTTGTTGTCATGGCCTGAGGCAATGTGTTAGTTCACTTATCTTTTAATAGATGGCCCTTTAATCGCTTCTAATAAAAGGGGGCGGGGTTAATATAGAGGTTGGAAGGAGGAGGAGTCAAACGTGTGTGTGTGTGTGTGTGTTCTAGAACAGCACGCAGAATAAGTTTATATTAACATAACACACAGGCTATATTATTAGATTAGCTCATGCTGGATCACAAATAAGTAACACACATCAGGTGTTGCGTTAGTTATGGAATTTAATATACAGACAATCAAGTTTCTATCCTTCGAACTTTCCATTCCCCCCTCCTCCCCTTCTCTCTGCTGCCTTCCCCTATCTCCCCCCTTCTCTCTTTTTCTGTCCCCCTTCTCTCTCCTAACCGAATATATAATTTTCCTCATAATCGTGTTCAAAGCTGTCCATAAAAATTACTTTGGTGTTTTAATAATACTGTTCTTTTTACCTTTACTGATTCTCAATTAATAACTCGTATTCTATTCTTTACCTTATACAATTTGTTATAGAAAATAAATAGATATGCTCCGTTGCAAAACACTCAAAGTTGCCAACCTTGGCGTCCTGGTTAGTGTGAACAATTGTATAAATATATAAGTAATTGATGGATGTAACGGGATGTTATAATCCACGAATCAAGACAAGTTGGATCACATTGAAATCTAGCTTGGACCAAATTATAACCAAATATATATATCATAAAGACAAGATAATATCGGCTCAGTTAGAGAAAACACTTTAGATGAGCCGCAACGTGTTTCTTTGTAATACAAACAAATTTTGATATTAGAGTCAATCTTTTATTCTTTCATACCACTATTCACAGCACTGTGTATGACCAATTCATAAGAACATAAGAACATAAGAAAATGGGAGTCTGCAGAAAGCCGATTGGCCCAAGCAAGGCAGATCCCTGTCCCACACAACCCCAGTTCAATTACAAAGCCCAATTATAGGCTCAACACTCTAATACCCTGAGGATCATCTTACCAAAACGGTTAGAGATTAACGCAGGATTATGGGGGTATGCAGAGTGCTGATTGGCCGAACCCGGCTGATCCCCCTTCACACCCAACCCTTCTCGTCCATAAGCTTATCCAATTTTATCTTAAAGCTCCCTACCGTTTTAGACCCCACTATAGCACTTGGTAGTCCATTCCACCCATCTACAACTCTGTTACCAAACCAATATTTGCCTATATCTTTTCTGAAACGAAATTTATCTAATTTGAAACCATTGGTACGAGTTCTTTCGCTATCACTGAGATTTAGTACATTTGTCATGTCCCCTTTGTTAATCCCACTAACCCACTTGAACACCTCTATCATATCCCCTCTAACTCTGCGTCTCTCTAACGAATGTAAACCTAATTTCTTCAACCTTTCTTCATACGAAAGATTTCTAATATTATGGATCATTTTTGTCATTCTACGCTGTACTCTCTCCAATGAATCTATGTCCATTCTGTAATAAGGACACCAAAATTGGACAGCATAATCCATATGGGGTCTCACTAATGACAAGTACAGTTTTAAGATAACATCAGCAGTTCTGTTACTCACACTCCTAGAGATGAACCCGAGAATCCTGTTTGCCTTATTACGAACGCTTATACACTGTTTTCTAGGCTTCAAATCATTGCTAACAAACACACCTAGATCTTTCTCACAGTCTGAATTTTCTAATTCTAAATTAGCTAGTTTATATTTAACATTTGTATGCATCTTCCCTATCTTTAATACCTTGCATTTGTCAATGTTAAACTTCATCTGCCAATTTACTGACCATTCATGTAAGGTATCTAGATCCCTTTGGAGGCACTCTATATCGCTATCTGAATCAATTGATCTCCTATTTTAGTATCGTCTGCGAATTTACTTATCCTACTAGTTATACCTAAATCTAGGTCATTTATGTATATAAGAAACAACAGGGGACCTAATACCGATCCCTGGGGGACACCACTTTTGACTGCTCCCCACTCTGACTTGGTACCATTTATGCTGACTCTCTGTTTCCTACCAATTAGCCATGACCTAATCCATCCCAACAACGATCCTCCTATTCCATGTGCCTCAACCTTTCTCATCAATCTCTCATGAGGGACTCTGTCGAAAGCTTTACTGAAATCTAAATAAATAATATCATATGACTTGTCACTATCTACTGCTTCATATACCTCTGAGAAAAAGCTAAGCAAATTAGTAAGGCAAGAACGTCCCTGAGTGAATCCATGCTGAGAAGAATTTATTAAGTTAAATTTGTCTAAGTGGCTTCTAATTTTCCTAGCAATAATAGACTCTAGCAACTTTCCTATGATTGATGTGAGACTAATGGGACGGTAATTGGATGCTATCGATTTATCACCTTTTTTGAAGATCGGAACTACATTTGCAAGCTTCCAAGCTTCTGGAACTAAACCTGTTTCTAAAGACTTGTTAAATAAAAATGCTAATGGGCTACTTAACTCATCTCTGCATTCTTTTAATACTCTAGCATATACCTCGTCAGGACCAGGCGATTTTTGAGGTTTCAGTCTGTCAATTTCCTTAAGCACATCATTTCTACTTATACTAACTGTACTTAACATATTTTCTATACTATCACTATATACCATATTGACTTCTGGAATCTGTGCCAAATTTTCATTAGTGAAAACGGAAAGAAACTGACTATTTAATGTACTGCACATTTCTAAATCATTTTCTGTTATTTCTCCTATTGAAGTTTTTAGGGGGCCTATTACATCTCTAACTTTAGATTTATATAGTTGGTAAAAAGCTTTAGGGTTATTTTTTGAGTCACTGGCTATCCTTATTTCATAATTTCTTTTTGCTTTCCTGATTTCCTTTTTGACCTGTCTTGATAGAGTCTGATAGTATATATGTAGATGATTTTCGCCTTTCTTTATTTTTCTATATATTCCTTTCTTTTTTCCTATAAGATCTATTAGCTTATTAGTCATCCATTTTGGTTGGTTCTGCGGCGATCTAAATTTTCTTTTAGGGATATATTTATTTTGAGCATTGTGGAGTGAAGCAATAAACTGGTTATATGTAGGTGGCAAGTTTAACTCTGGCATATCCTGACTTAATTGCTTAACAATAGGGTCCACCCTTAAGTCTCTTCTTATCCCACCATAATCGGCTTTTCTGAAATCTGGGATAAGTGTCGTATTCTCTTTAGCAGTCCCTGTCCATTGTATATTAAAATAAATAGATTTATGATCGCTATTTCCTAGGTGGTCACCAATCTCTACATTATTTATCATATGTTCATTGTTACTGAAAACTAAATCAAGAATATTAATACCTCTAGTCGGCGTATCTTTGAATTGAAATAAAAAACTATCTTGTATTACCTCAATAAACTCTACTGAATCGGAGTCGCCTATTTGGTGCTGCCAATCAATGTTCGGAAAATTGAAATCCCCCATAATGCACACATTGCTAAACCTTGATGCTATTTTAATTTCCTCCCATAACGATGTTCCGCCATTTCTACTCATATTAGGCGGTCTATATATAACTCCAATAACTATGGTCTCACTACCTTCGTTAACCTCTACCCAAACACTTTCATTATCATTATTTAGTCTAATTTTTTTTTTTTTTTTTTTTTTTAAGAGACAATGAATGGAGGAAGGAAAAACACAGATAAAACAAAAAGGTCCATGTGCCTAAAGGCATCCTCCATTCATAAAATGTTTGTAACAACTGGATTTAAACATTTGTTGATTGTAAGTTTGTGGAAAGCAATTCGAGGGAAGTGAATTCCAAAGAGTAGTAGCTCTGGGGATAAATGAATTCTGATAAGCAGAAGTTCTGCATTGTGGAGGAGAAAGTGTAAATTCATGGGCGCTCTCAGCTGCCCTAGTTCTACGGGGAAAGATGTGGAGAGGCGGCACAATTGAAGCAAGTTCCTCGGAACAATTGCTGTGAAAATATCTGTAGAATAATGCAAGGGATGCAACGTTTCTTCGTATGGCTAATGTAGGAAGGTCCTGTGTGATTGCAGGGTTATTGATTAATACCTGATTTAATACCTGATCAGGTACCTGATTTAATACAGCTTTTTAATGTACTCCTGACAAACACTGCTATACCCCCGCCCCTCCTACTTGTTCGGTCATATTTAAACAAACTATATCCTGGAATATCAAATTCTGCTAAAAAATGCCTAGATTCTGTATTAATCCACGTTTCAGTTAGCGCTATTATGTCTATATTTTCTGTGCTAACGAGTGCTCTAAGTTCGTTCATTTTGTTACATAAACTCCTACAATTTGTATAATATACCCTCAACCTATTACTTTTATTTGCAACTAATTTTCTATTGTTTTTAGCTAACTTATTATTTCCTGTTGAACTACTAGCTCTAGACGGAAATTCTGCTCTATCAGTAATCTCATTTTTACTATCAGTTACATGTGTAGTGTTATCGATACTACTATTACACATCACTATATTCGCACTATCTTGACTGATTATTTCTATTTTACTCACTGGTTTGTCACATGAAGTACCTGCTCCATATGGAGACAGTATTTTACTTACACACCCAGGTTTTTTTAACGAAACCCCGCAACAATCTTGTCCAGTGAGCTGGCCAAGGTCGAAACTCCTAGTCGAGAAAGATGTACTCCATCCTGGGCATACAGTTCATCCTTACCATAGAAGTGGGTCCAGTTATCTAGGAATGGTATTGACTTTGCCTTGCAATATTTCTCCAGCCGGCTATTTACACCAATAGCCCTGGAGGACCATTCCTTCCGTACCCCTCTTCTTGGCAGGATACTGTGTACCACAGGAAATCCACCCTTCTCCTTGATCCTCTCCAGCATTTCCTGGTACTTGGTCAGCAACTCCTCAGTCCTGCATCTCCATATGTCATTGGATCCCGCGTTGATGAAGATGATGGGGTCCTCCCCACCCACTTCTAGGACACCATCCATCTTCTCTGCCACCCTCCCGACTCCGGCTCCAGGTAGGCAGACAACTTTACTAACATGAGTGTTAGTAGCCCCGTCAAGGTACCTAACCATTGAATCACCGACAATGAACTTAGCTTTTTTCCGTTGTCGGCGTGTAGCAGGAGTTGTAGCAGCAACAGCAGCAGACTTCCCCCCCTCCCCTCTCACTGCCTCGATGATCGCCACTTCCTCGCCATCACTCTCATCAGCCAAGGTGCTGAAGTTGTTGTGGGTCTTGAGTGGCTGCCTTTTCAGCTTGCAGGCCGTTGCACTGGTTGACACCACTTTCCAAGGGGCTTCACGATCCCTGGGAACACTTCCGGTAGCCTCACACTTCTTCTCCGCCATAGCTAGTCTCAAGGCCAAATCTACCTTAACATGTAATATGACACGCTATGATTATTGCATTATACTTTTCTCAGTGGATTCTTAATTACTAGCTTAATTACTGTGGCTTCCCATTATCAGTAAACAGTTCGGCGCTACCCATTGTAATGATTTACTATAAAGGAAGTAATCGAATTGAACAATTAACGATAATCCAAGCAATCTGGTTATGTTGTTATAAAGTTGATATACATTGTTTAGGCTTTTATATTTTTACTTCGAATTGTTTAAATTATCCTCCAAACATAATTAAAAGTATACTATAGCTCTGTGTGTGTTACCTTGAATTTAATTTAATATGTATTATTTCACCATCATTATGTTACGGTGAACATTGGAAACACATACACATTATATAATATATATAAAGGGTTCTTAAATGTAAACATTTACAATTTATATATATTCAATCAATATGATCTCCACCCACAAGCCGCATCAACTACCTCCTGTATTCTCGTTGGAGCTGATTTAAGCATTATCCAACTTATATTATAGTCCAGGCAATTGGTGGAAAAATAGGGGTATACCCACTACAAATTGCAAATGTTTTGACCCATACATGTTTTGAAAGCTTACACTCCAAGGAATAACATATTAAAAGTTTACCCCCAAAAAAATTGTGGAACACCCTTTTTGGGGAGTAAAACCAAAATGGCCGCCGCGAGTCCCAAAAATCTTTGTGTTTCCATATCTTTCCACCTAATTCATGCATTTTAGTTCTGTAAAAGGCTTTATTAAATATTTCTGGCACAAGGAATTCAAAAACAGATATAACAAACTCATAGAAAAAGTATTAAGGTGACATTTAGAGAAATATTTCTTCAATAGAATGGATAAACTTGTATATTTCTGTATACAACTTTTATATTTCTGTGTAGCTTGAACCTCTTTACTATTAACTTTTATTATAAATGAAAATTAATTTTATACTGAAGAGTTCTACTATATAAGTGTTTTGCAAGGAGTGTACAGTGCAAGTTTTATATTATGTAGAATTAATGTACTAGGTCTGTGGCCATTGCATCTTCAGTCCATGTATGAAATGCTTCCTTACTTGGCAGCTTCAGGTCACAATCACTACACAAAAAGTGTCCATTTGCATCTGGCAAAGATGCTCAAGCTTGAAAGTGAGATGCCTCATGTCTACAAACACTTCATGGAAGGACATCACGTTGTTCGTCGCACAGACAGATGTTGGGCTGGCCTCTGGACGGACTTGACAATAGAGCAATGCCTAATGAAAAGCCTGAAGTCAAGGGGGGGACTTACAAGGGGACGTGGATTGACAGAGACCCAAAGACTCATCTGGGTTCTGTCTGCACCAGCGTGTGCTCATGTCAATCAAACCATGCAAGAGTTCACAGGGGTGCAATTCCTCACTAGTGAGCAACACAAAGAGAGTTCCCCAGCAAGGATGAGCAAAGATCTGAAAGATATCCAAGACATTCTCCAGTATTTGACTGTGAGAAATCCATTCAGAATGGATGGTCCACCAAGCCTGAGAAGCATAGCAACGGGCATTGCAGCTCAAGACAGTGTCAACTGTGATTCAGCAAAGGATGTGGGTATAAAGATCCTCGCACTGATGCCTGGCATGAAGGTGAATGAGCTTTCCTTCAGGAAGAAAGACAAAGCCATCGCCATGGATGCAAAAGGATCAATCAAAGTCAAGAACAAGGAGGTAAGCGTGGATCCTCTCCTTCTGTTTCAACGCTTAGTCTGTGCTGGTACGACAGAGAATCAGTTACCAGAGGTATTCCAGTATGAACTTTGTCAATTTCCACAAGTCTTGTTTGAATCAAAGTCCATAATGAGACCGGCTAACAAAGCTTCCTTGGCTGACTCCTTGTGGTCAAAAGAAATTCAGGCTGCTCCAAAACCACCTAAATCAGTCCAGCATGTTTTAGATGGAGGTTCTCTGCTGCATAAGATTCCTTGGTCAAAAGGAGCTGTGTGGGATGAAATTTTGCAAATATACACTGATTATGTACTGTCCAAATATAGAGCTTGCATGGTTGTGTTTGATGGTTACAACGATTCACCTTCCACAAAAGATGGTGCACACCTCCGAAGATCTGGTGGTAGGATTGTGGCTGAGGTACACTTTGATCCAACAATGAAACTCCAAACCAAGAAGGAAGACTTTCTCACCAACCAAACAAATAAACAGAGACTGATCCATATGATAAGCGACCGATTGAAGAGAGCAGGATGTGAAGTTCACCACGCTAGAGGTGATGCAGATCTCCTGATAGTGGAAACTGCAATATCATCTGCACAGCAACGAGACACTGTAGTAGTTGCCAATGATACCGACATTCTGGTTCTCTTGATATTCTACAAGACCAGTAAGACACCACACAACATCTGGTTGCAGTCAACGGCTAGGAAAGACAGTAAGAAACCACTGAAGTGCTGGAACATATCAGTCACCAGAGAACTTCTTGGAGACACTGTGTCAAATCATATTCTCTTTGCCCATGCCCTATTAGGCTGTGACACCACTTCAAGAGTATTTGGAATAGGCAAACAGAAAGCTGTTACCAAACTTTACAGTGATGAGAATTTCAGAAAAGCTGCAGTTACGTTCATGTCATGCTCTTCAAATGCAAAGGATGTTGAGAAATCAGCAGACTCAGCTCTGATTGCCATGTACAATGGAGGACAAAATGACAACTTGGATGATCTGAGGTACCAACAATTTTGTGAGAAAACAGCAAGGAGTACCATTGCAGTAGACCCAGGCTCTCTTCCTCCCACATCATCAGCAGCAAAGTTCCACAACATCAGAGTATACCAACAAGTGCAGGTGTGGCTGGGTCATGAGACCGATATACCACCAGAGCAGTGGGGTTGGCGTGTTAATGAAGGTAGACTGGTGCCAGTGATGACAGACAAACCTCCAGCTCCATCTCAGTTCCTGGAAATGATTATATGTAACTGTAAGACTGGCTGTGCCACACTTCGGTGCACATGCCGGAAGTCTGGTTTAGACTGTACAATTGCATGTGGTGAATGCCATGGCTCATGTTCAAATTTTTCTTTAATGGAAGACAGTGACTATGATGATACTGATGCCTTGGTTTAACATGTCTGAATTACAAACTAATTATGAGTATTTAATTGCTGTGACTTGATAAGTGGACTGTATATTTAACTTCATGTGTTATATTTATGTAATTAACAAGAACATTATATATGGAAATATTTCACTATATGACACATTTTCATCTTATTTGTTAACCTTGTAGTGTTTTTTCATATTTCTTGTGACAGAAATGTATGAAATAGCTTTTTACAGAACTAAAATGCATGAATTAGGTGGAAAGATATGGAAACACAAAGATTGTTGGGACTTGTGGCGGCCATTTTGGTTTTACTCCCCAAAAAGGGTGTTCCACACATTTGTTTTGGGTAAACTTTTAATATGTTATTCCTTGGAGTATAAGCTTTCAAAAAATGTATAGGGCAAAACATTTGCAATTTGTGGTGGGTCAAACCTTGTTTTGCTTGGACTATTAGGGCGCCGACGGATCCACCCCCCCCCCCCCCCCCACCCCCCCTGCCCCACTCCTCCCGCCATTTCCAATCCTAGCCTGGACCACATTCCACTCCATGACATTCTTCTTGTTGAGGATGTAGGGTGAAGCTGTAGAGCTTATGTCACCCTCCCCAGGTGGACACTCCATGACATGATGGCCCACAAATTCTTTATTGGGTTCATGTCACACACCCTTGTGGACCAGCTAAACCCCGGATGGGGTCAGGTCAGGTGAAGGTATTCAAGAATAAGCCTTTACAACGGCACCTCGTAGATACTTTCTACTTTTCCTATTTTCTGAAGAGTGTAGAGAGGGGAGAAGGGGTGTTGGAGAGAGACGAAGTTGTTGTAGTGGCTTTGTTATGTGTGTTATTAGTCTGTATACGTCGTAAGGCTCAGGATGACCATGGCGCGCACTCAAGACAGCAGCATTTCCTCAATAATGCTAATACCTTTTCTAGTTTGCCTGGACCAGTGTGTGTGTGTGTGTGTGTGTTTTATGTTATCATGTGTGAGTGATTTGTGCCCATTACGTTGTATGTGATCATGTGTGTGATGTGCTTTTTTTTTATCGGGTGTGAGTGTGTGTGTGTGTTTTGTATCCTGTGTTAGTGTTGGTGTGGGTGGGTTGGTGCTTGCATGTGATGAACAGAGGAGAGAGGTTGAAACGCCGTCTCCCCAAACATTACAAATTGTGGAGGTCATAAGTATATGTACTATTCAACTTATTCCTTAAGCCAACACAAATAACTTGAATCCTAAGTGTTATTGTTACACTTAATATAATTATCTACAAACAAATATAGACGTGTTCTTCGGGAATCGTAGCTTAAGTAGGAATAGGATAACTAGCGAGGCAGCGAGCAACAGGTGTTGTTCGCTGCCTCGCTAGTTATCCTATTCCTAATCAATAAATGTTTGTTATTTTAGTCATCCCTAACATTTATTATGTATATGTAAATTCAAAACAATCGCATAGTATTGATCTGCGTATTTTAGAGGGTATCATTTACGTCCGAGAGAGAGAGAGAGAGAGAGAGAGAGAGAGAGAAAGAGAGAGAGAGGTGGGAGGGAGGGGAGAGAAAGCGGGTGAAGAAGGAGCGTTGGGGGAGGAGGGGGAATGGGAAGTGCGAAGGATATAAACTTGATTGTCTGTATATTAAATTCCATAACTAACGCAACACCTGATGTGTTACTTATTTGTGATCCAGCATGAGCTAATCTCATAATATAGCCTGTGTGTTATGTTAACATAAACTTATTCTGCGTGCTGTTCTAGAACACACACACACACACACACGTTTGACTCCTCCTCCTTCCAACCTCTTTATTAACCCCGCCCCCTTTTATTAGAAGCGATTAAAGAGTCATCTATTAAAAGATAAGTGAACTAACACATTGCCTCAGGCCATGACAGCAGTTCTGTCGTAGACTGTACCAGGCACACATTTCAGAGTTAGAAGTGGTGTGTGTCATTTTCCTTTATAGGTAATATCTATCTATCTATAGGTAGATATTCCTATATAAAATAGTAGTTATTCATGCGAATAATATAACCAATAATGGGTGTTTATAGTATAGGTCGTTAAATGACAGTTTTGCTACCGCCAATAACATGAATATAACATTGAGATTAGGATACTAAAAATGCAACACAAATAATGTAACTGAATATGGTATGGTTCATAGGAATGACAACGTGGTGTAACATAACATTAATAAAGTAGACGTGCCGTTTTGCACAAAATCAAAACGGCATACCCAACTCTGCGATGGGTTACCATCATCACTACTAATACCATCAATAACCATCAACACTACTACATCCTTCATCACTACAAACGCCACAATCATCACGACTACTGTCATCATCACAATTACTATGATTATCATCACTACTACAATTACAATCATCACTACTACTCTCACCATCATCACTACTACTGTCACCATTGTCACTACCATCTTAACACCTTATTAGCGGCCTAGGCGGTTTATTTATATGTACCGCCCAGCGGGGTGTTTTTAGCCAAAATAGGGCTGTTTACGTGATCATTTTCATGCCTAAATAAGACCCAGAACGTAAAACAAGTATCTATCCCTGAAAGGGCATAAACAGAGCTTTCGAATGACACCATAACGATCCTTTTATGATGGCTAGTTTTCTTGCAATAACCGTGCAACTCGAGTGCAAAAAGCATGTAATTAGGCACTTTCCCCATACAATTCCGTATATAGCGAGTGAGAGAGGGAGGGAGGAGGTGGGATTCGTGTCAGTAGGTTCGCCGCGGTGGTCTGGAGCAGTCATACGCTCGCTACTCTCCTGCCACCACTTGTCTCTCTCTCTCAGCAACATTACGTGCTGAAATTGCCACACGACCTATGTCGAGCGCCGCCACATAGTCCAGCTTTATTTAACTAGACTTATGTTGCGCGCCGACAGTTAAGGGTTAATCACTACTATCATTATTGATACTACAACTATCAACCATTATTACTACTATCATCACCACCATCTTACAATCGTCGTTACTACTGTTAACATTATCACTACTACTGTAACCATCATCATTACTACTGTCACAAGTATTACCATCATGTATCCTACTATCACCATCATCACTACTACTGCCATCATCACCATTACTATGATCTTCATCATCACAACTATTGTCATCATCACTACAACTTTCACCATCATCACTAATACTCACACCATCATCACTACTGTCATCATTATCACTACAACTATCATCACAACTATTATGACCATCATCACTAATACTAGTACTGTCACCATCGTATCTACTACTGCCATCATCATCACTACTATCACCATCATCACTACTATTACCATCAATCCCACCATTACTACCATCACTTCTAATGCCAACTAAACTAACTTAACCTAGCAAATGCAGAGCGAGATGTGTTTGCCCCCAGAACGAATGCGTTCTTAGTGTGCGACCACCTTCGGGGCTCACACAATAATAACGCCATCATTGCTGTGGGGGGGGGGGGGTAAAACCATAGTTTGGACCTAAAATCATAACTATTGCATAAATTCAAAAAATATTTTTTGACTGACGTGTCGCATTCACTCAACAAATGTTCGTGTGAAATTTTGTGAAAATCCGTCCAACGGTCTAGGAGGAGTTTCGAGACAGACAGACGATGACGACGACGACGACAGACATTTTTTTGTATACGGGGGGCGATACCAAACTCTGTTTATGCAGAGTTGATTAAAATACAAAATATGTGATATTAATATAATGTCGAGGAACAATAGAAGGAAACTAATAAAAGATTGATACGAATATTACTATACAGTATAATTGTATTAAAGTCGGTTGGTGGAGGGAACATAATAATTCCATACAGAAAATTGTGTTAGAGATCCCTCCGCCCAACCTTGGTCTGTATCACACCATCCTTCCATCATCCCGACGACGTTTTTTATTAGTAAATGAATACCACTACACACGTTAATATGTTTCACCATTTCATATCTCCTTCAACAGAGTTTGATCGTAGTGTAATAAATAAAATCCATATGTTATTCCCATATCATCTATATCTCATATCTTTATGGAGGAGAGTGAAAGTTTATGAAACGCTCAGAAGCAACGAGAAAAGAACTATAGCTCTTTTAGTACTTTAGGGCGTAGGGAGATAACGTAAACATCCAATGATTCATAGGTCAAACATAGGTCTTATTAAACCCTTTTCTTCCATGGATACTTGCTAATGATGCATAATAATAGATAATTGCTAAAATATGGCATGACATGATTTAGGGATTACCGAAAAGTGTAACCAGCTTCCCAGACTGTAATAATGTAGTTAAGCTATTAAATTTGTATGCGTAAAATTAAATAAAACTCGTTTCAATTGTATATATTATACAGCATACCTCTAATTGTGTAGATATTTGGTAATCATTGGGCCTCGTCAGTATTTGATAATATTGAATAACTGTTCATAGTAACTATTGTATTCAAGGTTTCATAACTCCACATTAAATCCAGTGCCCTCGAGAACGCCTTGACACAATTATTTGTGTTAGGTGTTCTAGTTATATCTCTGCTGATCAGCAGGTCAAGCATCCTTTCTTTACCAGTTAATACATCTGAATGATAGTAGGCTGTAGTTTCTACCATGTTAAGATTATTGGCTTACAAAATATTTATCATATTTATATAATACTTTTTTAACTTTCCGATTATGAAATCGAAAATATCTTTCCACTATACAGGGCAACTTACCCCGTGCATTACCCATTACAAAAGTTGTTCCTATTATTTGTATCCTGTTGTAGTATGCTGCCTAATAATGCACATCTTGTTATACGAGAGGAATCTTCTTAATCTCAAGATATAAAGACTACCCGCAAAATCCTACAAGCCTTTCTCCCACTATCCCTCCCTCTATTCACCTCCCGCTACCCCCTCCCTCCATCCACCTGTCACTACCCCCTCTGTCCCTCCACCTCTCACTACCCCCTCCGTCCCTCCACCTCTCACTACCCCCTCCCTCTCTCCACTTACAACTACCCGTCCCTCCCTCCACCTCCCACTACCCCCTCCCTCCCTCCACCTCCCACTATCCCTCCTTTCCTCCACCTCCCACTACTCCGCTCTCCCTCTACCTGACTCTCTCTCTCTGTCATCGTGAAGTCACAGTGCGAGATATACGAGTTTCAGAAGAGATACTCACAATGCAGTGAATGTTTGAATGGAGAATTATACTCACCTGATGGATAACGATCGTTTATTATTTATATGGACGCGAACAGTTTTGACTCACAACCGCTCTTCACATACCTTCACAACTGAATAGATCTCCAAATAGAGTCAAAACTTGGCGTGTCCTTGTAAGTAACAACTAGGAGCAGTCTAACACAAGATGTTGGACTGTGACTGGAACCTGGCAACAAGGGCAAAGCATGGGGCCATCCCCCGATATAAAAAAGCCACATATGAGCGTACTGTGGCCGAGTCTCAGGCGAACCAAGGCAAACTCCTACCTTCTATTATCATGGAAAGAACACTGCCAGGGAACTATGGTAGGTTTAGTGAAGTGTAGATTGTTATTTGTCATGGACGTCCAATCTGCTTGCCACCACTGACGGAGGAGGTGGGTAATGGTTGCGAAATAATAATTTAGTGGGGAGATTATAGGTATGGCTAATCTAGATAAAGTGGACTGTATATTATTAATTTGGAAGAAGCATTAACCATATAGAATAATTACCCGTTAGATGAACTCAGCTGGTGATTGGAGGATGGCGGAAAATAGGCTAGTTGACTTGAAGTGGTTAGTAAGGTAAACAAGCGTATGGAAAGAGGCTACAATAGGCTAGGATAGGATAGATATTTACATTACTTTTGTGATAACTAACAAAGATGATGATGTAGTGACTATATGAAATATGAGATGAAAGTGAAGCGAAAACACCTGATATATGAAACTATAGGAAGAAGGCTTAGTGTGTGTAGCTGGGACGGAGGTTGGTTGGAGAGTGAGTGCGAGCGCGTTGTGTTTGTCTCTGTCGTGACCTACCGCGCACGCGCATAACATATGGAAAATGTATCCCATCTTTTTTACAATGAGATACTTATGAACAATCTTAAATAATACAAATATATATATGGGAATTATAATCCTACAATACTTTCCCATATACAACTACAGAATAATATATTCTACCAAATCATGGAACGTTCGACCAAGGTTAGGGAAGCGTTCAACTTAAGACTACGGAAGCGTTCAACTTAGACTACGGAAAGATACGTAACTCTACATCAACCCAGATTACGTAACATCGAGACTGTTCATACTAGATAGAGTATACTAAGTATGGACATATTCCCACCAGCAGAAAATATACAAAATTTACATGATTAGATTTGCCCGGAGGCAATCTTATCCCGCCAAGCTTGGGTGGATATCTGGGCTGCTTGTCGACGTGGGCGTCCGCCGGACACGTCAACAGGCTGCGCCGAGGTAGAAGCCAGGGAGGGGACATCAATGGATAACTGATCCGAGGGGGTGTCCTTGCGATCGAGGTCACCCTCAAGAGGATATAGTCGTACTGTTGTCCGTGTGATTACTCCAGTCCTGGTGGGAACCTTCGCTACCCGAACCTCACCATCACGACCTGGTAACAACTCCTCTATCTGACCCAATTTCCAGAATGCGCGCGGGCCCTCTTCATGCATGGTTGCCACGTCCCCTACCCTAGGCCAATGACCTTTTAATGGTGTTAGTTTATTTTTTTGCGCTTCCCTTAAAGTCACCAGATATTCTGTTGACCAGCGATGCCAAATATCTCGTGATAATTTACGAATATATTTGTAGCGGGCCGATATCACGTCCTTACTTGTGTAGTCTGGATCTTCCATAGTATCCTCATCATGCTCTTCAGGAAGATCCCGCAGTCTGTATCCACGTACCAGTACTGAGGGTGTGATTGGGATAAGGTCTTCCAAATCACCAGAAGCATAGTATAGAGGGCGATAATTAACGGTGGCTTCAATCTCCAAGAGTATGGTGTTGAGTTCCTCAATCGAGATGAGAGCTCTACCCAACACCTTCTTCAGACCTGCCTTCACGATGCCTATGGCTCTCTTCCATATGGCGCCAAACCAAGGCGCTCTGGCGGGAATGAAACGCCATTCGCAATTTACATCCGCTAGGCAGGTCTGAATCTTAGGATTGTTGCTCACTTCTTTGAGATATGTAGATGCCCCTATGAAAATCTTTGCATTGTCACTCAGCATGATTCGTGGATATCCCTGTCTACTGCAGAATCTTCGTAAGGCATGTAGGAAGCTATCACAAGTGAGGTTGGTGACCAGTTCCAGGTGAATTGACCTGGTAACGGCACAGGTGAAAGTATCATATACACCTTAAGATTGGGTGAATCTTTCACAGGGATTGCTCCACTGTAGTCATCCCCGGTAACTTTGTACGGGTCACCTGGGGTGGTTCGCAGGTTTGGTAAGGGAGGAATTCCGACGGGATCATAATGTGTTCCCTAACTTCCCTGTACTCTTCTACACTTTTAAGCATTTGCATAGGACTTTCTTGACCACCTGCCTGATTCTAGGCACCCACCATCTTTGTCTTACATAGGTGACTAGGCCTATATGACCAACCCCATAATGACAACAGAGTCGGTGACACCTATCGATGATAAGATGGGTGAAGGGATGATTGGGGGGCAGCAGTATTGGATACTTCCTTGCCTCAGAGAGGGCTGCCAATCGTAATCTGCCTCCGCAATGTATCAAGTTCCCCTTCAAGTGTAAGCCCAACTGGTTGATCAGGTTATTCCTGGACTTTGTTCCCTTAACACCTTAAGAGCGGCCTATGCGGTTTATTTATATGTACCGCCCAGCGGGGTGTTTTTAGCCAAAATAGGGCTGTTTACGTGATCATTTTCATGCCTAAATAAGACCCAGAACGTAAAACAAGTACCTATCCCTGAAAGGGCATAAACAGAGCTTTCGAATGACACCATAACGATCCTTTTATGATGGCTAGTTTTCTTGCAATAACCGTGCAACGCGAGTGCAAAAAGCATGTAATTCGATACTTTCCCCGAAAGTATTCACTCAGCCATGTTTCAGTTACCGCTAGTACATCATATTTTGCCTCATTAATTAAGTCTCGAATTTCAAAGGTTTTATTTCCCACTGATTGAATGTTTATCAGTCCCCCATTTATCTTTGTTAAAGCACTAGATTCCATGATCAGTTAGGTCTCTCACCTTGACTATCTCACTCAAAAAGACCGGGCACCGGGTATCTGATGATGAATGATACACTCTTGTTTCCCGTATCTCATACAATTTATGCACTTTCTCCCAGTCACCTTACAATCCTTCGACCTATGTGTTCCAGCACATTTAAAACAAACAGGCACATCACTGTTTAGTTTAGCAGCACACTTATTTTCTGCATGCCCAAATCTCTGGCAATAGAAACAAGCCAATGCATGGTACCTGTCTCTTATATTATATATTCCCCATTGAAGTTGCACCTTGTCTTTATATTTGTAGAGAGCCGCGCGGACTTCAGGCTCACATTTCAGGATATAATGGACTGTACCTCCAGCAGCTGGTTTATCAAAAATCATGGCAATCTTTCCTTTAAATCATCAATCGAATTCAGAAAATCATTCCTTGCAATTAATGTATCAATTATCTCACTCTTGGACTCTTCAGGACGAACATTGCAAATCATCACTTTTGGTTTTAATTTTTTCACACTCCTTGTAGTAACAGCCGTCACCTCTACCAACTTTTTAACTGCATCATTCAGCATATCCACAGTGCCAAAATTCATCACCATGTTCCCTTTAGGGGTAAACTTCGTATCGTGAATTTCAATCCCCTCTAGCGCCTGAGAAATTTCTCCTCTCTTGTCAGTTGCCTTTTCATTCTCATCCGTCGCCTTCAGAACGAGTAGATTCTTCTTTTCTTTCTTCTTTCCTCTCCCCGCCACCACATCCGACCACCCAGGCGAGTCAGAAACCGCTGACGTTTGCACGGCGTCAGCGCTTATAGCATCAACAACATTTCCCATACCACTAGTGACTCCTTGCATCTCCATCTTCACTACTGTCAATTGAGTTGAAAGTTCTTGAGTTATACCGTCTAGTCCTTGGGTCATCTTATCATTTAATTCACTCCTGATGTTTTTTAGTTTATCGCTCATTACATCAAAACCTTGGGTCATCGTTTCAGTTCAGCAACCCACCCATATCCCGGATCGCCTCGGAAATTGGCCCAACATTCTTGAGTTGTTTCTAACTTCTAACCCTTCTTCTTATACTGTCGATCTCTGACCATAAACTTATCTTTGTCACCTGTCCCATCTGTCCAGTACGGCCAGCCGAACCTCCTAGTTGGCGGCGCTTGTGGCACTTTGGCGCTGCCAACTTGGAGGCTCTCCGGCAGTACTTCTTTGATTTCCCGTGGAATGATTTCTGCTTCCGTGGCCAGGTATCCTCAGAGAGTGCCGAACGCATTACCGAGGTAATCCTATCGGGCATGGAGGCATAGATTCCGTTCTCTTTCTCTCAGACTAATGCAAAACAATCTTGGTTTACTTACGCCTGTTCTACTGCTGTCCGCGATAAGGAGGAAGTATTCAAACGGTACCGACGCCTTAAAACTCAAGAATCTCATTCTTCCTATGTTTCAGCCCGGAATCAACCCAAATCTGTTCTTCGACTTGCCAAACATTCTTATTTGTTAGCAAGCTTTCTGGCATCTAGCCAAAAACCTCTCCAACAATTTCTCTTCCTCGTCTTTCCCTCCCCTTTTCCACTCTGATGGCACAACCATCACTTTATTCCTCTGACAAAGCTAAACTCTTCACTCAAACTTTTGCTAGAAACTCCACCTTGGATGATTCTGGTGCTATTCCTCCCTCTCCACCCTCCTCTCTCCTACTTTTGCCTAATATCCTAATCTCTTCTAAAGGTGTAGTTTCTACCCTCTCTGGGCTTAATACTAAGAAGGCGTACGGTCCAGACGGTGTTCTTCCTGTTGTACTAACAAACTGTGCTTCTGTGCTGACTCCCTGCCTAGGCAAACTGTTTCGTCTCTGTCTATCCTCTAGCATCTTCCCTTCATGCTGGAAGTTTGCTCTCATTCAACCTTTCCCAAAGAAGGGTGACTGCTCTCAACCCTCCAACTATCGTCCAATTGCTCTCATCTCTTGTATCTCTAAAGTTTTTGAAACTATTCTTGCTTCCAAATTTCTTCAGCATTTCTCTTCTCATAATCTGCTCTCAGATCGCCAGTATGGCTTCCTTAACCCGAAAACGGCGAGGGGGGGGGGGGGATATTGAACTAGCTCCCCATGGGCGAGCATATTGGCTCCATTCAGGCCTATAATAGTAATTTTACAATAAATATCGTTATTACTTATTCATATGAGCCTATTTTACCTTCACTATGAAGATAGTAACCTGTAACAACAATAAAACAAGTGAAAATATAATTTTTCTGGTCAAAATTGTGAATATAGATGGACCAGCCCATTCATGAATTATGGAGAAAATTGAGCCAACCCCTCCCTCCACGAGGCCTCAAACCACACTGAGCCTACTCATACACACACTCGGTTATGTAACACACCCGCTAGGCACGTAAGCACGTCCTCCACACAGTTTGCTAATGTTAGAACAAAAATATACCAACTAATTAGGGAATAACAGGGAAAATAGGTGATAATTGAAGGGGGAGGGGAAAGGGAGGAAGGAGGGGATGTGGAGGAGTGATATGAGGTATAGGGAAAAAAAAAAAAAAAAAGACAAATTTGTTTAGTGCTACTGGGGCTGTTTAAATTTTTTTTTAGGCCTCCCTCTTAAGAGCTTTGCCGCCGTTGCCCTGTAAAACCTCTTATGAGCTTTGCAGCCGTTTACGGGTTAATGGTCGCTCTAATGGTGATCTTCTTTCATATTTTACTAACTCTTGGTCATTCTCCTTTCGGGACTTCGGTGAGACTTTTTTTATTGCACTAGAAATATCGAAAGCCTTCGATTGAATCTGGCACAAATCTTTAATTTCTAAAATACCCTCCTTCGGTTTCTATCCCTCCATCTGTGCCTTTGTCTCTAATTTCCTTTCTGGCCATTCCATAGATGCAGTTGTGGACGGCCATAGCTCACTTCCTCACCCAATCAACTCCGGTGTTCCTCAAGGCTCTGTCCTATCTCCTATTCTCTTTCTAATTTTCATAAATGATCTTCTCAACTGTACCTCAAGTCCCATCCATTCATACTCTAGTAGTCATTTTCAGAGCTTCCGTGACCGTGTTTAGGATACCAAATTTTCTCAGTGAATTTAACAAGGGCAACTGATACTAAAAAAAATAAGCCCCCATACACCTCACCAAAATGACGGGAAAGTTGTTATTTTAGACGTTTTTCAAAATGGCCGCCGCCGTCATCTTAACAAATTTATAAAGTTCTATTTCTTGAAGTGAATGGCCAAAAATAACAATTTTGGTGTCTATTCTCACTAATTTTGGTGTCAGAAGATCAATGGCATGGCACAATTAAAAAATAATTAATAAATAATTACCAAATAATTAAGTAAATAAGAAAATAATTAAGAAAATCAATGGGATGGCATAATTCATGATTTAGAGTCCCATTAACCTCAACATCTAAGACAAATATGATGTTGTTAAATCCACTGAGAAACTTTGGTATCCTAAATTAATAAAACATGAGACCTACTGCATTAAGATGCACTATCACTGCAGGACAAATATGATGCCTGGATCTCTTCACACAGAGTGGCACCTTCCAAACGTTTGTCTAGTGCATGTTGGAGTAAAGCCTCGTAGAAGAGTCGAAGGCAACGCACACCGCGGTAGAAGTGTTTTCCACGCAGAGCTTGATCCACGGATCCATCTGCAACGACGCCTGCTGCCACCAGTACATCTGAAATGCCTGAGCCTTTGAACCTTTTGTAGATTGCATTGATGAAAGACATCTGGATATGAAAGGGCCCCATGAATGTCAATATGTCAGCAAATATCTCTGGATTCTCACTTTTCAATTCTAGCAATAATGCGTAGACAGGATGATCACCGACGATAATGGCAAATGGCATCTTCTTGTCATCAATTGCCTTTGCAAGCTTGCGCAGGGCATCATACAGAATGGTCTTGCTTGGTGGATCAGGATAAGTCATATGATAAATCGCTTGACTTCTCTGGGTTTCTGGTGATAGCGTGGCCTGGAAGCCAGAAAAGGCTGATACAGTCTGGTCTTCTGGCTTTGGTCTTGTTCCGTCTGCCTTAGCTCGGGCCATTGCATGGATGACACCTCTCATTCTTTGAGAAACTGTGTCCAGATGTTGTTCATCCGTTATCCTTGGTCTGATGGGTGGTTCACCACGCTTGACTGTTTTGTATGGTTCAATTCTTTGCATCTGGCTCCCAAGTTCTTTGAGGCTATCAGAGAGGTACGAAGGCAAGGTGCTATTTGCAACTGGTCTATCATCATCTAGGGTAGGTAGATTTAGCTTAGGTAGGTCTGGCTGAACAAACATGACATTTGTACGATGTGATTGGCCACTTCCAGTCAAAGTGTCACTTTTGAAGTCATCGTTGTCGACTATACATATTGCCGGTGTTCCTTCAGAAAGTTCAAAAGGACACTCAGTTGAATGCTTCAGGTCAGCAACTGCCCAGAAATCTCTAATCAAAAGCACATCATTGTAACTGATTCCCAGGCCATCCTTATGTAATATGTCTACCATTTCTCTGCTCTTTGTCATACCATGTAGCAGTACACCGAGGTTTGTCGCAAATGCAGTACGTCTTCCAGTGATGTAGCTGGTCAAAATAGATGCAATTGATCTGACTTGGGGCTTGTCATCGACTTCAGACTTTGTGGGGTGCTTTAACCAAGTGATGAGCTTCAAGAGGATATCATTCAGGTCTTCATATTCTTCTAGCTCATGTATGTATGGAGGCCAAGGAACAGTTTTTGTTTTGATGATCTGATCTCTGAGTCGCCCAGCTACATTCTTCACCAGCTGATCGTCACTTACACCTAGAGAGGATATTGCAGCCTCAAGATATGAACCTGCAGCTCTTGCATCATATACTAGTTCACTCACATTCTTCTGACCTCGTTCATGAAATGCTATGTCATCTCCAAATTCCTTGATCAGAATTTCCTTCACGAAACTGGACTTTGCTGTGGAATAGTAACCATAATTTGAAGTAATGCCTTTGTAATCCTTTACAAGACCTTGCAGTGTACGGATTTCATGATCTTCAAAGATAACTTGACGGACATGATGAAAGAAGATATTTTGGGCCTCTCGAAGATTAACATGTTGCAGATGCTCTGTTTTTTCATCAGGAAAAGACTCCTTCAGAGGGTTGCTGACATAATTGCGCCAACATTCACGATGATAACGAATTTCCAATCCAAACGGCGTTCGACTGTCCGGGATAGATGCAAGTAGGGTATTCAATCTTTCTCTTATAGGCTCATCTGACAGACAAACTATATGCAACTTGAACCGGTTCCATGCATCTACTGTTGACAGCAGCAACAGTTTGGACTTGCCAGGATTACTGGTTTTTTGTGGTCCTTTCATAAACCACACACAGAGATTCTTATCATGAACCACTCCAGTACTAGAACGAAGCTTTTTAGGCACATTTCCTGGGAGTTGTTGACTTGAAGTTGATGCTTGAACTTCTTCCTGTTCAGATTTCCGTTTACGATTTTGTGCTTGCTGAATATAGCGAGTACTACTGATCTGGGTGTAACATTTACTATGCATGTACAGGCCTTTAGGCCCCTTGTCCCACTCCACTGCTGCATAGGCATGCTGAAATTTATCAAGTTCCTTCCACCGAAAGCACTTGCTCCTTAGATTCTCCCACTTTGTATCAGATGTCTTGTCCGTACTATCATCAGCTATACAGGGATGTTGACATAATATGCATTTTAATCCAGGTCCTGGGTCAGGCACATCACTAACTCCTCTACGTTCCATGCTTATGATTCTTCACGCCAAATTCGATGCAACAAACCTGGAAAAGAAGGAATTAATCAGTCAACATTCTTGGTTTACATTTTAAATTATATATTATATTATTTGAGTAAGTTTCAGAGGATCCGTGACCGTGTTTAGGATACCAAAGTTTCTCAGTGGATTTAACAACATCATATTTGTCTTAGATGTTGAGGTTAATGGGACTCTAAATCATGAATTATGCCATCCCATTGATTTTCTTAATTATTTTCTTATTTTCTTAATTATTTGGTAATTAGTTATTAATTATTTTTTAATTATGCCATCCCATTGGTTTTCTGACACCAACATTAGTGGGAATAGACACCAAAATTGTCATTTTTGGCCATTCACTTCAAGAAATAGAACTTTATCAATTTTTTAAGATGACGGCGGTGGCCATTTTGAAAAACGTCTAAAATAACAACTTTCCCGTCATTTTGGTGAGGTGTATGGGGGCTTATTTTTTTTAGCATCAGTTGCCCTTGTTAAATTCACTGAGAAACTTTGGTATCCTAAACACGGTCACGGAAGCTCTGAAAATGACTCTACTAATGACTCTATGGAAATACGCCTAATCGGCCTTATTGAGCTATCCTTAGCTAGCTTAGCATGCGCTAGCTTTAAGAACTATTATTATTATTATTATTATATTACTCTGACATTCGGAGCCCTGTATGTTTATTTAAGAGTTAGAATTAAGAGTTGAAGGAGTGCCAAACTACCCAGGCGGCGAAGCAGACCAGCGAGCGAACCAGCGAGTGGGAAACCAGCTCATCCGCATACCAGCAAACAAGCCTTCACACCTGCGTGCGTCATAGGGGACCCTGCAAACTACTTCGATGACCCGATGCTATGACGTATGATCGACGCCAGGAGACTCCATTGGACCACGCACCTCTTACGCAACTAGAGGAGCTGTGATTGGGGCACGCACCATCACCCGCCTCCTGATTCGTTCCTACACCATCATTGTTTAGTATATAAGACCGAGTAGTGGGCATTCAATTCAGTCTCATTTGGAGTAGGGAAGGTGTACTTGCAGCTGGAGGAAGACGGGATGAAGTATTATAATGGGATTTGTGACTGTCAGTCAGATTATATAAGTGTGTGTTAAGTGTGTTTGGTGTAAACACTTACGTTATGTTGGTTAGTGAGATATGTGATTGGGAATTAACGTTAACGCTACTATTATGTACTTACCTATTTTAGTTGACTGACTTGTGGACTAAAGCAATTCTTTAAGTAATTGGGTTATGATGAAAGTAATACTATTGTTTTATATTAATACTTACGAGTTCTTTCATTTTCTTTTAATTAAGATTACATTGCTTAACGGTGCTTAGTACGGTGATGCTATTGTCTCTTATTAGTAATATCGCCTTAGACTAAGATGGCTGTTTTAATGTTACTTCTAGTGATTTCCTAAGCTGAAGAAAATTATTTTAGCTTCAAAATATTATTTTTGCTTTTCATATTATTTTGAGTGAGACCTGAATCGAATCTATGAAGCGATCCTGTAACTTAATTTACTCATAATCAAACCTCAATGTTACGTGGTTAAGAAATACATTTAACTAATTATTAAATATATATCTAACTTTTTATGTGACTTTGATATTAATCCTGATGATAATAATAATATAATACTATTAACGTAAAACAAGAACCAAGAATAATTACATTAAATATAAATAAAAGGACATATAAGAAAACTAGCTATTCATTTAAAAAAGGGTAAGAGACAGAAATATTCTTACCTCAATATTTATCTTTCAAGACTTTTTTATAGAATTAATAGTCCTTCTTTAGATATAACTTATTCGGTTCATAACCATAGCCTACTAAGCTTCGGTTAAATAATAATTCTTTATAAATACTACATGACTTTCATTAGTTTCAGTATTGTTTCATAATTAAAGAGTATCAGTCAATAAAGGATACCAAGTCCTAAGATCCAAAAGGAAAGGAAGCAACAACAGGAAATAATTTTATTAGATTTTACTTTTGTTTTGCCTTCAGCTGACTGATACCTTAATATATATCTCTGTGCTATCTGGATTCATCAAGTTTACCACTTGAGGATCAAGATACGTAACAATACGCAGGTGACTCAACCTTACACTACTCAATTATTTTTCCAGAACGCCCCAGCCAGCAATCCCTCAAAGACAAACGTAATGAAGCCATAGAACACTTAAATTCTGATCTAACTAATATTTCCAATTGGGGCAAAGAAAATCTTGTTACCTTTAATGCTTCGAAAACCAAATTTCTCCATCTATCTACCCGTCCGGAACTCCCAGCGGACTATCTCTTATTTTTCAACAATACAAAAATCAATCCTTCATCTTCTCTCAATATTCTTGGTGTCTCTTTTTCTTCTGCTCTCATTTGGAAGGACCATATTACCAGTCTTGCTAAGGCAGCCTCCCATAAGCTGGGTGTGCTCAACCACCTCAGGGGGTGCTTTACCCCTGCACAGCTTCTTGCTCTGTACAGGGGCACAGTGCGTTCTTGTATTGAGTATTGTTCACATGTGTGGGGAGGTTCCTCTCACACCGCTCTCCTAGACAAAGCTGAAAGGAAGGCCTTTCATATCATTAACTCCCGTCCACTCACCAACTCTCTGCAATCTCTCTCTCTCTCAGCCGCAATATTGCATCTCTCTCGCTATTCTATCGCTATTATTATAATTAGTATTCCTCAGAGCTTTCCCTGTGCATACCACCTCTTCTACGTAGGGCACGTGGTACCCGTCTTGCACCACAATCCCACCCCTACTCTGTGCAACTTTCCAACCCAAGAGTCGACCGTTATGCTCAAACTTTCTTTTATTCAACAGCTGAGCTCTGGAACTCTCTCCCAGAATCAGTCTTTCCCTCCTCCTATGACTTAAATTGCTTCAAACTCCGTATGTCCAGGCATTTTGGGTCGAACGTCCCTTGATTTTGGCCCTGTCACTCTTTTAACTATGGGGGAGGCACTCGCTACAGGCTGTTCTGCCTTTTGCCTCCCTTACTCACATAAAACAAAAAATACAGGAATAGGTCACGGCATGATCAAGTTGAGTAGATTTGTTACGCAAAAATTCAAAGTATTGCCACTATTCACTAGGTATATTATATTTCTTTAAAATAGTGTAAACTAACTGTATATATAATTCCTACATGATATTATATGACTAAATTATGATAGGCTATAGATTTGGGTTACATTCACTTACAAAGTGTTGTAAACTATTCACTACACTAGCTAAACAAGCACACCACACTTCTTTCTGTCACAAAAAAAAAAAGTATTCGTCTCGACCAGCTGAGTCTGGCTCGGTAGTTTGTCCGTCCCCACTTGGGTTTACTCGGTTTTTCGTCCCTACCTACTTTCAACTCTGGGGGAGGCACTTGTCACAGGGAGCTCTGCCTTTTGTCTCCCTCAACCACATAGAAAAGAAAAAAATACTGTATCCACTATATACCATGTCCCTAGTAAGCTACAGTACTCGGTGTGCCTTATCTACAGTGCTATGTTTGACCATTATTAAATATTTAATCATTAATATCCGGAACAGCGTCTTAATACAGTATTCTAATTTGCAAGAGTAAAACTCGCATCCCTCAATTATACATAATTATATTATAGTTGTAGAGCACACTAATATTCCTTGCATTATGATAATGAAGTATATAGTGTGTGTGTGTTCTAGTTGGCATTGTCGTTATCCACCAATACACAGAAAGATTCTCGCTTACTTTTGGCGCTACCTGGAAATGTCGAACAGAGCCATCTGTGGAGAGCCAAACACACCAAATCTCGGATTGCTTCGAATACCACCGTCAGAGGGCACTAATGGATGGCTGAAAATCCATTCCACGACATTAGTCCCAGACTGTACAACTATCCCTTGATACATTGCACTTTTAGCTTTCATTCAGAGATGTCTCACTTTCCACATACTTCCCATTGCTCCGAAAATCTTCCTTCCCTCACACACTCTCTTTGTTAAATCCTTTCTCTCATACTGATATTATTTATTCTTAGCTTGGGTATATTTTTTCTGTTATTTTATAATGTCGGTTTCACCCATATTTCCCCCTTAGTGTTGCTTCCTTTTCCACTGGACAGCAATTCCTCCTATTGAATCTCATTTCTTTACTACTGAGCTTCGTTTTTCAACTATTGAATACATATTTTCTCCTCCAGAGCCTCACTTCCCTTTTAGCATGTGGCATTTTTCTTCTACTGAAATTAATTTATCTCCAACTGAGGTTCACATCTCTCTCATTGAGCTTCATTTATCTCCCACTGAGGCTCTTTAATTATTCTCCTACTGAACCTCTTTTCGCTCCTCTGAGACATTTCTTCCCTACTGAACCCACTATGCCATCCTACTAAGTCTAATTATTTGTGTTTTTTCCATTTGCTGTACTATTTTTGTGATCATCAATTCTCTCCTGGATATATCCCCTTAATTTTGTCTTCAACTAAACCTTATTTTTGTCTCGTAGGCCGGTGTCACAACAGTCCAATTTTAGTTTTTGAGTTTTAGATATGTTCGCCTGGTACCTTCAATATATAGATTCACAAACATCCAGTCTTGTCAGTAATCTTCATACCAGTTTCCGACATTTATGAACAAGAGCCCCGAAATATTAGCCTTAATTCTCTTCACAGTACACACGAGCCTAAGTTCCCGAATACTGTTATTTATTTATCGTTTAAGCGTAACTTTCCGCATACAATAGTTCCTCGTTTGACAATCACTTTTTTATTTTGTATTTGTATATTTGTAAGAAGGTGACAAAAGGCAAAGCTGCCTGTAGCAAATGTCCCCCAAAGTTGAAAGTGTTAGAGATCAAAATTGAAGGTAAGTTAGAGTAAAAATGTCTGGACACACAGAGCTTGACGCAGTTTAAACCATAGGATGAGGGAAAGACAGATTGAGGAAGAGATTAAGACTGGGAAAATCGCTTTACTCTTGGGTTAGCGAGTTGGACAACATACGGGTGGGAATGTGTTGAAAGGCGGTTATCCCCCACTCTCAGCTCGGGAGAAGGTTTACACTGAGAAAGCTCTGAAGAACATTGAATACTGTAATAGTGGTAGAAGAGTGAGAGAGATGCACCATTACAGCGTGTATAGAAAGTTTGTAGCGAATTAGTAGGAGATAAATTGATGAGACAAAACGCTTTCGACCCGACCCTTTCAAGAAGTGCGAATAATACTCCATACATGGGCGCACGGTGCCCCTGAACAGACTAATCTGCTGTGCGGGGGTCTTGTAATTTATATTATAAAGCCATGCTCTATGCTAGCTAATTGTGTTGGGATGTCAACAATAATATTAGATATTTTAAATAAATAAAGAGAGGGTATACCTCCCTGTCGAAGACCCTTATCCACAGGATAAACACGACTTTGGTGGTCCCTCCAACATACATTTGCATATTGATTACGTAAATAATGCATAATAATAAAATAATATCGACAGGAACACTTCTATGTAATTGTTTGTTTCATAATAAAACAATATCGACATTATCGAAAGCCTTAGACAGATCGATGAATATTATGATGTAATCTAGTTTATATTTTGAGTACTTCTTCGTGGATTCTTTAACTAAGAAATATGCATCACTTATATATTCCTTGGTTAAAACCATTAATTAATTAATGCAATTTTGTTCAGATAATACCTTTAAAAAGTGAATGTCAAAAACCTTCAATAAACATGATGGCTGCATCACAGGTCAATAATTTGAAAAGTCATACATATTTCCTATATTATCTATTAATTAGTCTGTTACAAGTAGAACAAACAAACAATAGCATGCAGAGGAAACAAGAAAGTGTTTGAGTAGGAGAACAAGGACCAACGAGAGAGTTGCAAGAGATGGCGGGACTTAACCCAACTTCCAAGTGCTGGAGGCTTAATCCTGAGATAAAGCCTATAATCCGCTGCTTGGACAGGGTGACAGGCAGACTTGTGGGTGTGAGGCAGGTTGGGGGCGTTGGGAACGAGAAATGGGATACGAGAGGAGGCTAAAGAAATAAATGAAGCTTGAGAGAGAGATTAGGCTCAGGATTTATATGAAGGGATATATATATATATATATTGATATACAATTGTCACTTATTCAATGTATACGTAGATATCTTTCACTGCATATATATCCTCAGCCTCATCTCTCTTCAGGGAACAGAAGACAGAACCCTGAAGAACACCGGAGTTGAAAGGTTGAGGAAATGAGCGATGGCCGTACATAACCGCAGCTATGAGACGGCCAGAAAGGAATTTAGAGATAAAAACACAAATCAAGGATTAGAAACCTAATATCCTAATCTCTTCTACAGATATATAGTTTTCCCTCTCTGGGTTTGGTACTAAGAAGGTGTACGGACCAGATGGTGTCCCTCCTGTTGTACTATATACAACTCTGCTTTCGTACTGACTCCCTGCCGAGGCAAACTCTTCTGTTTCTGTCTTTCTTCTAACATCTTCCCTCAGTTAGGGTAATAAAGGATATTACAACAGCAACTCATATCTACTTTTCAAAAATTGTTGATAGGGGAGAAGGAGTGATGGAGAGAGAGGAAGCTGTTGGAGTGGCTCTATTTTCTGTGTATTAGTTTGTATACTTTGTTGAGATGTACTCTGACTGGGGTTGCAAGCAGTTGAACCACACTAGGACGTACTTCTACACCTACTAAATATGTCTGACTTGGCTGTATCGAACCCAGGTAAAGCAGATTCACATGTGACAGTGCTATTCACTCGGCCTCCGCGGTTCTTCTTGCTAGAATTATGCTCTCTCAACCTAAATATAAATCATCTATATTCGTTTTGTATCTAGATATTCTATATTTGAGCTACAACCATAATAAAGTGAACATTTCCTAATAAAAATCTTCACATCAGGTGAAGCTGAACGGTCAGGCTATGGAGATCATCAACTCTTTTAAGTATCTGGGCAGTGTGTTGAGTAAAGATGGGACTATGGATGAAGAAGTGCGGGAGAGGGTACAACAGGGGAAGAGGGTTGTAGGAACGCTAAAAGCAGTAACAAGAAATAGGGTGGTCAGTACGGAAGCGAAGAAGTCCTTGCATGACAGTGTGGTAATCCCGACACTGACTTACGGAAGCGAAGCATGGACGTTGGTTGAGAGACTCAGACCAAGAGTGAGAGCAGTGGAAATGAATTACTTAAGGAGTGTGTGCGGAGTTACATGGTGGGATAGCCAGACTAATGAGGAAGTATGAAGGAGGTGTGGTGTGGAGGTAGATGTGCTGGAAAGTGTGAAAAGGAACAACTTGAGATGGTTCGGCCATATGGAACGTATGGAAAGCGAGAGAATGACTAAGAGGGTGTACGAGAGCGAGGTAGAGGAGACAGAGAGGGAGAGGTAGACCGAATGAGAGGTGGAAGGATGGAGTGAGGAAGTACATGAACGAAGGCGGTGCTGGTTGGGGGGAGAGGCGTCGACTGACTGGGGACAGAGGTGCATGGGGGTGGTTCGTTCGTGACCACCCCTTCGAGGATCACGGCATCAGGCAATAGATAGATAGATAGACATCAGTATATTTCATTCTCCAATAGCTTGTCTCTGATACTTCTACCACTAAACGTAATCACATGATTGGGTTTTATTCACTCATTAAGATGGCGTCATTTAATCGTTATTGTTTTAATTCATTTTACATCACGTTAACCCTTAATTGGCGGCGCGCAACATATGTCGAGTGAAATAAATTTGGACTAAGTGGAGGTGCACGACAGCTGTCGAGCGCCATTTTCAGCACGTAATGTTGCTGAGAGAGAGAGCTGAGCGGTGGGACGAGCGTAATAACCTTATGACCGCTCCCCACGACCACCGTGGACCAACTGAACTGTATCCCACCCTTCTCTCCCCTTTCTCACTCGCTACACAGGGAATTATGTACGGAAATTATCTAATTATAGGGTTTTTGCACTCGTGTTGCACGATCGTTGCAAGAGAACCAGTGGTCGTACAAGGATGGTTCGGGTGTCATTGGAAAGTTCTGTTGACGCCCTTTCAGGGATAGATACTTGTTTTGCGCTCTGGGTCTTATTTAGGCATGAAAATGATCACGTAAACAACCCTATTTAGGGTATTAAAAAAAAACGCTGTGCGTACGGTCAAATAGACCGCCTAGCCCGCCAATAAGGTGTTAACTAAGCAAGGTCTTACATTAAACAAAAGAATAAGCTATGTTAATAAATCCTATGGATTCCCACTGTTTCTTAATCATCAGACTGAAATTGCTTAATGATAACCAGAATAAAATGAAATATCGTACTGAAAGTGTTAATTCCAACTTGTACACAATTATTAAATGTATACAGTACAATTGTTTGCATCATATTGTAAATCAACCGACACGCTAAAACAACATTCTGGATCTCGTTATCAGTACAAACGAAAATCTAAATTTTTAAGTGGATATGGGTGAACAATTATCCAGCTCCGATCACAATCTGCACAGAATAAACTTAAATTGCTGATATACTATTGGAAAAACAGGAATTAACATACCAGAGTTAAAAACGCAAATGTCAACGAACTACGGAAAGTTTTAAAAAGATATTCATATACAGCTTGGCAATATTTACCAAACAAACGATCTGTGGGACATACAGATTTACTAATGACTGCGTATCAAAAATACGTACCCACGAAAATTTAAACAAATACTGCTAAAAACACGCTTCCTTGGTTCAATAAGAATGTTAGTGAGGCGCTAAGAGAAAGGTTTTGTAAAAATGCCACAGACAATGAAAATTCAGGCCATTTATCAAACTACGTAGACAAAAAGTTAATATAAATAATTAGGATAGAAAAGCGTAATTTTGAAAGTTGCATAGCAAAGGAAAGTGTTGAAATCCAAAGCAATTCTACGGTTACGCTAATAATAAGTAACAACCCGTCCTTAACATTAATCATCAATTACAAACCCCAATGTACTTGAATAAACTAATGAAAGTATATGGTCCTCCCGGGATTCGAACTCGGGACACCACACCCAGAACATAATAATAGGCAAATTATAACCAGAATAGGACCGCTAAATATAGATGAGCAGATAGTAACAAGACACAAAAACCTAGCAAATTTGCTTAATGAATATTTGTGTTCCGTAGTTACTAAGGAAGAACATAGCACTACCTCCGAGAAACACATAACAGAACACGATACGACACAATTTACAATAAGCGAAAATGAAGTGTTATGCAAATTGAATAATTTAAGAACTAATAGAACCACGGAACCAGATAAGATCCATTCAAGAATACTGAAAAACGTGAAAGAAGAAATAGTCGAGTCCTTAACTAAAATATTCAACTTGTCACTACAACAGGACACCGTATCAAGTGATTGGAAAACTGCTAATATTACTCCCCATTTGAATTATTTCTCTCTTTGCAAGCTAACTCATATAATAAGCTAATGACCCATAACGTCTACTTCTTTAATCTCGTCACCTCGACCGTGATCGAAGGATCTACCTGCTAAGAGCTAAACCCGGCAAGACTTCTTAGTAATTTAACTAATTAGTTGATGTGGTATAACTTGGGAGCTAACCTCGAAGTTAAGTGAACAAGTTTACAGGCAATTGATCAAGGTCCTCGGAGCACCCCCGAGGCCATACAGATTCTATCCGTACTGCTACGAGTAGTGTAACTGGCCGTCTAATGGCCCAATAGTCACCTAGTGCCACTTTCAAAAGTGTGTGGAGCTGGTCATCCAGGCCAGGTCGTCTAGTCTCCCTATCACCTTGTCGTCAGCTGCGGCTCCGTCAGTTCCTTCATGAGGGCCCTCGTCGGCGGAGCGTGGAGGGGCTGGGCAGGGAAGCTCACGTCTTGCGCCTCAGTTCCTCCCTCAACAATCGTGGCAGCTCTGTCTGCCAGTGTACAGTCAACTCCTCGAAGTAATTGTCAGGTGCCCTCAAGGTGTACTGTTGTATCAGGTCTTGCAGGTCTTGCATCTCTGGGTTATGAAAAGCAGGAGGCAACCAGAGCAGGGGCGATGGAAGGCTCGAGGGCAGTCTATCATTTGTTCTTTTTTTGTTTTTGTCAAATACATTTTCCTCTTTCTTAAATGCGCCTCTTTGTGCTTCCTTAGTGCAGTTAGATACAGAAGGGGGAACTGGGGGGAGGAGGTTTTCGTCATCAGGAATAGTGGACCGGACTGACTGTGGGAGAGGCAGGGGGTCCTTATAAGGCCTGGAGGCAGATGGCTTGTTTCGTCTCCAACCAATCAGAGCGCTCCTCATATCAAATCTTGATTTACTTCTTAATTCTTATTCGTTTCCTCATCTTTTCTCAGTGGCCGCTTTCACTTGTACTGGCTTTCCAATCAAGGGGTTGCCCGGGCGAGCACTTTAGCCAATCCGGGGACCCCTCTTGTGTGATATCATGCGCTCGATTGCTTTTGCTCGACCAATGGGGGTTTGTGTTGGTGGGAGCAATTTCACCCCTTTTTCTGGTGTCGTCAAGTTGGATCAGGAGCGTGGGGGGTTCGGGAATATTTAGGGACATAATTGGTGTTGTCTTTGCCACTTGCTAATGGGGTTGCTCTGCCCGGGGCTGTTACCTTGGCTTTTGCGATCTCCCAACAATTTATGATTAGTATTTCTCCAAGTGGTATGAATGAAATACAGTTTTTCGTCAATAAAATATTTAAAACACATTAACTTTTGGTTGCCTCTATGTTAATGCCAAATATGTTTATTGAAATAACATACTTATGGCTATATCTAATTTTAAGTACCAGTATATATTTCTTTTTAACCACATATATTATTTGCACATTGAACCATTCAGACTAACCAAGTAATTTCAAATTACATATTTATTAATTTTCAGTTTATATTTATCAACCCAAGAAGTGCTATAGGCCTTCAGGAAGTGTCTGCTTGGTGAATGCGATATAGGCCTTCTGGAAAACAGCCCCCCCCCCAAAAAAAAAAAAGTTCTGGTGATATGAAAGCAATATGTGATTTGGTGGTATGCCTGTTTACCACCAGCTCCTGCCTTTTCCTTATATGTGTCTTTATTACCCTTTTCCGTTTTCTTCCACTGTATTTCCCCCTCCACTTCACCCCTCCTCGTTTATCCTAATTTTTATATCTCTCTTTCCTCCTAGTTCTTTTTCCCGACGGTAATATGTCGAAGTATCCCTTTCTCTCCCTCCCTCCCTCCACTCATTCTCACCCTCTATTTTGAGAGAGAGGTAGCCATTTGTGCCTAATGTCTAACAGGAGGGAAAGTCTATGTCGCCCGCTCTGTCACATGCCTCAACCCTCCCCCGTCACAAGTATAAATTTGTTGACAGGATATTTGCTGCTTACACCTATTATCTGGTCTTCAATGTTCATATGTTTATCATACAAGTAAAATATACGCACATGGATCAGTAATAATGCTTTATATAGTAAATTTAATCAATTCTGTCAGAGTCGAAGGTAAATTTATTTGCATATGCGGCACTTTCAAAAACATAAACGCGCTTGTCTGGTAAAAACTTTATCACATTTGTAGTATTATATTTACATTTACAGTGGATGAATAACAGGCAATCCTAAGCAAAATAGGTTGTTATTCACAATTAGTTTCCATACAAACAAACACTTTCCTTAACACTTAATTCGCGTTGACCGTCATATGACGGGAGAGAGAATATTGGCCACCCCTGCAGTGCCAGTCATATGACTCGTGCCTTTTTTAGGCCATTATGAGCGATGAGAGAGAGACCGAGCATTGCAAGGACGACAGGCGGGCTCAGTCCGCTCGCGACAACGGCGGGACCCATACTGAGACCTATTGTATCTGGCCCCCACCTCCATACCTCTCAAAATAAGGAAAAAACCTGGGAAATTACCTCATTTTAGGATAGTTTCCCTTCCACTTGCACGATCGTTGCAAGATAACCCGTTGTCGTACAAGGATGATTCAGATGTCATTGGAAATCTCTCTTATCGCCCTTTCACGGATATATAATTTTATTATGCTCTGGCTCTTATTTATGCATGAAAAAAAGCATGGAATGATGCTAATTTTTCGGTAAATATACCCGCCAGGCGCTGCGGTGATACACACACACCAGCCCGCTGGTAAAGAGTTAAGCTATATATTACGACTCGAATAGTTCTCGGCTTGGACAACTGAAATGAAAGAACTAACAAAATATGGATATTTCCTATGAGTAGCTCAGTACTCCACTTTGAATGTTGCACCCGTTAGATGCTGCTAGTCAAAATATGGTTGCAGAGAAACCGTCCAACCTGACAAACCAATCGTCTGATTCAGAACAGTAAGCATTATATTCTAAATCAGATTACTTTATAACATTTATTAAAAAATTATAGATAGTTAATCACTTAATCATCACATTATTAATTTGATGTAGTAACCTTTACCGTGGATACTATAAACCTGCTTACTCTATGACTTATAACTTACTAGATACATAGTCGATTACACTAAAACATCTTATATGACTAAAGAATTTCAATATGTACAAGGCTAGGTATGATTGCCTGTATTGATTCCTGTTACAAAAACCTTAATGTCTTTAATCTACAAATTTATACAAATTATGCATGGCTAGGAATGATTACCTGTATTGATGTTTGTTACCATAACCTTATAGTCTATAACCTATTATTCATTCATTAATAGGCCTACATTATGAACAAGGCTAGGTATGGTTACCTGTATTGATGCCAGTTACCAAATTCCTAATTAGGGATTGATAAAATAATATGCTACATATTATACAATATTACTTCATTTTTAAACTAGGCTATGATATGGTTTTGTTATGATTTTAGTTTATTTCTCCTTTAAAAAATGCTAAGATACCCTCTCTTTATTATAGTTGTTGCCTTTTACTCTTGTATTTTATTGTCTACAGGCATGAAGGTTAAACAAAATAATGATTCGCATGTGCGGTAGTCGTAAAGTCTTGCTCGGCACTAGGTTGCTTCACAGTCTCAGCCCAGATACAGGGAAACCTAATCATTCTCAGCTCATCTTCTGTATACTCTTTCATATTGCTGCCTTTATTCTCATGCAGTACCATGGAGTAAGTGAAAGCTGCTATTTAGTCGTAGGCCAGTGGAAATCTGGAATTTGTTTGTCGTCGCAGCTTTCAAATATAGGAAGAGGGGAATTGACAACCTTTTTAGTTGTGTCTCGGGCTGGTCCTGGTGACCGAGTACTGTGCCTTCTCTGGTCCTCCTGATAATTTATAGGTAGCACCTGAAGTTGCACAGCGTGCTGATTGATCGGTTGCGCTCAGGTGTCTTGGAAATGCTATTTTGTCGTCAACTATTCCACTCCTGCCCGTCTATGTGTCACCGCGCTAATTCCCTAATAATAGTTAACAGGCAAGCTGCTCTATGTAAATGCATGTCCAGACGAGCGGGTGTGGCTGCAGGCAGTGCGGTCGGCGGAAAACATTCCACTGGATATGCCCGTGAGCAGAGTCGATGAATGGGCGGGCGTGTCCGACGATGCAAGTAGGTTGTAGAGTACGGTACGATAAACATGGTGGCCAGTACTACTGAAAAGAAGAAAATATTGTGTAGCATAATTATTGGTGTGTTTAAAGAAAACAGAAAATATGATGCAAAGAATGGCTAAATAGGAGAGATGGTTATGGCAGCCATATGTCTTTTTAAGCTTAATAGAGGTTTAGGGAGAAAACTTGAAACATAATAAATGAATGAAAAAATAACCGAGCATAAGTGAACCATCTCCCTTTAACTCATAATCATGTATCAGTATCATATTAATGTTATACAGAGAGAGAGAGAGAGAGAGAGAGAGAGAGAGAGAGAGAGAGAGAGAGAGAGAGAATGCCTACGTACCTCAGTATCAGAAGCCATGTCCGTAGACATATCCCCGTTATTGTGGCGGCTGTCCATGTTTGACACTAAAGGTCTTAGCGTGTCACTATGAGTGAGGAATGACAGATCCTGAAAATACCATAATTTAGAAATATATTCATCCTCGATCCCCGCTCCCGACTTCTTTGAAAGCTTAATTTTCTTGGCTTCACGCCAATGCTGGTTTTGCAGCGTGTCTATTTTCTTTTTAATGTCTTCCGTTGTAACGGAAGCAGCCATGTTCCCTTATCTGGTGTGAACCATATAACAACGTAGTGTGAAGTGAGAGCAAGCCTTTTATTAAGCTCTGTTATTTTACGTCTGGCAGCATCGTAGCTCCTCAAGCCACCGGGCACCCCCTGGTGATTTCGCTAAATGGGGGCTCGGGCATTTTGATGGTTTGCCCGTCAAATGTGCCCGATGACGGGCATTCCTGCCGATCAGGCCCGCTCGTCTTGACATACCTTTAGACATCACCACTGGTGAAATTCTGGTTACTGAAATATCGCGAGTTAAAGGTGTCAGTACGCAGGCCAATCAGCGCGTTACACAATCACATTACAGGGTCATTCAGTTTTTGTCTTAAAAACGCCAAATGCAGCCGCCTAATTGAAAGTGCCACGGGATACTTCTTTTGGTGCTTTCTTCCATTTCTGCGTAACTTCTCCAAATATAATATGTTATCCTCATATGAAGGAACATGGACACATTTCTTTGATTCAAGTGAAACATTGATTCATGATTTCATGATGCAAATTGCGAATGGGAAATTGATATTGAAGTTTTCACTGCAATATTAACTTTTGAAATGTAAATGTGTCCGAATTACTGTATTAATTTAAATGTGTTGTTGCCAGCAGAACGAAAGGAATACACTGTGATGAGGATGGACATTTACATGTAGTTATCTACTTTAAAAGGTCCCTCTTCACCACGGTATTCTCTTCTCATCCAAAGTAATATTCATAGGCATCAGTTAAGTCCACATTAGGCCAGTTTGCTTTGTAACAAAATCTGGGGGTTGCTAGATCATTATCCTCTTGACAACACTGAATTATATTAAAACTAATAGAGACCAGTTTAATTTCTAAATTAATCAAGCCCCTTCAGGTAAAGGATTTTTATACATGTGACAAGAGCTTCACCAATCTATTATCGAATAAATACTACGGAATTCTATGTTCATTTGAGGATAAGACGAATCACTTGGTTTATTGAAGTTCATGGTTATATCGTCTATTATGTGTTCACCTGGGCGTATGCGTTCCCTATGGTAGGGCCATTGATGGCTCATCTTGAGAACAGTATTGCGAGGCGTTTCAAGAGTCGTTTTGTAGATGGAGTAAGACATTTTAGGTCAGTTTATGAAAGGCCTGATGAAATCAGAGTGCATACTGTATAGCTATTGACATAACATTTTGTTTACGAGAAGCAGAAAACAATTGCCTGGTGAGTAGTTGGTGTAAATATAAATACGCTTCATCTAATTTAATGTATATTAATGATTTTTGAAAAGTGCAAACGTATATTAACTCATGGAATCCGGGAGTCTTCATATGCACCCGACCGCTGTGTCCGGGGCCATTTGGGGAAAAGGGCAATATTCATAATTCAATAGCTACTGATTGAGACCACCTAGAGCAGTCAACTCAATTGCAAATTGTAGAACTTACTTGTGTCTGTAGACTGCCGTTCAGATGACATCGCTACAACAAGTGATTGCCGAGTTATGATGATGGCAATGGAGAGGTTTTGCCGTGTACATATGCCTGCGTCCGAAAGTCCCACCGCGACCCTATCTAGCACGCACTAAGTCACTCGTCGCCTCAGCGGCTTTTCTACCGGGAGGCGATATTATTTTTGTTATGGTGATAATATTATATGTATTGTGGCATTTATTACTTTTACATCCATTATTGAGTTATGTGAAACATTTTATAACATATTTTCGGAACTTTCACTGTTCTTGGATATTAGTCAATTTCACTGTTATTACTTCTTGTTATGTATTATTGTCACTCTCACTGTCATTATTGAGTTATTATTACTTGTTATACATTTGTGTGTAACTTTCACTTACTAATAGGTTAGGCAAGCATACAGTAGCTGATTTCTGAAGTGTACAGTAGCGTAATTTACACTTGTAATTATTTCAATAGAAGTTAGTTATATACAGTTTGTTGTGTCTCTTTCACTTGCCAATATTGTTATACTGTTTTAGTGTCACTTTCATTTATTATTAGAGGTTTCACTTATAATTATTATATAATACAGTTACAGAAATATACATATAAATAAATATACAAAATATACATTTGTTTGTGTCTCTTTCACTTGCACATAGTGTTTTATTGTGTTTAGAGTCACTTTCACTTATTATTAGAGGTTTCACTTATAATGATTATTGAATTCAGTTAATAATATACAGTTTTTGGTGTCTCTTTCACTTGCTCATAGTGTTTTATTGTTTTTAGTGTCACTTTCACTGGCATTAACTCAGGCTCAGTGCCACTTAGAAGTTTGTCAAGATGTGGAAATCATTATAGCAAGGCGTGATGCACACTGCTACCTTGCATTCCTGGCACTCATACAATGTCTTGGTGGGTTTCTTGGGTCTTTGGGTGGTGTTGCTGCAGACATGGCACCGTTTCTGGCTCTTGCGACCACTGACTATTGGAAGGGCGATGATCCTGAGCTTCCTGTGGTGGTCGGCAGCGTGTGTGCGGTCCAAGGTGCCAATTCTGGCATATGTTGAGCTCTTGGGGCATCCTCAGGTAAGGCATATTCCTCCAGGAGATACAAAATTATTTGTTTCTGGAATCTCCGAAAGTTTGTGTATTTCCTGGGAATTGTGGGGTTCATGAGTTTATACAAGTTGTAGGCATTGAAGACAGACACGTTTATCATGTGCAGGAAAACTTCTTGTATCACCTGCAGGTGGTCCGCAGGCAGTCGATGAAGCCAACCTGCATGTCTGACTTGTCAACCAGACACATGTTTATTTTATAGTCCATAACTGCGTCTGGCTTCATGATGGGCTCCCTGGTCCTGTGGTTGACTTTGCCCGAGTCAACCAGGTTACCCTTGTGGACGGTGGTACAAAGGAGTACAAAGGAAATCAAGCAACAACAAATCTAGTGACCCTTCTAGGTTGCTTGTCCTCCAAAACACTGAGGATCAAGTGTCCAAACAGTGGTTTAGAGTAGGTAAGGGAACATTGGAAAGGGAATTACTGCCCTGGAACTAATGTCCGTGGCAGGATTAGGAAGTTAGTAGGGGACAGATTGGTTAGTAACTGAGGGGGGGATAAAATAAAGTTATTCATTTACAAACGCAGTCAGTCGCGGATTTGATGCGAGATATTTGTCTAGGCGGAGTTTAAATGAATCAACGGTGATGCAGTCTATAACGTTTCGGGGAAGCCCATTCCACAAGTTGACAACTCGATTGAAGAAGAAATTCTTAGATTCGTGTGAGTTAAAAGATTTACCAATAATTTTGCAACCGTTTCCCCGCGTGTAATTAGATTGGTCGATAGTGAAGTACTTACTACAGTTCATATTGTCGATGCCTTTGATGATTTTGAACACTTGAATTAAGTCACCTCTTAATCTGCGCTGGGTTAAAGGAAATATATTTAATTCTCTAAGACGCTCTTCGTATGGTTTGTTCTTTAGGCTAGGTATCATTTTGGTAACTCTACGTTGAACTCGTTCTAGCTTGTTTATATCTTTTTGGTAATAAGGGCACCAGGATTGAACGCAGTATTCCAGAAGAGGGCGGACTAATGAATTGTAAAGGGTTAGGATAACTTCTTTGGATTTATGCTCAAATGACCTGCCTATAAAGCCAATTATTTTGTTTGCCTTCTTAACAACTTCTGAACATTGTTGACTCGGTTTTTTTAATTCAAGTGTTCAAAATCATCAAAGGCATCGACAATATGAACTGTAGTAAGTACTTCACTATCGACCAATCTAATTACACGCGGGGAAACGGTTGCAAAATTATTGGTGGTGATAATGTTGACCTGCCTTTGGTCGTGCCAATGAATTGCCAGCATCGGACCACTTTTCTGGAGGAAGATGCCCTTCTTCTTTGTCTTTTGAGGGAATTCTGGCATGGTCTTCCTCGTGCCCCGTACTTTGCCCACAGTCTGGGTTTGCTGTGTATGCAGGTACTAGGTGAGGATGGGGGACTTGTAATAGTTGTCCGTGTAGAGTATGTGGTTCTTATTGAAGTAGCGATCCATCATCGCCATCACCACTACCTACCTAAGGTCACCTAAGGTTGTGTTCGCCACTCTCCTAGCAGCACCGAGGAGCGAGTCGCCCCTCGTTGTGGGTTGTTTTGGTGCAGCAGACTGTTTGAAGAGACAGCACGCTCCCTTGCGAAGATGAGCTCGTCTGGCACTTTTTGCAGTTCGACATCGAGGGCTCTCTTGAAGTTGTCTAAAGAGACGCCTCTCATGTCTCTTACTAGCTGTGGGAGTTTGTTGAAGAGACGTGGGCCTCTGTGTGATAACCAGCCCTCTCGCAGAGAGCCCAAAGCACCCCTGTTATTCATCCGGGGGATATTGCATTCCCAGCCTCTCCTATCACTGAATTTCATGACTATCGTAGTATTTGGTTTGGTACTAAACCCTCTGCGATTTTCCATGTGTATATTATTAGGTAATGTTCTCTTCTACGTTCCATCGAGTACAGGTTCAGTGCTCTTACACGCTCCCAATAGTGTAGCTGTTTTACCGAACTTATATGCGAAGTGAAATTTCTTTGTACACTCTCTAAGTCATTTATTTCACATGCTTTGTATGGGGATGTTAATACGCTACAGTATTCAAGCCGCGGTAGCACTAGAGATTTGAAGAGCGTTATCATAGGTAATTCACCGCGTGTTTTAAATGTACGCAGAATCCAACCCGTTAAACGTTTCGCAGCCGCAACTTTGACCTGGTTATGTTCTTTGAAACCCATATTTTCAGACATTAACACCCCAAGGTCTTTCACACTGTCTTTCCGTTCTATTATGTGGGTAGATTCAGTTAGGTAGTTTGTGTTCTCTTTAACGACATTATTATCTCCGTACCTTATTAATTGGAATTTTTCTTCATTGAATTGCATGTTGTTTTCCCTGGTCCACTGGAACACTACATTTATGTCTTCCTGCACTGCTCCACCAAACCCTACTTCTGGGTCCGCAACCACCTCACCCTCCTTCCCACTGTACACGATGAAATCAAGTACATAACCCATCTTGCAGTCACAGAGGATGAATAACTTGATGCTGAATCGATGTCTCTTGGATGGTATGTACTTCCGGAAGTGAAGGTTCCCCCTGCAACAGCACAAGAGGCTCTTCGATCACGACCTTCTGAAAAGGCTTCAGGAATGTGGAAAACCTGGCCTTCATCATGTCATAGAATTCCTCTATCTTCCACAGGCGGTCTGGTAGGTGGAGGTTGGTGTTGGTGACGGAATGAAATTTACCAATATGGCGAATTAGTGGTCCCGGGTCATACATTTGCCAGAAGCAGGTGTTGCAATGATATCTGCTGTGATCCAGTAGTCTGCCAGCCCATGTTTCTTAATAAGTATCATGAGCATGGTCAGTGCCATGAACACATAAAATTGGGCGATGGTGAGAGCTTGCCAGGCCTTCAAATGGGAACTTTGGGTCTTGCCCCTGAGGTTATGGGTGAGGGCCTGCTGCTTATTAGTTTCATCGATGACATAGGATATGACCTCATTGTTTAAAAAGGCTTTGAAAAGCCTGACAGGTTATGAGTTGGGGCCCCAAGGGAAAGATGCATCAACCCCTGAGGCATGTAGTGTGTCGTCGAAGGTACTGTCTTGTGGCTGAAAGTTGGCTCCGTCGTCCCACGTCCAGACATCAGCATGCCTGGCAGGGTCACGGCCACGCTGAACAGCAGGGGTGTCTGCAGCAGCAGGGGCGGCGTCGGCAACAGGGGCCGCATGTCCACGGTCACGGGCACGGCCATGCTGAACAACAGGGCCCCCAGCAGCATCACGAGCGGCCTGTCCACGGCCACGGGCACGGCCACGTCCAAGGGCACAGCCAGCCCAAACACGGGGACTTCCATGGCCACGTCGGGCGGGTGGGTCATCCACAGACTCCTCAGCAACAGTGTCTAGCAGCTCGAGATTATCGTCACCAGAATCTCCTTCGTCGTCATCGTCGGTGTCTCTTGAAGGGCGGCCATAGTCGTGGGTGTCGTCAGGGTCATAGGTGGGGTCCTGGTCGTCACTTAGTGGTGATACATCAGGTGGCGAATGGTGGCGTGGGCGGCTAGTGGGCGGGGAAAGTGAGCTAGTTGGTTCTGGAGTGTGTAGGCAGCGAGGGCGTTTTGGGGGCTATTGGAGCAGGATAGGGCCTGAGATGCTGCTTGGCGTGCCACCTCCGAGCATGAACAAGACCCTTCTGGAGGTGTGTTTACCACTAGTACCACTTGCACCACTTGGTGATGGCTGTGGGTCATGCGGGGACAATATCGCATCACGCTCGGGTGAGGAGGGCCCGGGAGACAAAGGGATAGGCCTACCCCAAACCAGCTTCCAGAAGCACATCCAAACTCATATCTCTCGCCGTTCCATCCACTCATTCATAGACAACACGCAGCTGCAGGTACGACCTCCCGAAATCCATCCTTCTGAATCCTCCCTTCCTCGCGAGGACAGAGTCCACCTGGCCAGGCTGAGATACAGACACCATCCAGCCCTTCTGAGCTATCAGAAGAGACTGGATGACTCCGTCGTCGACTCCTGCCCAGGTTGTAACACAGCACCCCATACTATTAAACACATCATAAAGGACTGCATTTAACACACCCACTTACGCCAACAACATAATCTACACTCCTTGAGAGCTATGTGGGAAAGCCCGACCGTGGCCATGGCCTTCCTTAGGGACTCGGGGCTGTTCGGCCAGGCAGCTTAGAGAACAACAACAACAACCACCCACGCTCGACTCATCTTCACTCTCATTCTCACTAAATGCATCATCACCCCTCTCCCTTTCCGCCGCCTCCCGTGCCACCTTCCTTGCACTATCTAGCACAGCCCTCTTATAAAAATAACTGGCTATTTTGGCCAGGGAAGGAGTACTGACATTTGCCGACGCCGGGGTCGTGAGCGTCGTGTCACGAGATGCGGGTAGAGTACTTCCTATCTCACTCACATTTTCATCTTATTAATGATGAGTACCGTATTCACCATCGTCATTATCCTCGTCATGATCGTCCTCATCGGTACTATAAAAGCCCTGAAACTCTAATTCATCCGTCACTTCACCAGCATCTTCACTAAACACATGTTCATCGTCAAAGTCACTCTCAAGTTCACTCAGTTCACTATGTTCACTAAGCTCTTCCAGAGTGCGTGCAACACAACCAGGACTTCGGACTGTTTTCCGGGACGTTTTAGCCTTGCTTTTCTTTGGCTTACGGGCCGCGGGGTTAGGCGTCGATTCGGACACAGCGATATTTTTCGGCGTAGCTCCAGCCATTTTGGATGCGAGATAAGAACTGGTGCTGCCTGCTAGTTTGTGCTTCTTGGATGACAGCCACGCACCAACAAATTTCAGCCTGCGTGATTTAAACCCTTTGATTTTTATTTTGCCTCATAATATGAGGCCTCTCGGATTCCTGGCATTATTTTTGTCTGCCTCATATGAGGCCTCCCGGATTCCATGGGTAAAATTAGTTCTTATATAAAAGGTTACTCGAGGATTAATGTTCCTGGACATTAATTTTATTTAAGAACAATACGGACGCAGTGTAACGTAAATATGTACATTTTAAGGATACGTGCATGGAACATCTATGACGTGCGGTGACTACAATACTGTTTTTGCTTGTTGACTTGTGGACTTTTTTTGTTTCTCAAGCATCTTATTTCGGACATGAGTTTCATGATTAGGGATGCTTTTTTCTGAGATATAATTTATATTGATCGTTAATAAAATATGCTTTATAATATTCCTAATGTAAAACAAACATATACATTTCACTAATATACTTTTAAACCCTTCAGTTAGATGACGTATTTGTATGGTTTTCAATGATATCCATCAAAGCAAGAACTATTTTGTCCTTATTTAGTCTACGTGTTTGTGACTTTGTGACATGCACAAACACACGCTACAAGCTAATGTGACCAGAGCACTCAAACGACCATACTCCCAGTGTTGTCAAATTTGGATATAGACCAAGCAGATTGTGTACTGGTAAATATGAGACCTTCATCTGAACACCCCGCCACCATCACCACAGTTTGTTCGACAATGCTGTCAAATCAGGGTACAGTCCTATATCACAATGCCTCCCAAGTGAGCTGGGTACTGGTAGATGTAGCAATTCAACCCCCACCACCACCCTTTATCGCCAGTAGGTAAGCTGGTAAACATAATTATGTGAGTGGTGTACACAGTAAGTTAGATGCAGTATATGATGACGCTAGTGGTTCATTTGTTCTCCACCACACGGCATACTATGATGACAAAAGATTGGTTGCTCTAGTCATTGAAAAAACATTACTCTTAACCCGTCCAGCCCCGGCTAGTTTTGTAATGTTTGTTCACCAGAACCTGGCCGGTTTCAAAAAATTGTTTTATTCCAGAAACAATAGCGAATGGGTTAGGAATGAAGGAAAAACCACGAAAAACCGCTCAAAAAGCTTAAAGAATGGTCCTACAGAGCCCCCGAAAACGTATTTTACAAGAGTAAAAAATTGAAGGCAATTACCCCAAAAAAACAGGTTATTGCGCGCTCACGCGCACGTACGTGGACTTTGAGAGTTTTCAACCATCGGCACGGTTGCGTGGGATACGTCCACAGTTCCCATACAAATCTGAGCCCTCTTGAGTGGCTACACCTGAGGTTACGGTCGGCGCAATTAGGCTGATGCGCCAGGCGCGTCTCTGGGGCTGTGCGTTACATACATCACCGATGCGTCAGGCGCGTCGCTGGGGCTGTACGGGTTAATATTATCTTTTCATAATACCAATACCAACCAAGACAAAATGCGCTAAGTAATTCACCTTTCGTATGTTCCAAATGGCTAGGATACCAAAATATATGAGCGCAGCGTCTATGCCCAGCATAGATTAAGGCCCTTAGATAAATAGACAAAACACAAACAAAGCTAAGTTAAAGGCAGTCACACACAACATGCATTTCACACATTACACACAAGGTAATCCTTTGTAAAAGCACTCATCCCCGACAATATCCAAGCCAAGTCAATTAATTATTGACTTGGCTATGGTGAATAAGAACAGTATTGCGTTTACAATGTGAATGCAGTCACCTCAACATTATGGTCGACCTGATTACACTGGATACAAATATTATTTACAACCATAATCAGTCCAGTAGTAGAGTAACATTCAAAATACACTTCACATAGCACACATGGCAAGATTGTTATCTCTAGCATTTGTCTGTTCTGATCTGAACATAAAGCAGTACCGTAAGAAACTAATGAAAGATGTTTCATTAAACCTATCCATAGCACACAAATAATTCAACTTACTCCCCTTCGGTGAAATAACAATGAAATCGAGTACTCCAATTCAGGCCACTGAGCTCGGGGATATGTCCGCCTCAGTACACACCAGCAGCAAACAAGGTGACACACAATCAGAGGAAGGTAAACGCAGGTAGCACGGTGAAGATTATCTTGCCAAGATTTATGAGAAGGAGAGCCGAGGGGGAAAAAAGAGAAGAGGGCCTGGGATAAAGCTGAAGGCGAGATGCGGAATTCTGGCGCAGATTTAGTAGGAGGAGAAAGTGAAGGAAAATCGGGAGAAACAGAGTAAAGGACATGTAGCGAAAAATTTGATTTAGAAAGTGAGGGAGATATGAGTGGAAGAAAGGAAGACGTGCTGTAAAAATAACAAATAAAAGAAAGGTGCAAAATTCTGGCGGACAGTTTGAAGGAATAGAAATTGAATTGATTTGAATGGATTACGAGGTGAAAGTGTTTAAGAGAAGACAATATATTAACATAATAGAGAATTGAGTGGAAGAAAAAAAGACGAGTTGAGGAAAAGGCCGAAAGAAAGATGCAGAATTCTGGCGCAGCCTTAAAAGGAGAGGAAACTGAAGGGAATATTGAGAAACGGAGGAAAAGTATTGAAGACAAGAGGATTTAAAACAAATTAAATAGAGCTGACCAAAGCAAGAAACACGTTGGAAAACTATGAAAGACAGATGTGACAAAAAAGTGAAGGTTTTGGAAGATGGGGTCATTGGGATAAACTAAGCAAACATTATTGTTGAAGAGGAGATTTTGGAGGAGAATTAATTAGAATTGAGCCGATTAATGGAGCCCGTGTTGGTCATATGTGAAGGAAACCTATGACATTTTAAAGGAGACATTGGAGAAAGAGAAACCAAGGAGACAGGAAAAGTCTAGAAGAGAAGAATACGTTTTACAAAAAGAAGAGGACAAAATTGAAGAAAGACAGTGATAATGGCAAGAATAGATTCAAAGAAAACGCTGAGAGGAAAGAAGCTACATGGAAAAGCTGGAGAATGTGATTGAAGAGAAGAGAGTTTAGGAGAGGGGGTGTTGGAAAAAAAACTAAGAGAGGGAAGGATTCCACGTGTAAGATGAGCGTAAAATCAGAAGCAAAAATAGCATAAAGAGTAAAATATAGAATAAGAGGACGTGTGGAATAAAATTTAATAAGAAAGTAACTATCGTGAATGAATAAAGAAAATGTTTACAACAGTAAGGATAAGATCTGAAATACAAAGGAGTATAAGTGAAGAGAGAGCTAATCAAGAATAAAAGAGGGTGTGGAGAAATGGAGAAGGAATAAATGAAGTGCTGAAACGAATGTGTTATTAGGAAGACATTGCATCGTATATAAAGTGAGCTAAAGAAGGAAATAATATTGCAGTAGAATTATAGCTAGGAAATATGTTGACTTAACCCTTATTTAGCGGGCTAGGCGGTATATTTGACCGTGCCGCCCAGCGGGGGCTTTTTACCATAAATGGGGTTGTTTCTGTGCTCTTTTTCATCGATAAACAAGACCCAGAGCGTAATACAAGTATGTATCCCTGAAAGGGCGTAAATTGAGCTTTCCAATGACACCCGAACCATCCTTCTACGATCACTGGTTGTCTTGCAACGATCGTGCAACCGAAGGGCAAAATCGCTAAAATACAGTAATTTCTTTATATAATTACGTATGTAGCGAGGGTGGATGTAAGTGGAGTAAATCTCAGTAGGTCTACGGCGGCTGTGGCGAGCGGTCATGAGGTAACCCATGCTCCTCCAGTCACTCGTCTCTCTCTCAGAGCCAATATTGCGCCAAAATTGCACTCGGACTTAAGGCGGGCCCCGCCACATAGTCCAAATTTTTCGATTCGGACTTAAGTCGGGCCCCGATCTTTAAGGGTTAAAACAAAATTGTGTTTGAAACTCTAAAAGAGTTATTGATTTGGAACTTATTGATTTGAAAAAGAAAACAAAATAACATAAAATGACAAACACGCAGGCAAAATAATAACACGACTAGGTATGTTCAAGAATTAGGAAACATGATATCCGAGTCGATTATGTATGATAACCAAAGTAACAGTAATGGAATAATAATAACACATTTAAAGGGTTATATAGGAACTGTGATAAATTGTAAAGAGCTAAGAGAAGAATGGTGAAAAAGTTGAAGTGTGTGAAGCAAATCGAGATATAAGTGAGACTAAAGAGGAGACATGTGTGGTGGAAAGCTGAGAAAAATGTACTTTCGCAGATTAATAATGATACAAAATTATATTTTCTTTGTAGAATAGAGCTTGAAGTGTAGAAGGAGAATTAGGCACTGTAGCGAAATGAGTGATAAGGAAATTGTGAACATATTTGAACGGAGGAGTTTGAATCAAAGGAGTATAATAGACAATTTAGGTAATCGTAAATGCTGCAAGACATTTATGTAGGATTGTAAGAAAACAAGCACAAATATAGATTTTGCATAAAACATATCAATACGGCTGAGATCAAACAATGCAAGCTTGTGGTCTAAAAAGTGAGGAGCGAAGTAGAAGAGTAAGCAGGCTGGTGTAGAGCAGCATGTTAGAGAAGCAGACAAAGATACTTAACTAAGTAAAGTGTGAAGAAAGAAGCAACATATTTGAAGTGCTGAAGAAGCATCTCTAGTAGTGCAGTAATAACTTATAATGTTAAGTTACTAAGAAGTCAGAAAGTATTCTAGGTCCTGGAGCCAGGAAGCATCCAGGTCAGTCTTGCTTCGGGATTAGCCGTTATCCAAGGGGGTAGGTCGGGCCAGAGAGCACCATTGGAGCCAGTAAGCATCCAGGTCTCAGGGAGGGGAGTGAGATATCTTCCCCTCCCTGGCCTGGATACCTATTCACTTTCTAGGTGCTCCCCATCCAAGGAATGGCACAGGGAAAAAGGGCATGGCGATGCGTAGGTTCTAGGTGCATCGTAGGACTCTGGTTCCGGCGAGGGGGGTAGGGGGGAGAGCAATGGAATAACCCTCCTGATACACCTCAGGATGCCTTCCAGGGACCAATCAGACGGTCGTTTGGGCAATGACGTTAGCTCTCTCTGGTTGATGGAGGCGCGGTTCTGTCGACCAATCCTAGGCCGGCCTGGGTGTGTGACGTCACTCTTGAGTCCTCTTGTAGACGCCACCTCTTCGATGTGGAGGGGTTTGTTTTGGCTTGGCGAGGGGGTGACAGGTACATCATGGGAGCGTTTTCTGTAATGGTTTCCCACTTGGTTTTGGAGGGGGGAGACAAGGGTGTTTGGGTTGCATGGTGTCTTGATTTATGGCAAATACAGTTTCAAAGCCATCAAGGAAAATAACAACATCCTTGTTATTATTAGTTGAACTCCAGCTCAGGATCTGGCATTTTTCCATTGCTCATACTCACTTGCTATACTTCCTTCATTAATATTAATGTTCTAGTAATGTTTAGTTTCAAACAGTTACTTCACATAACATTGAAACTTTAGAATTATACAATATATTATTATTCTATGGAAACATTCTCATTTACCCATACAATTCACCCATACTATGTACAGTACATCCCCCTGTTTGAGCTCTTGGTATAGGTTTGGTTATCATTATTGTTGTTTTCTGTAAGATTAATATGAATTTATTAAATAGGGTTAGAGGGTTTGAAATACTTCACAAGTTGGGAGATAGTAGGTACACAATTGGCAAGCAGTTAATGTTATAGGCAGACATATGGCACCTAAGCTTGATTTATACCTGGATATTTGTAAAATATTGTTCAGCTATTGCATAGTTTGTACCTGCAACTTGATGATTGATTATATTTGATTGTTATGAACTATTTAGCATCATTGGCGTGACACAGATACATACTTGTGAATTAGGACTTAAATATTGAAGTCTAGAAAACATGTTATAATGAGTAAAGTTGGTTAGTGGAGAGAACATAATAAATAAATAAATAATGAGTTTGATTATATATTTTTTATTTTATTTATCCCTCTTCTTATTTTAAATTTATTAGAAATAGCCTACCAATACCCTATGTGATCTATGCTCTTGAACTTCAGGTTACGTCAAAGAAAATTACCATTTGTGTTCACTTGTGTTACATATTGCAAATCAAAGTAAAACAAACCCGAAAGAATTCTATAGTTATATCAGAAAGAAAAAAGTAGTTACTTCAACTGTTGGACCGTTAGTCGATGAAAATGGAGAATACACCAAAGACGAAGTACAAATGAGTAATGCCCTCAATACCTTCTTTGCATCAGTATTTACAACAGAAGACCTCAGTGATATCCCTACACCATCGCCGATTCAGATTGATAATTCAGATGTTCTAAGCAATATCACCGTTACAGAGAGAGAAGTATTAAATTGTTTAGATAAACTCAAGGTAAATAAAACGCCTGGACCTGATACAATCTCGCCTAGAGTTCTAAAGGAAGCTAAGGATGAGCTCTCCAAACCACTGACATTACTATTCAATAAATCCTTGCAGTCTGGAACTATGCCTGATCAGTGGAAGATAGCCAACGTAACACCGATATTCAAAAAAGGCAGCAAATCCCTACCCAGTAACTATCGTCCAATTAGCTTAACCTCAGTTGTATGTAAAATGCTAGAAACGGTCATAAGAGACTGACTCGTAAATCACTTAGAGGAAAATAACATACTTAAAGATACTCAACACGGCTTTCGTAAAAAACGTTCCTGTTTAACAAACCTCTTAGACTTCTTTCACGATATCCTCAACCTCTACGATGAGAGTAAAGCTGTAGATATTATATACCTTGATTTTCAAAAGGCCTTTGACAAAGTTCCCCACAAACGTTTACTGCTAAAACTAAAAGCGCATGGAATACAAGACGGTGTGTTGAAATGGATAGAAAATTGGCTCAGCGACAGAAAGCAAAGAGTAGTCATAAACGGTAAGGCATCTAAATGGACCAATGTAAGTAGCGGGGTACCCCAGGGATCGGTACTAGGACCAATTCTCTTTCTAATTTACATCAACGACATAGATGAGGGTCTCACCTGTACAATCTCAAAATTTGCTGACGATACAAAAATTGCAAATAGCGTACTCTCAAAAGATCAAGTTGACGATATGCAACACAATCTAGATAAATTGTCACATTGGGCCCAAATTTGGCAAATGAGTTTCAATGCGGATAAATGTAAAGTACTACTTATCGGATACCTAAATGAGAAAGCAAACTATTCGATGAATGGCACTCAGCTTAAGAATGTAAACCGAGAAACCGATCTGGGAGTAACAATATCGAGTAACCTAAAACCGAGTCAACAATGTTCAGAAGTTGTTAAGAAGGCAAACAAAATAATTGGCTTTATAGGCAGATCATTTGAGCATAAATCCAAAGACGTAATCCTAACCCTTTACAATTCCTTAGTCCGCCCTCTTCTGGAATACTGCGTTCAATGCTGGTGCCCTTATTACCAAAAAGACATAAACAAGCTAGAACGAGTTCAACGTAGAGTTACCAAAATGATACCTAGCGTAAAGAACAAACCATACGAAGAGCGTCTTAGAGAATTAAATCTATTTCCTTTAACCCAGTGCAGATTAAGAGGCGACTTAATTCAAGTGTTCAAAATCATCAAAGGCATCGACAATATGAACTGTAGTAAGTACTTCACTATCGACCAATCTAATTACACGCGGGGAAACGGTTGCAAAATTATTGGTAAATCTTTTAACTCGCACGAATCTAAGAATTTCTTCTTCAATCGAGTTGTCAACTTGTGGAATGGGCTTCCCCAAGACGTTATAGACTGCAGCACCGTTGATTCATTTAAATTCCGCCTAGACAAATATCTCGCATCAAACCCGCGACTGACTGCGTTTGTAAATGAATAACTTTATCCTCCCCTCAGTTACCAACCCATATGTCCCCTACTAACTTCCTAGTCCTGCCACGTTAGTGGCAGGGCAGTAGTTCCCTTTCCAATGTTCCCTTACCCACTCTAAACCACTGTTTGGACACTTGACCCTCAGTGTTTTGGAGGACAAGCAGCCTAAAAGGGTCACTAGATATGTTGTTGCTTTATTTCCTTTGTACTCCTTTGTACTCCTTTGTACTTATAGGTATATATATAGGGAATGATTGGACAAATATGACAATGTATATAAATACAAATATTTCATTTATGACCAGAAATAGTCTGTTGGAATGAATATTACCCTATATAAATTGCCAGAAACGGTACCACTACATGTAGGTTAGTTAGGTCAGGTTGTTTTTTGGCCAGTGTGTGTGTATTTATGGAAAAGCACGATAAGCCCCGCTCCCTTCGGTCACTCGTATTTCACTGTTGATGTTGTTGTTGTTTTTGGTGTATCCCTTTTTCTTAGCACACCCACCCCACCGACTCACCCTTCCCCTCCCCCTAGGCACCCCAGAAGATTGTTGAAGGGAATATTACCCATAAGAATTGCTAGAAATAGCACCGTCACACGTGTGTGTGTGTGTGTATGTATCTATGTTTAAGGGAGAGAGAGAGAGAGAGATTGGAGGTGGGATACAACTCTCCAACCCAAGAGTGAAACGATACTCCCAAACGTTCTTCTTGGTGATGGTGATGAGTCATTCTGGTCCGAATGGGCTGTGGTTGTAGATTGTAGTTGATTGTTGTGGTTGTTTGTTCGGTGCTCGTTGCTTCTCGTAGAATCTTGCAGATGCTATAGATACCCGTAGCGGGATGAACTTCAGTGTATCAATGAGGGGCTAACTCCTCATTGAGTACTGTCGAAGTTGAAGTTTTTTTCATCTGATCAGAAACTTGTAGAAAAGGGTTATAGCGTGAGGAGTTTTTCTATGGAATTATGGTTATATTTCATATTCTCACAATCAATATAGATGTGAAACCACCACAATTGCCATAATCTTAGATAGGCTCTTGAATAGAATGTTCGGGGTCACTATTTTGGGTTGCATTATTAGTTGCTTGTAGAGTTATAGTAGCATCGCCACAACCACCAACTACCATGCATAGTAAGTAGGTAATGACTCTATGAGGGTTAAGATATCAGGAACCATCCAACGTTTATTAAGGTAGATGAAAAACAAGGTTTGGTTGAGTTCAGGCACAATTAATACAGGAACAATATCTTGATATAAGAATAATAAGTACAAGAACAATGTTATAAACTGGTGTGTGTTAATTAACGAACAAAGAACTCTCTCGGAGATATGATGTCTAACTTCGGTTGTGACTGCCTTTACACCCTGGTAACTGGTGCCCAAGTGCCTAGACCTTGGTGACTCGGTTGTGTCTGTAGCTAGTTAAAGCCACTGCTCTCAGTTTGAGCTTTCCATGGTAAATTTAACTCAACTTAACCTATGTATTGCCTCGTGACTGGGTGGAGCTAAGGCCTGACACAGAAGCCGCGGCGGCCTAGCGACTCACGTGTGAATCTGCTTGACCTGGGTTCGATCCATGCCAAGATGGACATATTTAGTGGGTGTGGTAGTATATCCTAGCGTGTTTCAAATACTTGCACCCTGTCGGGGGACACCTCGACGACGTATACAGACTAATAACACACACAACTAAGCCATTTCAACAGCTTCCTCTCACTCCAACACCCTCTCTCTCCTCTCAACACTCTTCGAAAGTAGAGAAGAGGTGCCATTGTAAAGGCTTATCCTTCAATACCTTCACCTGACAAGAGATATGATCAGTCGGTGATGACCGTAAACTGACCTCTGTGTCCCAAAAGGGGTGTATAGTCTTCTGATAAATTACATGTATCATTAGTAAATCAAATGTAAAGTATTGCTTAGACCTGTATTAAAGTTGTATTATTATTACTTTATATATACCTAGGTATAGCGTGTAACTTAATCTAAATATAATAAATATGTGTTTTCAACCCTAATATGTGCAAGGTGATACACTTCGGCCAAATACAATAGCACTGACCTATGGGTTTCTCAACAGTACACTATAAACATAAAATATAATATAATAAAAACACTTTTACCCATAACTAGCGGCGCGCAACATAAGTCGAGTATAATAAATCTGGACTATCTGGCGGCGCTCGACATAGGTCGTGTGGCAATTTCTGCACGTAATGTTGCTGAGAGAGAGAGACAAGTGGTGGCAGGAGAGTAGCGAGCGTATGACTGCTCCAGACCACCGCGGCGAACCTACTGACACGAATCCCACCTCCTCCCTCCCTCTCTCACTCGCTATATACGGAATTGTATGGGGAAAGTGCCGAATTACATGCTTTTTGCACTCGCGTTGTGCGGTTGTTGCAAGAAAACTAGCCATCATAAAAGGATCGTTATGGTGTCATTGGAAAGCTCTGTTTATGCCCTTTCAGGGATAGATACTTGTTTTACGCTCTGGGTCTTATTTAGGCATGAAAATGATCACGTAAACAGCCCTATTTTGGCTAAAAACACCCCGCTGGGCGGTACATATAAATAAACCGCTATCCCGCTAATCTAGTGTTAATAATAAACAAAATATATAATTAAACCACAGGGTTTCTTGAGCTATAAGGTAATGGGTTTGTTTTATACATTTAGAGAAATAAATATTGTTTACACACTCTATAACATATATTATTCGACCACTGCTAAAGTATGCATGGAAGTTTGGTCTCTGGAACACAAGAAATGGGTAGAATGATTGTAAACATTTCACTCTATGGCTATGGAACGTATTCCACCGAATAGAATGACCAAGCTATGACGATTGGTTGAGAGCAGTAACTGTTTCTGTTGAAATATCGACGATTATACAGAGTCGATTATTACTATAAACTGAAATTAAATCTGACTGACAAACTAGAAACTAAATATGGTACTAGATTATCTGTAATTGCTTTGATATGTAAGATCTGCAGAAACAGAGCAAGCACCTTACTAGCCACAGTCCAACACACTCAAAGTAATACTAATAATAATATTTAGGTTACTTATATAGCGCCATTTCTCTCTAGTCCTCGCTCCGCGATTCAATAGCGCTCGGCCAAAGTTATATTACCAGACACTATTACCCATTTCCTTGCTTAAGGGAAATGGTACCAGCTACCAGTGAATGCGAAAAACCTTCAGCCTGAGCGTGGGATTGAACTCGGGTCTCCCGAGGTGGGAGGCCGAGACGTTCTCCACTACACTACCGAACCGGTAAATGTATTGTGTATATTATATTCCAAACTATCTTTTGAAGACACATACTTAGTATGTATGTACGTATATACTCAGGCACAGGCCCCATAGTTGGGGGTGGCCGATTTGAGACAGAGCTCGAACAGAAGCAACAAAATATAATACAAATACAAATGCACACACATGTAAGTCGTTGTAACACATTCCAACACTCTCTCTCCGCCCCCCCCGCCCCCCCCCCCCCCCTAACACACAGAAATAAACAAGCAAGTCCAGTGTCGGACTACTCACTACTGGGGGGGGAGGGGGGGGGGGGGGGAAGGGTCGAGATGTGTTTAACCTCGTAATAAAATAGGATCTTCATAATAGCTGTGGCCTGAAGTCTGCCAAGTAGGGCATTAAAGTAGTGCTGAAAAAACGGAAAAAACTGTCCAATAGTAGGAGAAAGCATAAACGTAGGGACAAGGGGGTATGTACTTTATAACAAGCTATATAGCCTAATTTCAATTACAACATTCAAACATGGCTGGAAGGTGAAGCTGAAAAAAAAATAGCACTAATCAATTAGTCAATGCATTTGTTTACATATGATATATGTTTTGCCTGGAACAAACTGTATTAATTAAGTATGATTAGTTCTCTAGGAAAACAGAGTTGGACATTGTAAGGTAGTGCTTTGCATACATTGTAATGAGAATAATGCTCCATCAATCTATTTCTTCATTAAAAATATATCCCAAGAATCAGCTGCAAAATCTGTCAGAGGCTCATTATTCTCTCTCTCTCTCGCTCTCTCTCTCTCTCTCTCTCTCTCTCTCTCTCTCTCTCTCTCTCTCTCTCTCTCTCTCTCTCACACACATCCAGACACACAGCCCCTTCGCCTCACTCCCCGCGCCCTCCACCAAAGGTCTCCTCGACATTTATAACTCTCCCAACTTTTTATCCCCCTGACAGACGAGATGGAGAATGTTCACTTTGTGGGTCGCGGCGGCTGAGCTGGGGGGACGACAACTTTTCGAATATGGAGACTTGATGGAATTTTGAGTGACGCCGAGAGGAAAATATAATACAATCTATCAATAATAGGAAATGTACAACGCAATATTATTATTTAGCCTATACTATTTATGAAAGAAAAGTAGCTTACTATAGCATCATCCTGTTGATGATGCAGGCTTAGGGAAGATTGAGAGCTGCTGAGAAGGAATCAAATTCTTATCTAACATTGCAAGGGAATCTATAATATATCATGTAGTAGGGAACCTAGCTTATTATATCATATGACAACATACTGTACATCAGTATGTTTTACGTAGAATAACAAAGCATCCACTTTTTACCATACCGGTTTGATGGAATTTTGAGAGATACTGAAAAGTACGGCAATATAAATCTTGGAACCTGAAGGATTGTATTACAAAATGAGGTATAACAGTGTTTTTTTATCATAGCAAGCATAGTATATATTATTTAACATGACATATTATACACTTTTGGAATATACTCTAGATATTTAGGGGAGGTGTGGTGGAGTGGTCTTGCCACTGGCCTGGTAATCCAAAGGTCCCGGGTTCAAATCCCGATGTATCAATGGGAAGATATTATTGGGATGGAATTTGTGCTGTACCTAGTATCAGTGCATTACCACTAGCCCGCCGAAACGTCAATAAAATACCCTCATTGTTCCCTGATTAAATAGCACTGTATGAATATTCCCATATTCAAAATATGCTATAGGGGTGCAATGCCTGGTGAGTTATCTGCTCAACAGGTGACGTTGTGTGTGTGTAAGTGTGAGAGTCCGAGTGTAGGGGATGAGACAGTGAAGCACGGGAACGAGGTGGCTTCAGAGATCGGGTCGTTTCGGGCCATGAGTGAGCACCGTGCCTCATGTGAAGGCAAGATGGCAGGTGCTCGTTGTACTCTACGTGCTTCACATGTCTCACTCCCTAAACTGGAACAAGACCTCACGGGCTTCACTGTTCATTGTAAAGCGGTGAATGTTAAGGCTCTCAGCCTATGCCCGAGAGGAAGTAAGTTGGAATATAGAAAAAAAAAAAATTATGGACTTTTGAATTGCCTTCTTAGGAAAGCAATTTTAAATCTAGCATGAAGGGCAAATCTATGATATACTATTTGTAGATATGCATATCATATCATACTAGCATCGACTTATACTTTACTTATTATGCCATAACTTAAAGTTTTCGTGTATGTAGATTTGATGGAATTTCTAAGGATTAGAAGAAGCGAAATTAAAAGCTAACAACATAGGAACATCTATAGCATGATAGCATAACAGCGTGCCATATCCAAACATAATATACATCACATAGAATACCAATTGTTATTAGATAATAGTGTGGTGATGGGCTGGTCTATCAGAGTGAGAACTGAGCGATCTCTGCCATACCCATAGCTTACTCTGACTGTTCCTTTTACTTATATATTTTCTAGATCTCAAGTGACTGCGTCGTCTCTTCCGTGGATTGACCTCCCAATCTACCAAGATTGAAAGCCAAAGCGTCACATTTTTTCCTTTGCCCCTCAGCTTTCTCTTCATAATTGCTGAGGGGCACAGGGCCCTGGGTGGGGCTTTGGTTTCCCGGGCGTTTCTGTCGCCCTCCTCAGCTCCCCGCCATGGAGTGGCTTCGGTCACCCAGGCTTTATTGTGGTCGGCAGGGAGGGTTCTGTGGGGGCGCTCGGTTATGGCCTTGGCCTTGCTCGGGGCCTTGGGGCTGTTTGGCCAGGCAGCTTGGGGAACCACAACAACAACAACAACAACAGATAATATCGTTCTTAACACTAATAACACCGAAATGAGATTAACGAAAGCATATGATCCCCCCGGGATTTTAATCCATAACACCACATACAGAACTAACATGCCCTAACCATTACACTATCAAGACAGTTAAACACAGCAGTACAGTATATGTAACATGACATAGGACATATTTACTTCTGCTGATATATACTAGTATTGTATATTTGATCTAAGTTATGCTTGCCTAATTCTAATATATATATGGATTGGGTGGAGGAGAACACACAGGGAATAGCTACGAATCTTTATTCTCTAACGTTTCGGATTATGTTATGTACCCATCTTCAGAGAGACTGACACATTTTAGAAAACTCACAATATATATACAAAGTCAGGAAATTCATTGTTGGCATCCTAGAATAGTGCTGCCATCTTTATGGCGATATTTTAAATATTTTAAGTAGAACAATTATCCGATTAGCGTACCCTCAGGACGGGGATATTCTTTAGCTTTTATCTAATTACCTTTATATCCTTTTCGGTACCAGCAACGGACTTGTATTTAATGTTTCACTATTGGGAACAGGAAAGGTTTGAACAAATATATAATTATATATACATACACACATATAAATACACATACATACACACACACACATTATATATATATATATAAGTTTACCTATTTCAAGCTTACCTATTTCAATGATATGGGAGGTTAAAAGACTTTCTTGTAGTTGCTCCCATCTCTCTGTATTTAATGTTTCACTATTGGGAACAGGAAAGGTTTGAACAAATACATAATTATATATACATACACACATATACATACATATACATACACACACACACACATTATATATATATATATATATATATATATATATAAGTTTACCTATTTCAAGCTTACCTATTTCAATGATATGGGAGGTTAAAAGACTTTCTTGTAGTTGCTCCCATCTCTCGGTCGTTCTTGAGTACGAATGTCACAACTCGTAATTTATCAAAAAAATCATAATTAGCTTACGATTTCTTACTAATAACAATGCAGTTCTCCAACATATATATACTTATGGTATGTCTATATTTTATAAATACTTTATAACGACAAGGTCAGGATTCAAATTGAGATACACCTAACTTGATGTAGACCATGCGCACTGGTCCAATCTAGCTTTAAAAGCACCGATTGTGGGGGCAGTGACTACATCTTCTGGGAGTGAGTTCCAAGCACAGAATAACCCATCACTACCCCTACCATGACTGGTGCACTTTTTATTACAATGACCACAAACATCTTTCTCACGTGGTGGTACCAAGTCCGCTGACGCCATCGCCTGATTTCCGCCTCCACCTCCGATAGTCGAACCACCCACCACATGGCTCTCATTTCTTTCCTCTCCGCCAACTTGTGTAGTCACCTCCTCTTCTTCATCACTCACACACATCTTACAATCTTCACTCTTAACCTCCCAATTACAAAAATAGTAAGCAATCGACGAAAATTGAAGATGTAGAGAGAATTTTCCTCCACACCAGCACTCTCTTCTTCTTCTCAACCTATATATATATATATATATATATATATATATATATATATTCGAGTGGTGAGCACGCTCACGTGTGATTCTGCAAGACCCGGGATCGAATCCCTGCCACGGTGGACATTTAGTGGGTGTGGTAGTACGTCCTAGCATGTTTCACATGCTCGCACCCAGTTATGGGACATCCTGACGACGTATGCAGACTAAACACACATAACAAAGCCACTCCAACAGCTTTCTCTCTCTCCAACACCCCTCCCCTTCTCCCCTCTCTACACCCTTCAGAAAAATAGGAAAAGTAGATTGTAGATACGAGGTGCCGTTGTAAAGGCTTATCCCTCAATACTTCATCTGATCTGATATATATATATATATATATATATATATATATATATTATTATGTTCCTTCCAACAACCAACCATACTCCTAAAATCGATTAATGAAATATATATATATATATATATATATATATATATATATATATATATATATATATATTTATATTATATACACATACAAATACTTATACATACACACATATACATATGTATACCGTTGCACATACAAACTATCGAATTTCTCCTGCCTTTGACTTCAGAGCTACATTAGCGGCGTAGCGGCGTAAAACGATTATTTTGCAAACCCCTCTCTGAGGTTAGTTACGTCTTTTTTGGGTGATATAAGCAGCTTCTAACGCTTCGTCTGTTTATCTAACCCTATCCTTAGTTCTTTGGCTGCTTCACATTTGGGTAGATGATTTTTATTGTCAATATGTAGCACTAGAGAGTTTGATGTTTTGTGTTTCAGTACATCTTTCTAATGTTCAGTTATCCATTTTTGTTTAGACCTCGCCCAGTTTCTCCTACGTAATATTTTCCACAGCCAATACATGGAATATTATATATGACATTGTCCTTGTTTATGATCTTTCTTTGTTTACTTTTTGTAATTTCACCTATTATTTCCCCAGAGGATGTTGCTAGTTGTATACCAGTTTTCATGAGATACTTGTTGATCGTATGAGGCTTTGTTTGAGTTTGGTACACAGATGTATCTCTCCTTCTTGTCACTTACTTCCTTATCATTCTTCTCTCTTTTCCTATTAATTGTATTTATTGCCTTCCCTATAAGCTTGAGTAGTAGGCCGTTGGGGTAGCATAACTTCCTAAAGGTACAAATTATATATTCTAACTCTTCACTGATAAACTCCTTGCTACAAATCCTGTATGCCCTTAGGAAGAAACCAATTACCACCCCTGATTTGGTTCTTTCGTTGTGTGCCGAGAGGTAGTGGATAAAATCATCCTTATTGGTGGATTTCCCATACACCAAGAATTTAACCCTATCAACTCCCCTCCAATCTACCGTATCTAGGAACGGCAATTTATCGTCTTTCTCCTCTTCCACTGTAAAGTAAATGTCGTTATTTATGTTATTTAGCATTCTTAATTATTGTCTATATTGGTTCCTGTGGGTACAATAGCTAATATATCGTCGACATACCTAACCCAAGTAGATCCGCTACCCATGATACTTATGTAATTGTCTGCCTCTAGTGTCTCCATGTATAGGCAAGCCATAACCGCACTTAAAGGGGATCCCATTGCTAGGCCCCTGTGTTGCGCATGTTCCTCACCATTGAACACGAAGGCACCAAAAGTAACACATAGAGACACATACTTGATGTATTGGGTTCTAGGGACCGGTAACATTCCATCCTCCATGTTGTCCACAGCTCTCCTCACAACCTCCATCGCTCCTTCCACCGGGACATTTGTGAATAATGACTTCACATCAAAACTGGCAAGTTTCTTGTTTCAGAAATCCACCGTGTTGAGTTTTTCTATTAAGTCGGTGGAATTTCGTAGATGGGCACCGCTGATGGAGCCCAGTGTGTTGGATAGTGGTTTGGCCAGTCGTTTCGCGAGTTGATGGGGTGCACTCCCTATACCTGACGTAATAGGTCTCATCGGTATGCCAGGCTTGTGGGTTTTCGGGAGTCCTATCATTTTCGGCGGTCGCGGGTGGTAATTGGTTTCTTCCTAAGGGCATACCGGCTTTGTCGCAAGGATTTCATCAGTAAAGAGTTAGAATATATAATTTGTACCTTTAGGAAGTTATGCTACCCCAAAGGCCTCCTACTCAAGCTTATAGGGAAGGCAATAAATATAATTATTAGGACAAGAGAGAAGAATGATAAGGAAGTAAGTGACAACAAGGAGAGATACATCTGTGTACCAAACTCAAACAAAGCCTGTACGATCAACAAGTATCTCATGAAAACTGGTATAATAATAGCAACATCCTCTGGGGAAAAAAATTGTGAAATTACAAAAAGTAAACAAACAAAGACCATAAACAAGGACAGTGTCATATGTAATATGCCATGTAATGGCTGTGAAAAATAGTACGTAGGAGAAACTAGGCGAGGTCTAAAGAAACGGATAACTGAACATAAGAAAGATGTACTGAAACACAAAACATCAAACTCTCAAGTGCTACATATTGACAATAAAAATCATCTACCCAAATGGGAAGAAGCCAAAGAACTAAGGATAGGGTTAGATAAACAGATGAAGCGTTAGGAGCTGCTTATATCACCCAAAAAAGACGTAACCAACCACAGAGAGGGGTTTGTAAAATGGTCGGTTTACGCCGTCAATATAGCTCTGAAGACAAAGGCAGGAGAAATTCGATAGTTTGTATGTGTTTTTTTTTTGTTGTCCTATGTGATTGAGGGAGGCAAAAGGCAGAATTGCCTATAGCGAGTGCCTCCCCCATAGTTGAAAGAGTGACAGGGCCAAAATCAAGGGACGATCGAGCCAAAATGCCTGGACACACAGAGTTTGAAGCAATTTAAGTCATAGGAAGAGGGAAAGACTGATTCTGGGAGAGAGTTCGAGAGCTCAGCTGTTGAGTAGAAGAAAGTTTGAGTAACGTTTCACTCTTGGGTTAGAGAGTTGCACAGAGTAGGGGTGGGATTGAGTGCTGGGGAAAGAACCCCCTAAGGCAGTTGAGCACACCCAGCTTCTGGGAGGCTGCCTTAGCAAGACTGGTAATATGGTCCTTCCAAATGAGAGCAGAAGAAAAAGAGACACCAAGAATATTGAGAGAAGATGAAGGGTTGATTTTTGTATTGTTGAAGAATAAGGGATAGTCCGCTGGGAGATCCTGACGGGTAGATAGATGGATAAATTGGGTTTTGGAAGCATTAAAGGTAACAAGGTTTTCTCTGCCCCAATTGGAGATAGTATTTAGATCAGAATTTAAGAGTTCTATGGCTTCATTACATTTATCGTTAAGGGATTGCTGGCTGGGGCGTTCTGAAAGCTAATGGAGTAGTGTAAGGTTGAGTCGTCTGCGTATGAATGGATGGGAATTAAGGTACAGTTAAGGAAATCATTTATAAAAATTAGAAAGAGAATAGGAGATAGGACAGAGCCCTGAGGAACACCAGAGTTTATAGGGTGAGGAAGTGAACAATGGCCGTCCACAACCGCGGCTATGGAACGGCCGGAAAGGAAATTAGAGACAAAGGCACAGATGGAGGGATAGAAACCGAAGGAGGGTAGTTTAGAAATTAAAGATTTGTTCCAGACTCTATCGAAAGCTTTCGATATGTCTAGTGCAATAGAAAAAGTCTCACCGAAGTCCCGAAAGGAGGATGACCAAGAGTTAGTGAGATATGAAAGAAGATCACCAGTAGAGCGACCCTTAAGGAAGCCATACTGGCGATCTGAGAGCAGATTATGAGAAGAGAAATGCTTAAGAAATTTGGAAGCAAAAATAGTTTCAAAAACTTTAGAAAGACAAGAAATGAGAGCAACTGGACGATAGTTGGAGGGTTGAGAGCGGTCACCCTTCTTTGGGACAGGTTGAATGTGAGCAAACTTCCAGCATGAAGGGAAGACGTTAGAGGATAGACAGAGACGAAAGAGTTTGCCTAGGCAGGGAGTCAGCACGGAAGCACAGTTTTTGAGAACAACAGGAGGAACACCGTCCGGACCATACACCTTATTAGTGTTAAGCCCAGAGAGGGTAGAAAGTACATCTTTTGAAGAGATTAGGATATTAGGCAAAAGTAAGAGAGAGGAGGGCGGAGAGGGAGGAATAGCACCGGAATCATCCAAGGTGGAGTTTCTAGCAAAAGTTTGAGCGAAGAATTTAGCTTTGTCAGAGGAAGAAGTGATGGTTGTGCCATCAGAGTGGGAAAGGGGAGGGAAAGACGAGGAAGAGAAATATTTGGAGAGGTTTTTGGCTAGATGCCAGAAAGCTTGGGAAGAGCTAGAGTTGGATAGTAACCTGCGCGGGTTTGCCTACCTGGCTGACCTGGTGTATATGGATCTTGGGTACACCCAGGTATACCAGGTTGAGCTCAGTTTTGCCGAGTCCCTGTGATATACCTGTAAGCCCCGCCCCTTTCCACCAGCGCCGTAGATTAATTAAAATTTATCGTACAGCAATCTCAGACATATCACTAACTTCCTTACCACGAAGCTGGTAAGATCTCATAATAACGTTCGATGCTGCGGGATAAAAGAAAACATTAATACATGTAGATCTGCAATTATTTCATGCCACACATAATTTTCCCTTTTACCATTATACCGATAAATTATTGTGTTATGGAAATATATTTCCAAGCGGTAAAGAAAACTACAAAACTAAAATTTGACCAAGAATATAATTATAGAAGTTTGGTTGAATTTTTTGTATACCACTGTATTCTTATCATCGATTTTTTCGGTAGCTATTGAAACAATTCAAGAAGCAAGTAAGTATTCTCAGACAGAAAATTATTGTCAATACCTTGGTCACTTCAATTTGTATGAAAAGTATGGCAGAGTCGAGGTAGAAGATAATAATTATATACAGAGATTTGCGAGCGCTTGGACTTCTATCTTTGTGTACTCGCCCTCCGTCTCGCAATCTTCCTTTCCTCCCATACCGCTCCCCCACCCCCTCTCTCTCTCTCTCTCTCTCTCTCTCTCTCGCTCAATGTTCAGTCAAGGACATTCTAGTATAAAATGTCCTTGGTACAGTGACAGTGGTTAGTGTATTAACAGTAAGGTCAGTCAACATGCATACAGTCAATAAATAATTATGTGACCCATTTAGCTGTCAATAATAAAAATACATGTAATTGGCTTGCTTTATTCTTGTAAATGTATTTGAATATGTAGACAATACTATTCATGGCTTGACTAAAAAGTTGGAGGCACCAGTAGGTCTGCCAGGGGTATGTAGAAGAGACGTCACACTACCCCTTGAGAAGACAGGCGGCAACTGAAGCTCGGTGCCCCCGCCCCCGGGCCGCATATTTACCAAGTCGAGACTAGTATGTGCCATAGGGTAAATTAGGACCAATCACAGCTCGAGTTTACCCTAGGATGACTATTACCAAGTCACAAGACTAACTTCAACCATGCATATAACCCTGGACAGCCAACATTGTAGCATTAAGTCATGAAAATATAACTACAAAATAATAGGAAATTCTTATAATAATGCCCTCGGTACTTTGAATTATGCAAATAAATATATCCCATTATGTTTTACGATAGTAAGAGTTAAAGCGTATCTGGCAACAGTGTTTAGTCCCAGTATAGCGATCATTCGGTATTCAGTGTATTCGCCTTAATACTATATGTCCTATTATAATAGATACCTATTACTACTTCAATATAATACAACCATAGACAATGCCATTACATATTATTTGAATATGATATAAAGTTCTCGACTATATGTTAAGCATGAACAGTCATGACAGAACCGAAATATTATCTATTGACTTTAGTGCACAGCGAAGGTTTTGGTTCTAATGTTATGACTCCTGACTTGTTATGAGTTCATTTGGCTTAAATAATAATTATAATGTATTCCAAATATATAAATATAATAGGCCTACACTTGAATAAGTCAATTCTACATATAATTTAGTCCATAACACTATTTACGATAAATATAAGCTAGGTTAAGTATGGATTAGTATTACAGTTCTGTAGTTCGAAATTCATTGTATTGATCGATTGATTGACTATATTTATTAAGAGTTACATACACCCTGATAGGGACAGAAAGTCGGCGTATTTGTTAAAAGCACCCCAATACAGCATGATCACTCCCACAGGGATAACCCATGGGATAACCTACACAATTTTAGCTAAGTTATTTCCATCAGGGTCCCTGTTGTGAGGTAAGAATGAGAAGTCTACAAGGGAGTCTGACAAACGACAGTAGAAAGTGAAACTCCACCACATTGTAGACCCCCTGTACCATCTCGATGAAATATCTAATAATAAATATCCTAGTAATAGCCTACCAAGACAAATACCGTGCAACAATTAATTACTTAAAATATAGTAGTAGGCTATACAAAATCAGTTATTTCTACATGCAGAAAATATTAGTTGGTGGCCTATTACATGTTGCAAAGAATATTTTATGGCCTATTACATGTTGCGAAGAACATTTTATGGCCTATTAGCCTACATGTTGCGAAGTATATTTTGTGGCCTATTAGATGTCGCGAATATAGTTGCGAAGTATATTTATGGCCTATTACATGTTGCGAAGTATATTTATGGCCTATTACATGTTGCGAAGTATATTTATGGCCTATTACATGTTGCGAAGTATATTTTGTGGCCTATTAGATGTTGCGAAGTATATTTATGGCCTATTACATGTTGCAAAGTATATTTATGGCCTACTACATGTTGCGAAGTATATTTTGTGGCCTATTACATGTTGCGAGGTATATTTTGTGCCCTATTACATGCTGTGAAGTATATTTATGGCCTATTACATGTTGCGAAGTATATTTTGTGGCCTATTACATGTTGTGAAGTATATTTTGTGACCAATTACATGTTGCAAAGTATATTTTGTGGCCTATTACATGCTGCGAAGAATATTTGTTGGCCTATTACATGTTCCGAATTATATTTGTTGGCCTAACACATGCCGTGAAGAATATTTGGTGGCTTAACACATGCCGTTAACAGTATTTGGGAGTTAGGCCACCTAGAGTTATTAACGGCATGTGTTAGGTCACCAAAGGTTATTCGCAGCATGGGTTAGGCCACTATATATTCTTCACAGCATGTGTTAGGCCACCATATATAATTTGCGGCATGTGTTAGGCTACTAAATATTCTTTGCAGCATGTAATAGGCCATAAATATTCTTCGCGGCATATAATAGGCCAAAACAAATTATGCGCAGCATGTAATAGACCACAAACTATTCTATGGCCTATTACATGTTGCGGAGAATATTTATGGCCTATTACATGCTGCAAAGAATATTTTATGGCCTATTACATGTTGCGAAGTATATTTTATGGCTTATTACATGTTGCGAAGTTTATTTTATGGCCTATTACATGTTGCGAAGAATATTTTGTGGCCTATTACATGTTGCGCATAATTTTGTTTGGCCTATTATATGCCGCAAAGAATATGTATGGCCTATTACATGCTGCCAAGAAAATTTGGTAGCCTAACACATGCCACTAATAATATTTGGTGGCCTAATATATGCCATAAATATTATATGGTAGCCTAACACATGCTGGCCTAACCCATGCTGCGAATAACTATTGTTGGCCTAACACATGCCGTTAATAACCCTAGGTGGCCTAACTCCCAAATACTGTTAACGGCATGTGTTAGGCCAACAAATATTATTCGCAACATGTAATAGGCCAAAAAGTATTCTTCGCAGCATGTAATAGGCTACAAAATATACTTTGCAACATGTAATAGGTCACAAAATATACTTCGCAACATGTAATAGGCCACAAAATATACTTCGCAACATGTAATAGGCCATAAATATACTTCGCAACATGTAATAGGCCACAAAATATACTTCGCAACATGTAATAG